>VWZP01009630.1:821381-836155 GCA_013396995.1 Dicaeum eximium
TGTCAGTAAAGCTGAGTAAATATATAAATAATTAAACAAACAAATACTTTCTCTGCTGCCCCCAGGCCTTTGAAACTGAGACTTAGTTGGATTTCAGGCAATCAAACAGCACCGCGTTCCCGCACTCACACTGCACGCAGGCTTCCTCTCCACCTTTGACAGAATATCATTGACTTGAGTGCACTGTGATGATTTCAAATAGACTAGGGGTTAGATAATCGACTCTACACACACACATAACCGCATGCACACTCCAGCTCCTTCATTTATTTCATAAAACACATGAGTACAGATGGGATGGAAACACCAAAAAAAAAAACCCAAACAAACAAACAAAAGAATCCCATGTACATTACTACTGATGAACGAACTAAAGCTACTACTTAAATAATTAAAAAAAGAAACACAGGAAGCCTGATTCATTTGTTTGTCAGATCTTTGCTGTAGGCAATCACCTGACACCCTCCTCTTTGATGAAAATACTACTAAATTAAATTTTTTGTGGCTGGATACCTAAGGACACTGGGATGTTGTTTATTCCCCACAACCTACACTTTGGGTAGCAGCAGCGAAAACTCCCTTCTGGACTACCTTGCTCTGCCAATGTCAGGGATGTTCACATCCCTGCTTAAGGATTCACAGAGTGTCTGCCTGTTGTTTGTGAGGCTGGGTCAGAGTCTAACTATTGACTTCAGAGAGTGTTGGGTCGGTGCTCGGCAAATGGGCGACGACCGCCAATTCCATCTGCCTGCACTGAGGGCAGGAGTACACTTGTCTGGAGGGAACTTGCTCTTTTTACTGACCCGGTGAAGGCAGATACCTTCGGCTTGATCCAAACTGTGTTGCAAACAATAGGTTTGGATCAGGCCCTTAAAGAAGAAAGGTGGGATGCAGTCCTTCATCAAATCCTTGCTTTGCAGCTCCCTCAGTTGCCATAACAATGAAGATTATGTGTGTGATTCACTAAAAGAAGGGGGAAAAAAAGTATAAATCAAGATCCTGAATCAGGGAATGATGACATTCCTGTAGACAGAGAAATTACAAAAGCTGAATCCTGCTCACACAAAGAAAACTGGCAAAATTGCCATTGACCCTTTCTTAGCAAAGCAGGGACAAATATGCATTTACAAGTGAAATGAGAAAAGCTAATTTTCCATGCCCCCACTGAGTGCTTTTTGAAGGCATGTTTTCCGGATCTACGCTGAAAGGGGCTCTGATGTAATACTTTTACCATCAGAGACACATCAAAACCTTTACACAGAAAAAAGTAAATGTAAAATTTATGCCACTACCTTCTCCCTCACACACACACAGACAAAAAAAAAAAAAAAAAAAAAAAAAAAAAAAAAAAAAAAAAAAAAAAAAAAAAAAAAAAAGAAAGAGAATTAAAAAAAAAAAATCCAGCTGGCCTAAATATTGCAGCTGGGGAAATGAAAGATCAATAGCTCACTAGAGCCAATGGGAATCTTTCCATTGATTCAACAGGTTTCAGTTCAGGCCTGAAGGCACCGAGCTTAAGTGACTCCATCAGAGAGTGTTGGTGAGTAATTATCCACGCTGTGATTAGAACCTAGGCGTCCTCACCGCCCGCCCTCACCCACCAGATAATGCCCTTCCCTTGAATGAAGCTGCAGGCACAGGCAGCAATTTAAACGGAGCAGCTCTGAGGTGTATTAGCCATTACAAATATTCAGAAGGAATGACAATGCCTGTGTTCCTTGTTTTTTTATTTGTTTGTTTAATTTGCTGTTAACTTTTCCAAATCCCTAGCAGAATGTAGAAACTCTGTAGCACCACTCTGGCACCCTTGTCTCCTGCAAGATCTTTCAGTGCCTTTTCTAACAGTGTTCCTATGGGTTGACTCACTTTTTTTTCCCCTTCTCTGTTAATTACTAAACTTGGAGTTAAATAATTTCTAAGATATTTTTTATTTTTAATCAAAATTGGCTCTATCCCCTCTTGCAAATAAATATGAGGCAATGGTATGCTTTTAAAGACTTTGCCAAAGGATTTTTGTTGGTTGTCTTGCCCATTCCTCATTTCCACTCCTACTTTTCTCATTTATTGCCAATATCTTGAATGAGCTTTCTTTTTCTAAAAAGAGAAAAAAAATCCATATAAATAATAATAAAAAGAAGATAGGAAGAAGGAAAGTGAAGTAAAAAAGTAACAAAGCTCCCTCTGAATGCACAGAACAGAACAAATACCACAGAATAGCATAATTGAATAACAATATATCTTTATAAAAGAGGGTGAAAAATTGCATCCTCATCCATGTATTATTGAAGATGGAATACGATCAAATAAATCGTGTTTAAAAGCAATTAAATGCTCACAAAAGAAAAACACTTGCCCTGTAAACTGAAAGAAAAAAAGAAAAAAAAAGTGTAATGAAATGCAAACCTTCTCGAAACTACCATATGGACACTGGAACGAGAACGGTTGAAGCTGAATGGATGAGGAGAAGGAGTGAACTAGCTTACCTAGACAGGGCAGCCTATTGTTGCAGAGGGAGCAGTTAGGAAATTCGGAGGGAGACAGGTCTGTGTGTCTGGGTTTGGGTGAGTAACAACCTAAGTCCGTCACATCGCGTGTGATCGGCCGCTCCCGCTTCGACCTGCGGCTCCTCGCAGAGCTGCCCGCAACTTCGGGCCCAATCCAAGCACTGCTGCAGGCAAGGCAGAGCTTCTCCTGGACTTCAGCAGGCTTTGGGGCAGGTGTGTGCCTGCTCTGGAAAGCCCTTTCTTATCAGTTATCGATTTACCCAATGTTGAACATATGTTACTTCTGCCATGCTTTTCCCCCCTCCCTTAAATGCTGATAAAGGTGTGGGGGAAAAAAAAATAAACACATTCATTGCAAGGGAGGCAATTCTTTTTCTGTGAAAAAGAACTCTCTAGGATTAATCCTGTTTTGACAGGGGCTGAAGCTGTTGATCAAAATGCTCCTCGCTGCGAGAAGTTTCTCAGGTCCCTGGCTTTTGTGCACCTGTCGGGCCGAGACCCGATCCTAGAGAAAAGCAAATCAGGTTTCCGTCTGTGTTGGGTGAAATAATGAGCAGGAAACAGAGCCTAGACAAGAAAACTGAATTTTCTCTAGGTTAACTTTCAGAGAAGTGCAAACCAATTCAATCTGTTCGGCAAAGGTATCTCAGTCTCCCCCTGCTTCCTCCAGGCACCGTTTCAAAGAAGTGCATCTTTACCTTATTATATTATTAGAATCAATCAATATTATTAATATTACATGTGGGCAGTTCTGTAAATTCTTCATAGTTCTCCTCCCTGCCTGTTAACAGCAGGTACATTATACAGTCTCTGGTTAGATTGGTCAACTAGGCTATCGCAGTCTTAATAAGCAATACCTATATCGTGACCTTTGCTCGCAGAACTGAATCTCTCATATAGGGCTGTCAGATTCCTTAAAGAAGTATTGATAAGTTCATTACTGTATTGCTACATATAATTTTAGGTGTGATTTTCACTCACCCTGAAGCATCTAGTAACCTAATACTTTTTTTTTTCCTCCTAAAGCATTGGCCCTTTTACAATTGATCAAATAGTGAATTAGAGCATTATAGAGAGGAAACATAATCAGGGGATTTCTACAAGCACGCTGTGATATATCTTTTGATCTTCTGACAACCTTCATCCCTCTCGATCCTAGGAAGGAAGTGCTGTTTTATAGGGATATTATTAGGCTGACGCTGCTTTATACATCTACCTGCAAGAAGCCACCGAGTCCGACAAAGATATTTGTGTGCGTTTGCAGTGAGTGATGCATATTATGTGGTGCGAATCTATCCTTAGGGACTGGAAAGGAGAGGAACTATGTGCAAATGTAAGTCTGCCCTTTCGATACATGCATGCATACACAGCCCCTGTGTAGCATATACACAGGCATTTGAATTAGAAACAGGCCAAATATGCAGTCAGATCTCATCAGACCAACTCTGTCTGCAAAGCTCCGTTTTTATTCTGTTTGAAGAAGCTTCATGTCCAGACTTATCTGCCCCGGTGCACTGGGAAGGCAGCCTGGTAGCCTCTAAAATATTTTGGAGGCTCAGACACAATGTACAAATAAACCAGAGATGAATTAATTAGGTGTGACTGTATCATTAAAATAGTATAATGAGCAAATGGTTACGTATCATATTAAGCTCTGCATATAATTCCAGGAATACCCTCTTAAGTCACTTTCACGTAAGAGTATATTCTCTGTACTGTCTTTTAGAAAGGAATTATTTAGACACCCATATTATCCTGAATGCCTGTTTTCATTAACATGCACATAAAATAAATAGTTGCATGTGTGTGATATACAAACATCAGGCACACTTCTATATCACTGCATACGCAGTTTTCCCAAAAAACTTCATTCTCAGCTACACTTTTTGTGTATTTTTTTAAGGTTTTATGTTCTTTTTACGTCTTCTGGGTTTAAATAAAGAAATTAAAAACCTTAGCCGTGTAAAGGGGTAAGAACAGTCTGCACTGCAAACTGTGTCTGCATTACACCTTGGTCTACCAAACCAAACACAACTTTCCGTTTGCAAAATACTTTGAAAGACCTTACAGTGAAGGTCCCCATCACCACAACCATATATCCCTGGAGGCATTAAAATTGCCAACAAAGTAATCTATTAAATAGTTAATGTTAAACAATAACTTTACGTGTTCAACAAAGGAGGGAAAAATAAACAGATAAGGGGGAGGTAGATCGAAATCTGCATGCCTCATTGGCTGAGCTGTCGGATATTTCTAATGCATCTGAAGGGTTTGTTACTAAGAACCTGTTAAGTATCTTTAAACCTTTGATCTGTAGCCAGTCTTAACAAAGGTGACAATTAATTACAGGAGAGTGCATTGCAATAAAGTTACATCGTGGTCAGTTTATATATACTGTCCAAAGCTGGTTCACAGAAGTCACTGTCAATTAAAGTCTTCTTGGAGTCCAGTTCATTATCAATTTTTCCCCCTTTCCTTGATCAATATTTTTGGCTGCTTCTGCTTGACAAACTTAACACAATGTCTATATCTATATGTCTTGCCATTCATTTACATGGAATAGATGGCCGTATATGATTTATTTTTAGCTACTACGTATGGTCAGGCACTTTATTTGAGAGGTTTAGAGCTCTCATCCATCTTTATTTTAAGGAGCAACAATAATAAGCCCTCCCTTCAAGGGGATGTCAGTTGGATATAATGAATGCACATTAAAAGCTGCATTCACCTGTGTGTGCATTCAGGCTGTGGCTCACAGTGATAAAAGCAAACAAATGCAATCTCTGTGGTGACATCCTGACTCCAGACCACACCAGGAGATGCAGCGCAGATAAAGCGACTCAGTAGATTCTGAGATCCCCAAAATGTGATGATGGCTCCCCGGGAGGTAGAGGGAAAGAGAGACCCTTGTAGTATACGCCCCAGCTCAGTATATGGAGCAATGGTAGGAAAAAAATCATAACTTTTACTCACCATGGTTAATATTTTTCTCTTTTTCTGCAGCAGATTTTAATGAATAAGGGTCAGTACACCATGACAAACTCCAGCAACAGTCATACCAGCATCGATGGAGCATTTAAGTGAGTGAGAAATGTGGCAGAGATCAGGTTTTTGTCAGTCCCTTAGCTTTCTTTTAGTTTTAGTTTCACTTACAGAAGTAAAACTATGTTAAGGCACAAGCCAGCAAGCACAGAAATTAGTAGCATTAGCTGCAAGTGTTGAGGTTTGCTATGTAAACCCACAATCCAGAATTTTAAAGGGAATGTGAAACTCTGAGTAAGTGTAAACCTGCAGCAGGATTTCCAAAAGTGAAGCCACCTAAGTGATGGCAGAAATCTCACTGTGCTCTGCCCAGAAGCAGGTAACAGGCCTTTGCTCCCGAAGTAAAGGAGACGCAGGGATTGATGAAGCACCAGCTATTTGTTAAAGTCAGGATTCAACTCAGCTTCCTTAACACCTCACTTGCTTAGTGCCAACTCTTACGGGGCAGAAACCACACAGTGCTTGATGGACAGGTCACGTTGAACTCTGCAGCCCCCCTGCTTTTTTTGAATATTACTTTGAGGCTAGAGCCAACACCTGTATGGGTCTTTGGCATCTGATGCTTTCTCTCTATTTTAAATGCAGGTAAGCGGTCCAACAGCCTAGATCATCTCCCCCACTTTTTCTCCCTTGGAACCATTACTGCCTGTCACATACACCCACCTCAGTTCACACTTGATTGGCAGGAGGGACAGTAACAGCTTCTTCAGTGTCGTTATGGTCTGCCGGGCCAGTGCGGCTGGTATGTGTGTGCACAGGGTATGCATGATTAAAAATACACCCTCATGTCTTGCTGAAAAATGTGGCTGCATACTTCCAGTTCTCAATGCTGGAGAAGACCCTCCTTGATCACCCTTCTGTCCCTTGCTCTTGACCACCACGAACAGAGAGTCCTCTGCCTGCTCTCTCTGACAGGTAAAATCCGCTTTTCAGTTGAGCACAAGACACTTTCCGCAATCTCGCTCACTCTTTACCCAGACAAAATTTCCAGGTGTTTTCTGACAATCTCCTTCAAAAGACTATTCCATCAGCTCCCTGGCTTTTATTATGCTATGCAATTTGAATTCTCTGCTGAAGAAAGCCCTGCCAGTGGCACTGGCCACTAGCAGATGCGGGATACAGGACCAGATGAACCACGCTTCTCATGCAAGGTGACAAGGATCCTCAATTTTTCCCTCTACTTCAGTGCTGAAATTTCCAATTTTTTCTGGCTCGATATGGGGAAAAAAAATGACATTAAATTAACCAAACTTCCCCTCATCCCTATTGTTTCTTGCAGAAATTAGTGAGTTTCTGATTCACCTTTTAATTAAAACCTTGGTAGGGACAAATAAATATTATGAAATTTGGTTGTTCCTAATTAGTTGTTTTTAAGGGACAAAAGTACCCTTTTTCATTCCATAAAATGCCCAAAGGCACCAGTATATGTAGATATTGAGGACAGAAGCAATCGTAATCTGTAAAATGTAAGAAACATAAGTCTAAACTGGAGAAATGTAAGAGAAGAAACAAAAGCTGTGGACACAGAAACTTTAATTTCTTTCTTTTTTCACATTAATATAACTTTTAAACGAATTCATCTTGTAAGGATGATTAGTTCATATGGTAGTTGGACTAGCTGAGGAACAGCTTTCAGTGCAAAACTTGACAGGCAAGCAAGAGATCCCAGAAAATTAGAGTTTGTATTGGAAATGCTGACACAACCGTAACAACAGCATCATAACTGGCTGCAGCTGCTTTTAGAAACCAGAATCCATGTCCAGACCCCTGAAAAAAAAGAGTTAACATATACCCTTCTAATTTATGTACCAATCTGGGCTTTCTGTTTGACATTATCAAAACATATAGATGCTCATATGCACAGGAGATTTTAATGAACAGGGGGGTGCTTTTTCCTCTCTTCCATCAAGCTATCCAATTGCACTGTGATTGTTTTAAGGGGTTGTTCTTTAGACCTAAGGCTTAAAGTCTCCTCTATTTTATTCCAGTTTATTTGTGCGTTTACCTCCCTAAAACTTGTTTGGTTTACTACCATACTAAATGCTGTATGTGTTGCTTTCAGACAGGCAAGTCTTATGTTTCAATTATGGAGGAGTTTATTCAGCACCTGTACTGCGTTGTGGTTCTTTTCAACTACATTTCCATTTCCCAAAGGCTGTACATATGAAAGTGTACACATCTCTTTTTCTGTATGTATACACACACAAATCTATACATTTCTGCATAGGGACATACACATCATCTTAATTGAATGCTCATTTTCATTGCGCCTTTGAATTTCTGACAGATCCAAAACCTTCATAAACATCCTTAAACTTAACACGGTTTTAATTTTTCCATCATCTATCTTTGTAATCAAACAGAACATAATTAATGGAAGCCTTGTTTCCTTATACCCTGAGGTGTCTTAAATTTCAAAATTATTTATACTTTTAAGAAGGTAAAGCTGTAAAAGAGCTAAACTATTCCCTTCATACTGCATTTTCCTATCTGCATTGAATGCTTACAGAGTGAGGTTCGGGTCAGGTAGGAAAAACACCCCAGCCATTGGACTGCAGCAGTGGATTCCAAGAAGGTTTTAGGGTGTTTGTGCTTTTTCCACCCCTAAATAAGGGTTGAAAGAGTGCTGTTGGTCTCAAGTCTATGCAAGACTCCTGCTTTCCCAGTGCACACTATCTCCACACTTTAAGTGCATTTGCCCGCATGTGTTTCAGTAAATCTCAGTTAAGTGTGGAATGCTGATTTCTTCTGACTTCTTAAATAGAATATTATGGAGACCTGTGTGTCTTAAATTAAAACATTTCCCAAGCCTTGGGTACAAGCAAGCTTCAATAGAAAAGACTGTTTAAACCTATGGGGACGGCCCTATATTTAGATTACATTAATTCATAAATATTATACTAAATACCACTTAAATTGGCCTTAAATGACTTCAAAGATAATGCATTATAATATGGCTGTCCTGAGAGCACTAACCTTTATATCTCCCAGTAACTCAGCCTTTAAGCATACTCCACAGCTAGATAAGATGGGGGGAAGTTATGAATGAATGTCTTGCTAAATTGCTAAAGTGCGATTAGTTAACTCGGTGCATGTGTGTGCGTGTATGTGCGAGCGCGTGGGTGGGTCAGCTCAGCCCCGGTAGGTTTCTACCCGAGGATCTCAGCACACAGCCTCTTCCCAACCCTACAGCAAAGTACCAGAGCAGGAGCCTGTTCCTGCCCCGTGTGGAGAGAAGCGAGGATGGGGGAAATGTGCAGCAGCTACGCTCGTGCCATGAAAGCTTATTTTCTCGGGGATCTGGCAAGCCTTTCCCGCCTTCCCCCACATGCTGCTTCCCCCGTACCCTTTCTCTCTTTGCGTATCTGCAAGAGACTCATAATCCCTTGCCTGTACTGGTATCAGCCAGAGCTGCTGGTGAGAGAACCTGGGACTTCACTCTCCTTTTGTGATAGTTTTTCTTGGAGGAGGGCAGAGTAATGTACTTTAGGTTCTTAATTTTCAATTTCCTCCTGCTATGCAGGGGCACCGCAATAGGATATCTTTATAATATTTTCAAGAATACACATCCTTTGATCTCGTTTCAGTGGATTTACATCTGAAATTACTCCGGCTATTGTTTTTTTACTTTAAGCGAATTCCTCTCTCTTCCCTCCTCCCAGAACAGTCCCACCTTATCCCCCTCTACACCCAAGGTTTGCTCTCCGCACACTTAAATAAACTACAGCCTACTATTAACCCTTCAGGGTGTACCACTGCCACAGCCTCATCCCCTGAATTAGGAATGAAATCAACTGAGAGTGATGGATCAATTAATGTATAAGCATTATGCATCTCATATGGAAAGCATCTTGGGGTTTTGTATTGCCAACCTACCCCTGTGAGCCAAGTTGGACTATCTTTATGCAATTCTTCACCTACGCCTGCAAAGCAAAGCCAAAATAAGGACATCTGAGTGAATACAATGCTTCACATGACTGCATTTAGAGAAGAGAAGAGAGAAAAAATAGATTAAAAATGAAATAAAATGAATGAAATAATAAAAAAAGCCAAACACAACCCTCATCCTTCAAAGCCCCATCACGCTTTTTGACTTAATAGTAATTAATCACTACTGGCAAGAAAGTAATTTTTTTCCAGGTAGCCAGAGGCACATTTTTATCAGGATTAGCTAATAAATCAGCGGCATCGCTAGAAAGGAGTTCAAACTCTTCTCGGATGTACTAAATAAAACCGATCTCTGAAATGCTGGCAACTCGGTGTCTACTGAAGCCTTGCTCAAACCCTAGCCCGCAAAATAACAATCATCATCATAAATTTTCTTTCCAAAGTCCAAAACTTATAGCATGTTAAAAATGACTGTTTGTTTTGAGATGAACTCATGCAATTTGGTTTGATGAGGTGACAAGATTCCCCACCTGGCTTTTTTCCTAGGTTGCAGCTTTACAACAGAAATTAAATGAAGGGAAATGAAGTTAGTATCTTGCTTAATTCAGGGATATGTGTTAAACACATCCCAGCAAGACAAATGATCCCTCTCTCTCTCCTCTCCTCTCTCTCTCTCTCTCTCTCCCTCTCTCTCTCCTTCTCTCTCTCTCTCCCTTCCTGAGTTTGTCTCGGTGAATACAGGCATACAGTACAAGCAAAACTGAACTGAAAGAGGGAGAACTCAAATCTATGAAATAGAAATTGAAGTTAGCGCATAGAATGATTAATTTCAGGTTTAAGATAAAACATAACAAAAGAATAAAATCTCATCAACAAATGACAGTAACCTCCCACTACCAAAAAAAATACTTTATCGAAGTGTTAGCTCAAAGATTTCCTCTATGCTATGCTGAGTGATTCTCTTCAGTGTAGCTTTTACTGCTGTTATTTTTCTTTTACAGAAACCTTAGATAATTCTTTGCAAACACATGCACACACACACACACATGAGCTCAGTGTCTACTCTCACTGTTAGACGAAATCTCTCAGGACCTTTCCTTCCCTGCACTTCTTACTATTATTTTTATTGCTACTATTAATAATTATTATAGTACGGGTGTCATGTTTAAATAATGCCAATCAGACCTTCATGTGGCTTCTAGGAAGACAGGCTGAAAAGAAAGCAAGGTTCGAAAGAGCTAAACTGATCATTTTAAAAATGAGAAGGGTGTTTGAGGCGACTGGCAAGTAAGGATGGAGGAAATATGCTATAACTTAGACTGAGTCCCTAGTCCCTGAGCTCTGGACATTTTCTCTAGCCTGTGTAAAACTGGTACTTTGCCCTCTCAGGGTATATTTTCATTCGTGTTTCCTCAGAGTGGAAGCAAGGAGGGGAGTGAGTGGGAACGGGGAAGAGATGCCTGCTAAACATGCCGTTAAGTTCAAGATTTACAACTCGCCAAGGCATCTGGAAAACTGAGAAGCCAGTAATGCCATTACTGGTGACTGTCACGGCCAGGAGTCCGCCAAGCTGGACTAGACAAGATTGGTACTGAAGCTGTCCTGTAAAAGATACAACTTCCACTCTCCCTGTGGCCCCATGCAAAACGCTTTCTCCTCCTGCACTAAATCTGGAGTCACACCCCAATCACTTCTGACCCAGTCTTTTTATTTTCCCTTTTCTTTTTAAAAAATAAATATAAACACACACACACACAGACAGACATATACAGAATCTGAGTTAATAAGGTGGCTCATATCACTCCCGGTTTTCTCCTGCTCCTAAGAGGGACTACCATGCAAATTACGTTCAACTTCCTCCCTGCGAGTCCTACTTTCCTACCCGAGGACCTGAGCATCTCTCCCCCACTACACACACCCTCCCCCACCCCCAAAACGGAGCACCATCTAATCTGATAGGCACCTCCGGAGAGCCTAAGCTGAGCAGGGGAATGAGCGAGCAGAGATGGAGCAAGTGAGGCATCGTGTGAGGAGTACATCTCCACTACCTTTAGAGAAAACCTAAAAAGTTCCTGGCATAGACTTCGGGCACATTAAAGTAGTGCTTGGAATATGCCTGGTCAGAGACTTCTTGCCTCTGGAACTAAGCTGCCACCTGTCCTTTCTGTCTTGCCTTCTCCCATACAAGCACACATATCGTGATTTTGTGCACACACACCGTGATTTTGTGCACACACCCCTGCCCCGCTTGAGATGGGCTTCTTTATTGTTGTTTATATCCCTGTTCCCGTGTTGAATAGAACCAAAATGAAAAAGTCCCCCCGAAGCAACTCACTCTCCTCCACTTCTTGCTTTGTAGAGGACTACAAATAATAAATGTGACAGCAGCAAAAATAAAAAAAAAATACCAAAAGAAAAGAAAGAAAGAAAAAAAAAAAGAAAGAAAGAAAAGAAAAAGCCGCCGGTGCCGGATACAGAACAGTTGTAAAATCGGGGGTTGCCAGCAAACCAGGGACAGACAGGCGGACACACACACCCCTGGGCTGAGGAAGAGCGGCTCCCGAAGGTAAATACAGAGCACCCGCTCCGGCTTCAGCACCGCGGACAGCTGCCGCCGGCCCCGCGCCCGCGCCGCCGCTCGCCCGGCGCTCCCCGGGAGCTGCCTCTCACCCCCCAAAAAAGCGGGGAAAGAAATAAAAAATACTAATAAATAAGCCGAACGGAGCTGACTCCCTGCCCTGACTCTCGCTCTTCTCTTCCCAGGATGGGTCTATTATTTCTTTCCCTGCCCCCCCAGGCTGCCGCCTCCGCCCCCGGGCCAACCAAAAATGAAATAAAATGAAATGAAATCGAAAGGAAAGAGAGAGAGGGAAAGAGAGAGCCAGGGAGAGAGAGGGAGCCTGCCTTTCTCTCCCGATCTCTCCCGGGAAAGTTCAGGAGGTAACTCACCTTTGTGCATGCCAGTGAACCTGTCCTTCAGCACCGTCAGTTCATAGATCTTCCCGAACTCCTCGAAGAGCGGTTTGAGGTCTTTCTCGTCCAGGTTACGGGGGATCTGCCCAATAAAGAGCTTAATGGCATCGTGGTCCTTCATTGGGATGGTGGATGGGTTTCCGGGACTATGGTTTAATCCGTTCATATGCCCGTTGGTGCTGGGGTTGCTGTGATTGCTACTCAGGCTGGTATTGTCTGGTTGTCCGTTTGCTAACGTGGCCATCTTTATATACATAGAGAAAATCTTCTTTCCTTTTTTTCCCCCTCTTCTTTTCTCTCTCCCTCCCTCTCTCTCCCTCTCTCTCTCCCTCTCTCTCGCTCTCTCGCTCCCTCTCCCTCTTTCACACACACACACACACACACTCACACACACACACACTCCTCCCTCTCTGTCTCTCTCTCTCTCTCTCTCTCGCTCTCTCTCTCTCTCTCTCTCTGGGTCTGATCTGATTTTTTTTTTACATTGAAGATCTGTGTCCTTTCCGTTTAAACAGGCTGGATCGGTTCAAATTCCCAGCCAGACTAGGGGGTGGGGTGTGAGTGTGTGGATGTGTGTGCGTACGGGGAAGGGAGGCTAGGGGTGGGGGATTGCTTTTGCCTCTACTCTGGCTAAACCCCCTCCTCCCATCCAACCACCCCCCTGTCTGTCTGCCCGGCAGAGGCTCAATGGTATCTTCCGACACAGCCCCTGGCTATAAATAGCACTAGGCGCATGGCTCTTTGAGAGACAGTCAATTTCTATTGTGCCAAGTGAGCAAAGGGGAACGGTTGCGTTTTTAGGACCAATGATGATGATTTTTTTTTCCTTTTCCTTTGCGAGCCCTCCGATCAATCGCTGTCGTTATAATTTCAGTGATCATCGGGAAATCTGCCTTTTTATTTGAGAGGGGAAAAAAACCCAAACCCAAGGTGTTCTGACTTCTTTCTGTTGTGATGATGCCTCTTACTTATTATTTACTCTTATTATAATTTCGCAAATGATAATAAAAAGCAGTTCAGATACGGATTAACCCCCCGGCTCAGAGGTTGCTTTTGCTGTTGTTGTTGTGATTGTGATGTTACAAGCTCTCTTTACTCTATCTGTTCATGTTGCATCTAAAAAAAAAATGCATGCTCTTTAAGCTCTCTTTTTTAAAAATATAAATTATGGTACTGATGATGACATCAAACTAGGAAAGCACAAACTATATTATCGTAGCGCTTTGAAGAGAGCCGAAAAATATCGAAATTACTGTTGTTAATTTTCGTGCTGCCGATATTTATTTTATGTACAGTCAGTGCGGGCGTTATCTCCTATACGGGCTGTGTGTGTGTGTGTGTGTGTGTGTGTGTGTGTGTATGTGCGTGTGTATATTGGAAAGGGATTGATTAGGTACGGTTTTCTTGCCCGACTTTCGAGCCATCAGGATATTTTTTCTGTCTCTGATGGAAACATAAATCGTATTTTGTAGTCATCAGTGATCGGGAGTTGCTTGTCCGAACAATGCTCTCTAGACAAAGTGTACTGTATGGTGGGGACGAAATCAGCTCTTCTTTCATAGCATCTGGGGGTGGGGAGAGCAGGGAGCCTCGGATTAAGGACACAACTCCCCCTTGTCCCCCAAATAATAATAACAGTAATCCGGACAGTAACAAAACAAGGCTCTGCGTGCGCTCAGAGCAATTTTCCCCTTGTTCTTTTTTCTGCCCTTTCCCTTTTCTCCGGTTCTCTCGCTTCCCGTGCGAGCCGTGCGGGGACGAAGCTCGGAGGAGCACCAGCAGGCGAGCTCGGAGCAGCCTGCGAGTTACCTGGCCTGAACCCCGTCTCCGCTCCGGGCGGGCTGCAGCGCTCGGCTCTCCCCGCCAGCCCCGGGGGTGCCCGCAGCCCCCGCCCGCCCCGGCCCCGCGGGGCCCGGCCATTGTTCCCGGCGCTGCCGCCGGCTGAGCCCCGCGGCGGAGGCGGCGGAGGCCCCGGGGAGCTGGGGAAGGGGGGGCGGGCNGGAGCGGGGGAAGGGGGGGCGGGCTGGGAGCGGGCCCCCCCCGGCCGCCCGTCCCCCGGGAGCGCAGGTAGCACGTGTGGCTGCCGACGGAAGGGGCAGCCGCGGGGGAAGGAGGTTATTAGTTTAAAATTTCAACCTTCCTGCCTGCTTTACTGACCGGGATATTTTTTTTTTTAATTTCTGTTTTAAAAACAAACAAACAAGCAAACAAACAAAAGAAAGGAGCAAGCTGTACCGCCCTTCCACTTTATTTGGCTTTTGTTTTAACAACACAGAAGGAAGGCAGCGTCCTGTCAACCCCCGCGCCCCCCGCCCCATCCTCCGTCCCCTCTACCTCCCGTTAAAAAAAACCCCAAAAAACAAAAAC
>VWZP01009630.1:839575-858447 GCA_013396995.1 Dicaeum eximium
AAAAAAGTGTGTTTATGGAGGTGTTATGTTCTTAAAGTAGCACTGGTGAGTTTGAGGTGGCAAAGGGAGGGGTGCAAAGAAACCCACGGTTAATAGAGGACAGAAAAGTAAAAGAGAGTGTGCATGCATGTGTTTGCAGGTATGTTCAGACACAGGATCTGTGCAGACACATATATGCACATCATTACATTCCACACAATGGATTCTGCCATCTAAACAGAGCTCTCCAGAATCTTCCTATTGCCTGTGCTGCACACACCGTAAACATGTTCGATGAAAAGAATATCAAGTTTATTATCTCCACATCCCTTTTCATAATAGGTATGTCCCTGTACATAATGAGGAATGAAAGCAGGCAAGCCTGTATTGTAGGAACAATAATGCTTCATGTTAATACGGTCCTTTTCATCATCAAATCATTGTGCAGTCATTAACAAATTAATGCTTACAGCGCCCCTGTGAGGAAGGGAGATTTCACTTTAATAGGATCTGGTAGCACCACCAATTAAAAAGGTTGCCTCAGTCTAATAAAATCCTGTTCAGCTTTGAAAAACTGCACGTGTTTTGGCTGAATCTCTAAGCTGGGCACCAGCATGCAGCTCAGATTCTTTAATTATTTCTCAAAAATTCTGTCTGGAGCTATTTGTCTGTCCCTGAGAACAACCCATAGGAGAACTGGGTTGGTTTGAACTGAGTCAAATGAGGTGCTTTGTAAAGCTCTCCTGTCCCCATGCTTTACAGCATGATACTAAGAGCTGTCAGGAGGTGAAGCTCTTTCTCAAGATTTTTTTGCTATCTCTGGGAAAATCTGCCCCAAAGCGGCCAATTAAAAGCCTGGGGAAAATGGCAGTTCTCAGATGCTCACTAGAGATGCAGATTTCCAAAACCAGATTCCCCAGTGACTCGGCTCTCACTGGGTTTGCTACAGTAGAGAGAGTTATTCCTGTCATTGTAGCTCAGGGCCAGGACAGGCCAGGAAAAATTGGAGTCCCGATACCTAAGACAAAAGCAGGGAATGTGTCTTCCGTTTGCTTTCAGGGGCTGTCAGGGAGATCCAACAGTGAAACTAGAGCAGAAACTAAAAAGAAACAGCTGGGGGGAAATTCAGGTAATCTGGAAAGACAAGGAGGTTGGAGCATCATTGGATTGCATTCAAAAGGGATTCAAATGGGGAACAGATTGAGATTCAGATTCAAAGACAGTATGTGAACCAGGAAATGAATGACCAAGTTCAGAGTATAAGTTTAAGAAAAGCATTAATTTCCTTAATCTTAGCCTATAATCTTTGACAGATTTGGTCCTTACCAGCCTCCCAGGTACCTTCTGGATGCATCTTAGAGGTCATCACAGACCAGTGTGGTGTTTTCAATAGGCACTACAGACAGGATAATGAGGGTTTTTTTAATGGAAAAGAGCATTTAGCCATATGGATAGTTGGTGTCATGTCATTTGGACCAGGGTTAAAGAATTCTTTGGTTATTTATTTGTATTGACCCAGTTAGGCACAGAGAGCTTTGGAGAAAAGGTTGTGCTGAGACGCAGCAGCCTGCTTCTAAGCAGGAAGAAACTGGTAAAATAGGGAAAAAATGGGAGGGGAGATAAATCTAATGGGCAATCATATGTAGTACAAAACCAGGGAAAACTGAGGGGTTAATACAAAAACATGATGTAAGAAAACATCAGAAAATAAATTCTGGTAAAGCACAGAGGATCTGAGATCTCTGGGGCTGGTAAGTTCATGGGTAAGGCACTTAAAGACTGAGGCAAGATAAAAGAGACAAATTGAGAAAGAGACAAAAAGTAAAATTGGATACAGGACTAGAACAGGAAAAGGGAATACAGAGTGAAAGGGGTGGATCTGAGATGAGGATAAGTTAAAAGAACAGGAGGTCTTGCCTGAAAAAAATACTTGTCCCTAAAAGTCCACTCTTCTGTGTACTTGAAATGTGAGGCAGAGTCCCTCAGTCCTCTACAGTCAACAAACAGCACTACACATGCCATCTACTCTGTGAATGATCATGTAATTAAAGTCTGAATTAGAATGCATCTGTACAACAAAGGAAAATCCAGGTTGTGCAAGTAACCTCAATTCTGGGAGCTCTTAATATTTAAGTGCTTGTCTTTGCAACCAGAATAATTTCCTTTTAATTAGGGCTTGTGTGCAAGGAAAAAAAAAAACCCAAACCCAAAACAACTTAACACATTTGGTTGCTGNAAAAAAAAACCAAAACAAAAAAACCCACCAACAAACAACAAAAACCCCAAAACCCCTCTTCCCTTTTTTTTTTTTTTTCATCCAGTTTGGGATTTGGGGACTTTAACTCAATTTAACAAGGTTAAAATGGATTACAAGCTAGCTTTTGGAGAGTGTTGTCCTCTCAGTGTTCTAGTCACAGTCAGTGTGTATTCTTGAAAATCAGGCCTAACTGTGATTAGAGTTAAAGAGAAAAAGACTGTAAGCAGCTAATTCATATTTAGGCACCCAGCTACCTGCTGAACTTTTGAGAGAATGAAGCGTGGAGATTAGGTGTGTGACATTAGTGTCCCAAATCACCGGTCCCTTTACACACGGACCTTTACAGCCTCAGGAGGAAAAAACGGCAAAGCTCAGATTCAGAACACCCTGACATCCCGTGGCATGTTTTACTTTTGAAGCTATGCCCAGCCTTGCTTTGAACGACACATGTTGTAGACACAGTCTCAATGCTGTATTTATTTGCATGAGTGAATACTTGTTTTATAAAACCCATTCTTGCTGCTATTTTATTCTCCAAGTGCCCAGAGGGAATGGCAGTCAGGGTCCAGCATTAATGCTGCTGATTTCATGTATCTCATTCTAACGCAGATGCATGGCAGATGACCAAGTGCTGACAGCGTGTGTGTGTGTGTGTGTGTGTGTGTGTGTCTAGTTTTTTTTGGGGAGTCCATGTAGGAGTGCATCCACACATGCACATATGTGGAAATACTGCAGACAGAGAAGGAGGGTACTCTACAGCCAAACGTGCAAAAATACTCATCAGTTTTCTGCTAAAATTTCACAGAGACCTTAACGATTTTTTTTCCTGTCTCTGCCAGTCTCTCTGCCTATTTCACTCCCTTCCTATCTGTTTGTCTACATATCTACAAATATATCAGTTCTTTGCTGTCTGATAGATGATATCTCTACTTGCATTATTTGTTACTGGTGTTGCAAATATGCTCAGTTTCCTTAATGGTCAAATTTATAAATCTGTCCTAGAATTTATGAATGCAATAAAATGTAGATCTGTTCTTATATCTCTTTAAACTCCTATTGATTATTTATTTTTTGTCTGTTTCTGTCCAGAATAGTAAATCACCTGTACAGTGAGCTGTCTTCTGAAGGCCAGACATGCAGGTAGAGACAGTAAAGGAAATAAGCAGGGATATTTGAATTGCCCATGGATTCAATAGTAGTGAGAGACGATAAAACTCTCTAGTTTTATCCTATAGTTCTAGTTAGCTGAGAGGCCAAGCCTACATTACAAAGCTTATGGAACAAATACAAGAGGTTTTCTGGCTGCCATGTGCACATTGAAGTGTGGATTCTCTAGGAAAGTGTAGGGTCTTGGCCACTTCAGAATGACTTTTCCACCTGGAAGTTGGTTTTCTCTCATCCAGCCTTCCAGCACCTCAGAACAACTGTGTGTTGCATGTACCTCCCCATGATCTAAAAGTAATAGTTATAGTACAAGTGACAGCATAATACAAAGATTCAGACTCTGTTTGTTCCATTGACTGAAATAGGAGGGTGAAGAGGTCTTTTCCTGTATTTCCAGCTGGTGGGTTGTGCTGGCCCTGAAATTAGAACAGACAGTTTTCATCCTTTGTGCTTTCTGCATGTATCCATTTAATTTAGGAGCCCCAGTTACATCTGCAGCTGATGTTAAAAGATAGGTGTTATTGAGGGCTGTTCAGCTCTCCAGACCTTTAGCTGAAGAGGAAATGGTAGATTAGAATTCAGAAAGCAGAAATGCCAGATCTCTAGGAGGCAGCAGATGAGAAAAATGCTCAGAGAAGGTCAAAAGACAGACTGGGAAAGAGAGGTAGAGAGGGAAAATTGAAAGGGAATTCAGGGGTGAAAGGAAAATTCTAAGTCACAGTGCAGACAGGAGAAGGTAAAACAACTACATTTCCTGGAAGAACTAGCAAAGTCTTGCTGAGGATATTTGCAGGGTGAAAATTAAGAGTTTGCCAGAAAAGAACTGGGTAGGTAAGGCTACTGAGGCCCTTCTGAGGAAGGTCTGCACAAACACTTAATAAAACTAGATGCAAGAGCCTGCAGGGGAAAAAGCATAAAGTCAAAGAGGTCGTGCATGGGAGAAGTGGCAAAAAACACATAGGCAGTTCCAGAGTCTATAACAGAGTAACAGGCCTCTGAAACTTGCCATAATTCCACAGCTCTGAATTAATCTGTGAGTCTGAACAAAATGTTCCAACTCCACCTACAGTGGCTCCTCATGGAAACCTTCTATTGCAACCATCTATTGTGTTGTGCCAGGAAACAATGGAATGAATGTAAAGATATAATGAACTTTGTGATTTATCTACACCAAAAAAAAGGGCATAAGAAAAGCAGAGAAGTTTGTATATGTATTTACATGCATATTTTGACATTGAAACTTAGGCTATGCCAGCACTAGCTTCACACACAGTTGGAAGCCAGCTTTTTTTGTGTGAAATAATGGGGCAAATTTAAATATGAGTTTAAACTTACACCCACTGGCCTGGTTGGAAGGTTTGTCGTCAGAATAAACAGCAAGTCATCTCAAGCGCATGGAACAAGTCAAAAGCGCATGGAACAAGTCAAATGAAGCACAGGTATCCAAAGTAGGATCAGTTGGAGACTCAGAGGCAAAATGGGAGAGTTTCTGTCCAGTAGTTCTGCTTCTATGTGCTGGTTCATACTTCTGCTGGCAAGCAGCCAGAGAAGCACTAAGAAGAGAAAGAGGAGAGCCCTGCTAGGTCCCAGACTGACGGAATCAGACCTTGCTTTCCAGGGGCAATTGATTTTGAATAGAAAAGGCCTGGTCTTCTTCCCAGTCTGTACAGAGGAAAGGAAATACTGTTTTTTTTTTTTTTTTGTTTTAACTGCAGGAAGTGTCCAACTCACTGGCTAAAGGAGAGCATGGTGTCTGCTTGCTTGCAGTGCAACTTGAGCAGAGCCAAGACTCCAGAGAATGGGATATAAGGGTCAGGTTATACCAGTCTTTTATCAGAGATATCCAGCAGATGCCAGCCATGTGTATTATTACTTTTGTCTATGAAATCAATGGGGAGAGAGGCTATCTTAGTAATGAATGTGAGAGAGAATTCTGATCCCTTGAAGAGCTGAGATCAGATCATGAGGAAATTGGCTACTTTGAAGATTTTTACATGGCTAATAAACATTACGTAATGAGATTACAGCCCTGCACATAACAACAGATTTTCTTTGGGGTTCAGTGGTTTAAAATGAAACATTTTTAGCAAAGGGGTGTCTATCTGTAAGTGATCTTTTTTTGCATCCATGCAGATGAATCAGTTGAATTGCTGTAATTCCATATAGCCCGTGAGCCTCAGGCCTGGGGAAGCTCGTCCTACTGACATGTGGTCAAATCAGGCTGTTGAAGCCTGAAAGCTTGGTTGTCATCCACAGTTACCTCAAGGGGTCAAATTATGACAAGAGCCTTGCTGGTGGTTTGTGAGTTTCCATTATATAAAGTGGATTGGTCTAGGTTTCAGAACCCACAGTATTTTGTGCTTAACTGAAGATATAGGATACAATTTTTGGTGACTCTATTCTGCAGGAAATTTTCTTCCCAAGAGAGCAGATGTGGCTGCCCAAAGGACATCAGTTCCCTCTATCTTTACCCCTCCCAAACTTTACAGAAAATTTAGATCAGATTTCCCAACCCATCCCAGAAAAAAACCACAGCTTTTTCATCTAAAAGGAAGAGCTTCTTCAAGTAAATGTGAGTTCTGTTTTAATGATTGGTATAAAATATCTTTGTCCATATCAGGTAAGGATCTGCTCTTTCATGCCAAACAATTAAATAAGAAACCTTGCTGCTGTTCAAATCCTCTATTCTACTGTTTCAAATGAAAATAAGAACTGAGGGGTCAAAATTTCTGCCTAAGCACCTAAGACTCAAAGACACTGTATCCCTTACCATGCCCCTCAACTTCAAAGCACTAAAGCTCATCTCAAGTGTTTCTAAACGTTGAAAGCTGCAAAAAATTTCTTTATTATTACCTCTCAAATATATGCACCAAATGCATAAGTATACATTTCAAAGAAATCTTTTGGCTGCCACATCCTCTTTACTTTCTTTCAAAGCAGTCAACTTGGTCAGCAGCAGATTAAATACCAAATCATCCCCAGTAATCATATCTCATTGATTTTGCTATACTTGCCATAGAACATATTGAAGGTTTGAAAATCACAGATTCTAATATAGAACTCAATAATGTCAGGTGGGCTTGGGAGAGAAATGTGCCTTCTGATAAATCAATACATCAGCTGAACAATCTCAATGTGGACCCTAATATTGACCTTAGTATTCCGGGATATTTATCCACATAGAAGTTTCAGTGGTTATAATTACTGTTGGGACATTAGAAGGACCATGTTCTTCTTGCACTTAAAGATTGTGTAAACTAGAAGACACTGTTATAAACTGATTTACGTGTGGGCTGAGTCAGGCTGAGCAATATTAGTCTCCAAACTTAACTGAGTACAGAACGGCTTGTAGACCCAACAGTGTTTTTGAATCCCTGGGCTCATATCAGGATGAGTTTCAGGACTGAATCAAGGCTCCTGTGCCATGGTTACCATGGGAAAAAAAAAAGTGAGACATGCAGTCTGGATGGGAACTATTGTATGGTTTTTCAGATCCCCCTGGTTTGAGCAATCAGTGATTTAGAACAATAGGGATTTAATAAAATTGACAAAATAAATAAGTATTTGCCATTCACCTTGGATATAGTCTTTAAATATGTTGGCTTACAATGAACCTTAAAGCACTCAGTAGACTTTCCAAAGTTCTGACACAAAGTTTGCATTGTGCTGGAAGTGAAGGATGTGAATGATAAGGATAGAATTTCATTCCTGACTCTAATGCTATTCACAGTAGGGACATCATCTATCTATGCTGATCTCCAGCTTCCCACTAGAACTGATTAACAGACTCAGAAATGAAGAGACATTCCTGTTTTTTCAAAAGGGATGAATTTAGATTTTTTGCTCACAAAAGACTCCAGAAAACAGGAGGTAAACCTCCACCTGAATCTCTGGGTGACATTTTATTCTGACTAATCAAAATTGGCTGCTGGAGATGCTTTTATCCGTTCAATAAACACAGAGTGTGACACGGAAAGACTCACAACTAGTCACTAGCTCGAGTGAATTCCTGAAACTAGCTGGGAAAATTTCAGTTCCAAGTTCACAAATGGTCCATGAATGCATTCAAGAATGGTGACTATGGCACATAAATACCATATGACAAATAGCAGTTCCCCTGGACTCAATAATTTCCTGGGAGATAATTTGCATGATGGTGGACTGAGATGCCTGGGAATCTTAACAATGATGAAACACGCTTTTGCAATATGACTCAATGCATACAATGAATGGAAAGGGCTGAGTGTACTGCTGCTGTTGGCCCTTATCCAGTCTTCTGATTGAATAACAGTCTGATATCCTCAATCACACACACTCAATCAGACAAGGTCCAAGATGGAAGAAAAGAAAGAAAAGACCAATGAGACCAATGTAGTCATAACTGTGCTGTGAAATGTGAGTACTTGGAAGTGATAATAGCAGGGGTTTTAAAAGAGACTGGGAACTGTGATGCTTTTCAAGCCATCCTCTTAGAGACTGTCCAAGGAGAAGTTCAACATCCCTTGGCAATAAGGAAACAGATGAATATAGAGTTAATAATGTTCCCAAGACCATTCTCCTGCTGAAACAGATTCTAATATAGAAGGCTACATGTGAGCTATTTTTGTGCCTACAATGACTTCTGTGTTTGCCTCTACTCCCGGCATCACCCTCATTGTACTGTATGTAAAGCACTTTAGGACACATTGGCTATGAAAGGAAGTTCAGTTTGTGAAACCAAATTCTATTTTACCCTCAGTCACTGCACACTGAGCCAGGTCAGCTCTGCATTCATTTAACTTTTTTTTTCCTTCCCCAGGATTTCCAGCTCCTGCCTGCCTTCAGAGTTACCAAGGAAGCACACACATGATTTTATATAAGTCATGCAGATATTATGGTTTTATGTGCAAAAATATATACACACTTACACATATACAGAGAGACTCTGTAGAAATGACTCATAATGACAAGCAAGAGACAGGGAAAATAGCAGTTCATGCCTTTCTTTGCTTGAAATTGTCTGTTGCTTTTCTGCTGAATGATGTTCCTTTACTATCTACATAATGAATACCCTCTTTCTTCAGATAATTAAAGAGATGCTGCCCATATCCAGCCAAAATTATATATTTACACATAGTGACCTTCTATTAATAAACATGTGAGATTGCTGCAACTGAACAAAACCTCACAAGTCTTCATTATTTCCCTCTACTTAGAGTCTTTGTAATTCTTCTCCTTATGTGTTTAGCACTGGTGAGAAGTGCCAGGGAAACAGTCTCCATAAAAGGACAAGGCAATATTGTCTGCTTCCTCACACCTGGAGTCTGATGATTTGGACTGACTCCTTGGTTCTGATCTCTGAGGTGGCTGTGGGACACTTTGTTTTACGTTTCATGAGCTCTAAAATGGAAATAGCTTTATTTCTTCCTTACCTCACTCCCCCTCCCCTGCCAGTCTTTCAAAGAAACACTATAAAACCATTATCTTTTTTAAGGTGAAATAATCTCACTTGAAATATCACTGTTTGTCTCCTGACTGTGATCCTATGCCCACCACCCCCAGCCTACAAAAAATATCCCTCTGAATGTATGTGGTGGCTCATTTTGAATTCCAGTTTTGTGGTCTTCCCTGTAACACTGGAAGCAGAGGAAGTTATATTAGACCAACAAGTGAAACAGGAAAAACCCACACAAATCAAGCACCAAAGACCAAACTCAAAAAATCTCAATCACATGAGCTTGAAGAAGACCTTGGAGAAATCTAATGGGTGTGCAAGTATTTATTGTTAGGTTTTTCTTTTGTTCTGTTCTGCTTTGTTTTGTTTTGTTTTCCTTAACAACGTGGATGGATTAATAATGAGATGTAATTTCCTTCTAATCTAACTCACCTTAATCCTATGCTTAATTAATTCTTGCTACAAAACCAATGCCAACATCATGTATTGCACCTCTGAAAGAAAAAAAAACCTAGCCATACTCACTTGTGTAAAACAGTCTACAAGGAAGCAGATATTTCTCCACCTACAAAAGGCAAACATACAAAGCACATACTGCAGCCTGCCATCTTCTCCGTGTGCTGAAGAACCTGAAATCAGCTGTTCTTGCTATGTAACCAATGGACTTGACTCAGGTAACCTGCAAGATGAAGAGCTGAAGAAGGAAGGTAGATTTTATTTTTTGTGTTTTCCGTTAAACAAGAACATGAACAATATTCTCATACACATCTCTTACTTCCAGCATAACTGTGGTCAAGAAAAAATGCAGATAATGAAGCATGGCTAGTTCAAGTTTAAGCAATATGTTATCCCACAGCCTGGCCTCAAGCCCAAGCAAAAGGATTTGCTCCACTCCCTTTCCTGCTCAGCATTCATCATTTCATCTCATGCTCCTGCTCCCATGCTAAGGTGTGAGTTGGTTTTTGTTTGATTGCTTTAGTTTTTCTCTGCTAACAATCATTCGTTCTCTTTCTCATCTCCTGTTACACTGGGCCCAGGAGTTTGATTTTCTGAAGGCCTAGTTTGGTGTCCCTTGTTTTATTGTTTTAACTCATTCGGTTGCCAAAAAACATTTCAATTCACATTTGATTTCCCCAATAAATCCTGTTATCTCTGCCCGGTTACCAGCCTTCTCACTCACTGTCATTATCAGTTATATCCTATTTGCCCTAATCTAGTTATCCAGTCTTTTTATCAGCTTATTTTATCAGCCCACACACAAGCAAAACTCCTTTGAATGCAGTAGAAGGCAAAGGCAAAGGTGCTCCTCTCCTGTTTGGAGTGGATAATTCAAAAACTCACAGCATGTGACAAGGCAGTTCTGAAAGAAGGCTTGGAACCAACATCCATGCAAAATAGCTCAGGACAGAGATTCTCCTCAGAGGCCAGGTAGGCTAAATGATTCCTCCCAAGCCGTGCTGCAAGCAATAATCTGGGAGCAAGATCTCCAAGATTCTGCTTCATAAAATCACACTACATAGCCAACAAAATCCTCCACTTCTCCCACAGCTGGCAGCAGTACATTTCTATAGTTGGCCACTTTCTAGTCTCTCACAGACTCTTCCAGGTACTCACTGATGGAAAGCACCCTCCTAGTAAAGAACATTTTGGCAATCTACAAAGTGTATCCCTTTTTCCCATTAATAACAATAGTTATCATCCACTGTTATGTGTATTGGAGCCTGGGCTAAATTTTTTACTACTATTACTTCTGATTGTCTAAAAGGCCTGTCTCGAAATATTTGAATTTTGTGTGTAAAGCACCACCTTTCACCTGTCAGATCCCTTGGAAAATCTCCTCCATAGCTCTCTGTGTTGAACCAATAGCCCAGAAGTGCAGTGCAATGGCCTTCACAGATGAGGCGTAAAATTGTGGTTCCAAGAGGACAGAGATTGTGGAGAACAGTGTCTGTTTAACAGCAGATAGGAACTAGGCAAAGTTTTCGATCCATGATTCAAGGAAAAGCTTCTCCTTGACTGACAATGAAGGATCAGTATATGGAAAATGTGTGATTATTCTGTGATTATTCCTTTTGGACTTTGGGTAGCACAGGCTCTGAGATCTTCAATAACTATCAGTAGTCAGACCTTGATTTGGTATCTAATTTGAAGGAAGGCATCTGTAAGATCATAATATCCTTCACGGCCTCAGCAGAGCCCTTCTTGATAATTGGCATGAATTGGGAAAGGAAAGAGGTCTTATACGGACTCATTCCATTTCTTGAGCCACTTGGGTTTCCCTTGCAGATCCCCAGCTAAATATTATTCTAAGCTTGCATCAGTGGCAATACCGTAGTTAAAACTGAGTTGTGATACCTTACAATGCAAATTTCTCCTGCATTACACTTAAGTGATTTAATTCTTCCTTCAATTTCTTATGAGAATTAATCGAGAAAAATATGTTTTCCAACACTTTTTTTATCTTTGACATGGAGATACACTGGCACCTTTATTCACTTAGAAAGCCTTTAAAGACAACTTATCTAGAAATGTGAATATCTTTCTTTTGTGTTTTTTTTCTTTTTTTTTTGGTCAGATATTTTTTCAGCACACCCACTAATTTAAAACAATCTCTTCACACTTTCTATTTCACTCTCTGACTCATCTTTAGGATTTCTCAGTCATCTGCTGTGTAGTGGGAGTTGAAATAATCAGCAGAAAAGTTGGGCTCTTGTCTCCCTTTTTTCCTAATGCCATAATGGAATCAAGATATGTCAAATAAAAATGGACTTGACAAAGATGCATTAAAAAAAAGCCACAAATAATCTACAGTGTTAAACTAAATGAATGCAGCAGAATCTAATTAGTAGTAATATTGTTTTTTAAACCTTTGTCTGTTATGCAGGCAATCAATTTTAACAACATAAGAGGGAACAATTCAACAGCTACAATCTAGGAGATGGAGACTCAATTTCCTTGTTGAGCACAAGCTCTCTGCATGACTCTTTCTGTTGCCCATATGTCAGGGCGGAATTATAGCATCTCTTTCCTTCACAGGAACGTTGGTAGGATAAATACATTGAGGACTGGGAGGCACACAGGTCCAGACTCATCTCACTTAGCTGTGACACTTGTCTGAGGAAACCAAGAAGTTTGGTTATTTAAGGATATATAAATTAGAGGCAGAAGGATGGACATCTGCAGATGGATTAGGAGCTGTTTATCATTTCCATTGGGATGCATGTGTCTGAACACGGGTATCCAGTGATCTCTCAAATGCCCTACAAAAGATAACACACGTGCTTGGGGCAGATAGATATGACACAGGACTCCCAGGATAGAGTGGGACGTCCCACTGCTCTTTCTGTGGCAGTGGATGTCTGCGTTGAAAAAAATGAATTTTGCTCCTAGAGTTTAACATAGGTAAATAAAAGCCTAAAGCCATAATAAATGATGAAATTACTTTCCTGAGGTGCTGTGTCCATTAGCCTAGAACGCCTCTGCACCCAGCCTAGGAACCCCAGCTGAGCACATCTTTGCAGGCCACAGTGGTTTAAAAAAACATATTTAGACAAATTCATTCCTCTGACAAATTCCTTCCTCAGCAGTGGAGAACAACCCTGATGCATCATATCACTGGTTTCTTTTCCCATCTCTCAGCTCTGGAGACTTGCCTCTGATTTGCTGAGTGTGAAAGATTATAAACTCTTCTCTGTCCTCTTGATTATTCCTTCCAAACTTGCTAATAGCTGACCAGCTTTCCACTGTACTGTAGCACAGTATATAATAACCTGCAATTATTGTCCATTTAGGCTTTCCCCTGGGTCTGCTTTACTCCTGCCATCAGTGGACCTGTACACTGCTTTTCTGCTGATTTTACTACCAGATTCATCGCTGCTGAGAAGGAAAAAAAACCACTGATGATCTACAACCTGTTATATAATTTTTCTGACTGTTGTTCCTATCCTTTTTTTTCTTGGCCTACTGAAGAGACTTTATGAAAATTGCTTTATAATAGGCCTTGCTCAGCTGTTGCATCCTGCCCTGTCCTGGATCATTCCTAAAGTTTTTTTTCTCTTGTTTTTTCACTTCTGTACAGCACTTAAAGTTTACAGGATATCTGGAGGTCAGTGTATACAACAGCTGTGTTTTCACTGTCTTTGACTTGGCTTTTTTGCCCTCTTGTCTGATCTGGACAGCCAAGGTGGACAGAATCCTGGCTTCAATATTGTATTTTATTGTTTTTTATTTGCAGTGGAAGGGAGAAAATTTTTACACCAAGTCTGACCTGTTTCTTAGTATCTACATAGGAAATGTACTCTATCTCCAGAGCTTCTATCTCCTGTCTTTCTTCTGCATCTTGGGCTATAATTCAGGCTTGGGGTATGTAGACTATTAAACCTTTCATCCTTTAGATTGACATATAACAAATTTCTCAAGGCAAAGTCAGGAGACAGTGATGTGACTTATAAGCCAAAGGGTTATTAGTGGGAGCAAGATTTCTGAACAATTCAGAGAATCCAGGCTACTTTAAGTGTGAATTTACAGAGGCACACCATCACTACTCCCACTTCTTTCATATGTTTTGGTTACATTTTTTTTTTCAATATCACACTCATTAATTCCACCATAATAGAATTTATCCACTTTTTTCCTGTAAACATTAAAATTAATGTCCCATGCACCCTCAATCAGATCCACAAGAATGCTCCCCAAAGGGTTAAACAGATTCTCATTCAAACAAAACCAACCTCTGCTGAAAATCACTAATATATATGCATGAATACCCTTCTTTATCTCCCCAAAACCACGCCTAGGCTTGGTTAACAGGAATGAGCCATGTCTAGACCCACCTGGTTCAGGGGTGGCTTCACTGCTGAGTTGAGCAGAGACAAGGAGTTCTGTCCTTAGCTTCTTGCTCCTGCTTTATCGCCCTGCCCCACCCCTGCTGTCCCCCGTGGTCCTCATGGTGGTCCTTGGACCTCCGCTCCTGGAGGCTGTTTGTGCTACCCTCTAGTGGCCAAAGCACAGAGAAAACAGACAAATTAGGAGCACAGACAAAATTTTACGTGAAGGTGATCGCAGGTTTTATTTTTAACAGCATGAAATCAAAGCAAACAATTTTGGAAAGTGGAAAGAAGGAAAGAAAAAAACCCTGAACCAACAAAAACCTACCAAACCACCCAACAAATAAATCTGTTTAAAGATGAAGGTTGGGAATGAATTGGAACATCTAAAATATGAGTGTCTTCTCACATTTGCATAGTACAAAACCTTGATGAAATGGAAGGTGATTTTGTAGTCTAGGCAGGAAAGCAGAGTATTTTAAAATATCAGAGATTTCTTGTGTGAACAGAAGGCAATAGTTTGATGTTCCCACTCAACCTCAGAAAAAATATGACAAAAATACTGTGTTTCCCTCACTATTTGTTTCTTTTGACTATAAATTTTTCAGCAACAGAAACTCTCCTATATCGTTCATACAGCTCAGTGAAGTTCTTCTCTAGGCTGAACCCTACCACAGCAGTGAAATGAATAAATAATGTTTGATGAGTTACAAGAATGAGACAAGATGAAACCCAATGGTGGAGAACTCTTGGCCAAAGACAGATGTCTGAGAGCAGTGGGGGAGAAGGAGACAGGGTTTCCAAAGGTACTGATCCATCTGAGGTTCTGGATTCTGCTGCAGGACTCATGCAGGGCAAGGTAGAAAATCTAGGTGAAAATAAGGAAGGTTAAAGGGGCAATTCAGATAAGTCACCTCTGAAGAAAAATATAGCAAAGATGTGAGGCTGACTGCTGCAGCATCACAAATGGCATCAAGATTTAATATGTACTACAAAGCAACTAAACATTTCCCAATGTTCCATTCCTTTCCAGCCTTTACCAAGAATTATTTGAAACATTCAAATAGGTGCATTTTTGGCCTATTCTGACTCTCAGAAAGTCAAATATTTTCATAGAGAAAATAGGTTCAACTAAAATATATGTGAAATGCTGGGGGACAGAACCAGCAGAATTCATGTTCTTTCAGACTTGCTTTTCAAACCAGTGGAAACAATATTTGACAGAAGACCTGTTTCAATCCCAGACTTGAAATAGGGATTTTATGGCTATTTGTAAGGTTGCTGGGAGCTATGATAGAGGTGTTCACACATATTACTGCTGGCCTTATGTCCTTCCAAAAAGCTGAAGGCCCTTTAGCAGAGTTTCAGACTTCTCAGACATCACCCATGTTCATCTACACTGAGGAAATTTAACTACTAGGTATCTGAATATTAAGATAGTTCCAATTATTTTCAAAACACCATGCTATGACTTCTGTGAGATGTGTTCTTACTTGGGATAATACCAAATTACTGTACAGATGACAGAGAAGCCACTTAGGTGAAAGGTCTTACCAGTAGTTTAAAATAAAAAAACCAAACCAAACCAAAACAAGCCTTTTTAACAGGTTTAGGCAGAGTGAGTCATCATCTAATTGTACTACTTGGTAGTTCATAATAATCTTACAGTGAAAATTGCCCAGGCAACTTTATTTCTAATATTAAGCAAGTAAAACAGTGTTACCATTTTGTTTGTTCTGTGCTGCTGGGGACATATGGCCAATGAGGCAATTTTTGTCTCATTAAATAGTAACCCTTAGTTTGAGGGGCTTGATGCAGCAGGCAAAAATCAAAGTAAGACTTACATTTATAAAAAACTCATGAGTTTGTCAAATAGAGGATAAGACAGCAGCTGAGAGTCTTGAACGGTTGCTTAGTGTTTGTCTTGAAACACTCCCGGGGAAGGAGGGCAGGCAACCTAGATATAAATTGGAAGAACATATTAACCCTGACATTTCTAGGTCAAGGGAATAACCGAGGTCATGCCTTTCCCAGGCCTACCAAAGTCACATCTGCACTGATCAAGAGAGCTCATGGAAGTACTGATACAAAATTCAGGAGGGCAAATGGTGCTGCTGCTCTTCCAAATGCAACATGTTAACAATTACTTTTGTTTTCACTCACTACATCACTGTGCATGTTCTACCCTGTCTCTCTAAAGCAATCTTATAAATCATTGAGGAGAATGGTTCTATTTTTGCCTCAAATATCCTAGCCTTGAAATCTCATGAATATTTTCCAAATTAGGTCTTCAGTTTACTAGATCATATGCTTGTCTTGTGGTTCTGTATGTTACAGTGAGTTTCTGTTTAAGAACAAGCAAAAGTCAACTCTGGTTAGTAAGACATGGAAGATAACTTAGGGTTAGGATGTAGAATCATGAAATAATCTATTCCTTTTTTCTTCTAAGGCTGATTTTCTGCCTATTTGAGGCCTGACAGGTCTCTGCTATGTTTTAAAGAACCTTCAGAAATGGAGATGTGGCAAGATTTCCAAACAGTTTACTCAGCTACTTAACTATTACACATCAGGAGAACATATTACTGGTGCCTACTTTAAAACTTTGCTGTAATTTAAGTCCATGCCTTCTCTTCCTGTTCATGGCGCCCCTGAAAAAATAATTCATCACACTTGCCTTGGAAGCTCTTGGACTGAAGAACCATTATTTTGCCTCCCACATTTTTGGACAAACTATCCCAGTTCCTTCAACTTTTCTTTTGGAGGACAGGTATAACTTAATAATGTATCACCATGTTTATGTCCATAGTATTCCATTATTTTCTTTTTGCATTAGGATTTTGTTGTTGGTGTTAATTCTTCTCTCACACATCAGTGTAAACAGAAATTATTTTCTATTTGGCCTTGACTTTCTGTAACTCTGCATCTCCCCCTTTGCCTTCTGACCTTAGTTTAGAGAAGGTGCTGTGACATTGTGGCTCTGGTACCACCAGGTGCTAGGATTTCAGGGGCTGTGCTTTAGTCTGTGTAAGAGCTGTAGGTTTCAGCACAGTGACTGCAGTTTTTCCATCTAGGACTCCAAGCTATGCCACCCACTAAGTGAGGACATCCCTGAAAAATGCTGAGCCCTGCCAGTGGGCAAGTAATTTATTTCTAGGACTTACGGAGTGAGAGCAAATATTGTGCTAACTGCACATTACACAGAAAAGCCGGTTCAGCTGTCTTATTGCTACCTGTACTGTGGGTAAATAATTAAGCTTTCTATTACCTAAATTTTCTCTCCCTTTAAGATGGAGAAGGGGATTTCCAGACCTCATAAGGAGAAAAAAATTTAAAACTGCATAATGGTACTAAAAAAATGATAAGATGCATAAGCATCATTATGGAAGGAACAACTGCTCTGGAACAAACTCTGAAGAACTGACATCTTCAGATGAAGCACAAAGATTCTAGGTACACAAAAGCCTTTTACTGTTTAACTCATAAACAAATGCATTTGCTCCAGGAACAAATCATAATATGTAGAAAAAATATATGCCAGTTTACCTCAAATGAGATTTCCCATACATATTAATTTTACAAAGAATTTATACTGTAGGCATTTCTTATTTTGCAGGGTATATTGAGGTACCAAAACCAGGATGAGAAATAAATACAAAAATTGGTTTCTTAGTTAGCACCACTTTAAATGTCAGTTTCTTGATAACTTACATGACTCATGTATTTCTCTGTTTTGTGGGCAATGTGTAAGCCTCAGTGCTTTCAATAGGTAGGATTTTTAAACTGTCTGATTTGTAAACTATGCAAACGATAGTAATTTGCAACTGTAATTATTCCTTAAGTGGAAAGTTTAGCATTTTGTAAAGCAGATAATAGTTCAGATAATGGATTCATGAGATGTTGTTGGGTCTTGTCACCTCAAAAAAATAGGCCACATTTTCTCTCTGATAAGCAGCTCTGTTTTTCCTGTTTCTTCCTAAGGTTCATGACACTACCCGTTATTTGGCCCTCAGTTCAGTTCCTTACAGCTCTGACATCTTGGGTACTTGCATGTCTTCTCAGGGAATGCAAAAAAAAAAAAAAAAAAAAAAACAACCAAGAAAAAAAACAAACAACAATAAACAACAATGAAAACCAACCAGCAATCTTGTGTTTCCCCACACCTCCCCTAAAAACCTCAAACAAAAATAAAACCAAAAAAATTTAAGCCAATCCCACCCTCAAAATGTCCAAAATCACCAGCTTTTTTTTTTTTTTTTCCAGACAACAAGACTAGAGAAAAATATATTGCTTTTCCTATCTAGAGATTTCTGGTAATATTTTGTTAATTAAGCTCTAAAGCTCTGATAAGCTACAGTAAAGATTCAAGATCTCAGTGGGTCATTTGCTGTGACCAGGACTTGATCAATGTACAGGCCTCTAAAATTGACAAGCTCCTTGAGTTTTTTTGAGATATCTTAAATTTCAGCTGCTAAATTAAATTTCAGCTCCAATTGCAGTTTGGGTGGTGGGCTGTGAAATTCAGCATTTTGGTACCTGAATGCAATGACTCTCCTGTGCTTTCCTTGGTATACATCCTTTCTCCTCTCCTTGAGTGAGCCTTGCTTGGACAAGATCAGGAAATTGCTTGATGCACATAGGAGAAAGAGAAACCTGGCTTGAGAATGTTGGAAGCAGCTCAGGACAAGAAATTTATGCAGCAGGAAAAACACATGAGAAGGAGTGAAAAATAAACTGGAATAAGGTGCTATTGGGGAGGAAAGGAGGGAAACTAAAATGGACTGGACAGTTGATGCATTTAATTAAAAATGAATAGGGTGTGGGACAAGAAGGCAAGCAGGATCTGAGGATGGATGCTGTGCTGTGGTCAGAAACCATTGTGGCCACATAATATATGCAAGAAAGGACAATCATCCTAATTGATGAAAATGCTGAGTCTTCAGTGACAGGTGAATTCACTACAGCTGGATTTTGAACATGCAAAAGGGAGTGTAAAGTGAACCACACTGTAAGGTCAGGTACTGTCCATTTTCATAGAGAATCTATGACTTTAATATCTCAGTTCCTAAGTTTCCAGTATATAGTATATGCCATCAAAACAATGAAGAACTGTAAAGGAATTCCTTGATCTACCCATACACTGAAAAAGAAGTCAATTTCTTAATAAAGCTTTATAAAAGAAACAAAAAGAGCCTTTTAGAGCTTTTCCTCCTCT
>VWZP01009630.1:858470-871441 GCA_013396995.1 Dicaeum eximium
CCCCCCCCCCCCCCCGCCCCCCCCCAATTAAGATGTATTATGACAATAACGAACATTTCCCTTTGTTAATAAAACAACTTTTTAATATAATGTTTTTTTAAACTCACTGGGAGCAAAATATCTAAGTTAAAAATACACTTCTGTATTTTACATGAGTATTTAATTATATAAAAGACTTCAGTTTTCAGTTCTACTCCTCTACTCTGCCTGTTTTCCTCAGAGTCATGTGAGAGGAGCTAGAAATAAAACATAAGTCTGTGAATCTTTCCTGTTGCGTGCCAGGAAGCTGCCAGCACGGTGCTTCCTGATGCAACGGGGAGTGGTGTTTTTTATCCGAGACGAACATTTGCAGCATCTAAACTCACTTCCCCAAGCAACCATCAGATGGTAGCAATGCTTGTTTGCTATCTACCATGGGCCTGATTCAAAATGGGATGCAGAAGCCCAGGCATTACCTCCAGCCCCAGCAGCCACCCAGTCCCCTTTCGAGAGTGCCCTGGTGCTGGCATTTCGGAGGACACGGAAAGCTGCAGACCCGAGTGTTAATGCTGAGCTAGACACTATGCAAAGCAACCTGATCTTATATGCACAGAGTTGTAGCCAATAGCCCCATGCATGAGGGAACAGATGAAACCCAAGGGAAATGCAGATGTCCTGTCCCTGGTTTTGTTCCCTGGGTTTTGGTTTGCTGCAAAGGAGGACTCAAAGGGGTGTGGAAATAAAAATACCACGAAAATTAACTTGGGACCTTGAAACTAGCTGTAGTAGAGACTCTCAGGGAAATCGATCCAATGTCGCAAAAGGGTGATAGAGAGGACTCCTGTAGCATGTAGGAGTCCTTGGTGAAGTGATAAAAAGCTTTCTTATTGAAGGCCTGGCCTAAGGTCACTGAAAAGGTCATGGAAAACAGCTGTCTCCTAGGGATACTGTTAGTCAAGCATCATCCTTGAGGCTGAGGACAGGAATCAGTGCCCCTGATTCTAAATGTCACACAGTGAGACACTTAAGCTGGACTTCCCATCTGTGTTCCCTGCACAGCCCATGGTGAGACAGACATAGAGAGAGAGAGAGGGAAAAAGGTTTTCCCAGTTTAGATTCCTGGCTTGAGGTGTGGAAAAGCATCCTGTAAAGGTGTCTGTTTTTCTCCACTAGACAGAAATGGATCTTGCTTTTCTCGCTTAGATTCTTGATCCTGATTTTAAGTGTCTAAGATGGTATAAAGCAATGCCTGTGTTTTCCAATATTTGTTCTGCTTTACTGTCCTAGGCAAAAGGAAAAAAAAAAAAAAAAAAAACAAACAAGACCAACTTTATAAAATGTAGGCAAAGACATCCTGTCACAAATATCTGTAACCATCATATTTACTTCATTAACAATTTCAAATTAAATTAGGCCTTTCTAGTTTCTTAAATTACTGAGTTTCTTCTGAGATATCAGCGGTATTGGGATTTTCATCAGTACTTGCAATCTGCGCTTGCTCACTCGTTATTTTTGCCAGGACTGATTCCTTTAAAATTCCCTCTCTGAAGTACCAGATCCAACTTTCCTGGGATAGCTACCTTTTTGGGTTTTCTTGCTTTGCTGTCGGGTGCTTGAGTGATGGTTTCTTTGGCAAAAATGTCCCTTTTATTTTGCCTCTGTCCCCTTTGTAAGCACATCTTCCACTTGGTCTTCCCGAGGCTGCTGAGGGGAGCAGCTCTGGTCCGGGCAGGACTGGCAGCAGAACACTCTGGCGCAGGGCAAACAGCTTCCTAACCTGAGGGAAGCTCAGGAAGAGACGGGAGAGCTGCTGGAAGCCCACAGATCACACGGCTTTGGATGACAGAAGCCAGGTGGGACCAGTGGCAATGATGGCCAAGCCTCTGCATCTATGAAACGAGGCCTTAGGAAGCACTAGCAACCAGGAGTGACACCAGCAAGGTTGGAAAACGGGGCACGACACAGCCATCAGGGCATAGCCCGGCAGTTTGGCCGGCAGTTCCTGCCAAAATGCTTGCAAGAAGGGCACTGAAGCCCTGTCAGCCCCATCAGGGAGCAATGGTGTCCACAGGGGACAAAGGGAGGTCCTCTGTGAGCTCCACACCCACCGTGACTGAGGCAGCCCCACAGGCAGAGCTCTGGAGAACACCCAGCTGCAGGGTGGGCCCTGCTCTTGTGCCAGTGGGAGGTCACACAGGCAGAGAAGCTCCTCGGCCTAGTGACAGCTCCTTCCAGGAGGAGAGAGGAAGTTTGAGGACTGTTGTGGAATGTGAGACAGTCTGGCATTGCACCCTGACTTCCCTGAGACAGGCCTGACGGACAGACAGGGTGCACGTCCCTGTCCTCTGCCCATCCGACTGAGCACACTGACTCAGAGGGCCTCGGGAGGAATTCCCACCCAGCATAGCAGGTATGTGTGTGACTGCAGGCCGGCCCCATTCCCTAGGGAGCACTGCTGCTGCCCTTGGGCCCACTTACCAACACAAAGGGAAGGACCTTCTCTGTCAGGGCCCTGAGATCATTTTTCAGTATGGATTTCCCAGGTGGGCACTTAAGAAGTTACGACAAGAAGTCCAATGGCCACCAGGAGAGACTTCAGGGCCTTGGGATGAGTGGCTAAGGGCTCAGCAGTACAAGCAGTGCTCTCCTCTGTCCTTCCAGCTGCAGGGAATAATGAGGGAATAAACAGGAAAAAACATGATTTGGCTTCTTGAACCACTGGTGGGCTGTAACAGATGGTTTTAACCTCATCAGAAGGCAAGGAGGGAGAGGTGGTGAGGTAGCCATGTATGTTAGGGTGTGTTTTGGTTGATTAGAGCTTAATGATAGCTGATAATTTATGAGTAAGGATCAAGGGGGAGGCCAAGGCAGGTAACAACTAGTTGGTTGGTGAAAATGTGATGACAGAATGGACTAGGTTGGAAGGGACCTTAAAAACCCCTCAGTTCCAACCCCCCTGCCATGAGCAGGGACACTTCACACTAGCCCAGCTTGCTCAGAGCTGAGGCAGTACTCCAGGTGGGATCTCACCAGAGCAGAGCACGGGGACACCTTGCACCTGGTACTGTTCAATGTCCTGAAGATCCCAAGGACATCATCGTGGCTGGGAGGTCGGTAGCAGACTCCCACGATGGCATCTGCATTATCTGTTTGTCCCTGGACTCTTACCCGGGGCTCTCAGCTGTGTGGTTGCCAGCTCAGAGCTCCACACATCCCAGCCCTTCTGTTACAGACAGTGCCACCCCTCCAGCTCTCCTGCCCTGCCTATCCCCCCTGAAGCTCCTGAAACCCCCCAATAGGGCACTCCAATCTTCAGTGGGATTCACTTACACCTGTGATGTCAAATTTCTAAGACTGGGCCAAAGCTTTGAGCTCATCTTGGGGCAATGGGACAACCATTAAACCAATTCTTTATCCATCTAGCGGTTCATTTTTTTAATCCATCTCAGTTTGGAGAGAAAGATGTTGAGGGCCATCATGTCAAAGGGTTTACAGAAATCCAGATGAATGACATGTATATCCCTTCCCTTGTCCACTGATGTAGTCACCCATCACAGAAGGCCACTGAGTTGGTCAGGCAGCCACAGCTCATCAGTAGTGTGATGGTCAGAGACTGCCCCAGACATAGGAATCATGGAGTAATAGAGTTTTTGATTCTTGGAGAAGTAAGCAGGTGGGGGGCAGCAACACTAATACCTTGGACTTCTGGAGGGCAGACTGTTCTGCTTAAGAGGCTGGGCTTCTCATAAAAAGAAAGATACTGAGGTGCTAGAGAGTGCCCAGCAAAGGGCAACAGAGCTGGGGAATGATCTGGAGCATAAGTCTGATGTGGAGTAGCTGGGCTTGTTTTGTTTGGAGAAAAGGAGACCTTATTGCTCTCTGAAAGGTAGCTAAAAAGAAGTGGAGTTTAGTCTCTTCTACAAAGTCACAGCAACAACACAAGAGGAAATGGACTCATGTTGTGTCAGGGGAGGTTTAGATCGGATATTAGGAAAAATTTCTTTATGGAAAGGGCTGTCAGGATTTGCAATATACTGCCCAGGGATGTGATTGTGTCATCATACCTGTAGCTATTTAAAAGACATGTAGATGTGGCTCTTAGGGACATGATTTTGTGGTGGACGTGACAGTACTGGGTTAATGATNCCACAGCTCATCAGTAGTGTGATGGTCAGAGACTGCCCCAGACATAGGAATCATGGAGTAATAGAGTTTTTGATTCTTGGAGAAGTAAGCAGGTGGGGGGCAGCAACACTAATACCTTGGACTTCTGGAGGGCAGACTGTTCTGCTTAAGAGGCTGGGCTTCTCATAAAAAGAAAGATACTGAGGTGCTAGAGAGTGCCCAGCAAAGGGCAACAGAGCTGGGGAATGATCTGGAGCATAAGTCTGATGTGGAGTAGCTGGGCTTGTTTTGTTTGGAGAAAAGGAGACCTTATTGCTCTCTGAAAGGTAGCTAAAAAGAAGTGGAGTTTAGTCTCTTCTACAAAGTCACAGCAACAACACAAGAGGAAATGGACTCATGTTGTGTCAGGGGAGGTTTAGATCGGATATTAGGAAAAATTTCTTTATGGAAAGGGCTGTCAGGATTTGCAATATACTGCCCAGGGATGTGATTGTGTCATCATACCTGTAGCTATTTAAAAGACATGTAGATGTGGCTCTTAGGGACATGATTTTGTGGTGGACGTGACAGTACTGGGTTAATGATTGGACTCCATGTTCTTAAAAGTGGGGATTTTTTTTTCAATATAAACAATTCTATTATTCAATGGTTCTAAGGAGACAACTTCATTAAACCACAGGATGGATGCTTGGGGCCTCTTTACTGCTTAATATATCTAATTCACATCAGTAAATTACAAAACTATAGCCCACTGTCAGACTTTTTGATCGCAGGTGCACTATATTTAGCAAAAATAGATTTGGCATTTCTGATTACCTGTTTAGCCATAATGTCTCCCAGTAAGCTCACAGGGAAGTTAAAATATTCTAGAACAAGTACTTTATTTTCCTCTGTCAGCATAATCAGACCTATGTCAGCTTTGCTTCAGAGAGCCTTTCCTTTTTTTCTCCCTGAGTCAGTGACATTGAAGTTTTTTGACTTGGACTGGACTTATATTTGTGGCATGTATAGCAAGCCTTGACAACTTCTTAAATGTCAATTTATATTTGTCTAGCTGTTTGTTTTCTTTTATTTTTTTTTAAATAGATGTTTTAGCTTTTTATTAGGCTTTTCAATTCTTAACTGGCCCTAGTAGGTTCCCAGGATTAGTCTGAGTGCAGCCACGAAATGGGAAGAATGGAAATGGTCTGAACAAATTACTTTTATCCTACTTTCTTGTCACCAGACAGTACAGTCATCTTAGTCACCCTCATGGTGTCTGACCAGAACTGGGATATTATGTTTTAGCTCCCAAGATGTGCAGCTTCTCTTTCAGAGTAGTTGTTTAGCAAATACAGTATAATTTTTTTAAGGCATTTGTTTGTGTTAAATCAAAGAGTAAGCTCAGAGGAAACCTCTGCACTGTGTTCCTTCACACTTCCAGCAGATGTTCCAGAGAGAGGGACTGAAGTTTCAGCTGTCTGCAGAGTTTAGTTTTACCTCACAAATCATATCAAAACCAAAAAAATTTATTTCCAGCATGACAATAGGAAGTCATGAGATGGTTACACGTGGTTTCATGTCTGGTTTATGGCCCAAATGGAAAGTAGCTACCTCTTATTAAATAAGTACACACTGCCTTTGGCATTTAGAGCAACTTATGGCTGGGCTCTTATAAATGAATGTTCTATCTGCAGTTCTTTACTGAGACTTGATCACATTGACATCCAGGTGGCTTCTCTGCCTGGATAGTCAGACTGGTGGTCAGTTTTCTGTATTGCTCACCCGTGCAATTTCCCTTTCTTTTGCTGCAGAGTGACGAGTGATGACCTATGCAATTGACTTAAACACATAAAATTAAATAATGTATTTGTTTTCATGCTCACAGTTGTTTGAGGCTGCCCAAATCCATCCATTTTGGAGTTCTAGTGTTCCACAATAGAGCCATCACCACTAGCTCAGCTCTCTGCTGTCCATGGTATGGCTTGTTTGTAGGGACTTGGGTCAGGAGTTGAAACCAACCTAAACATCAGAGTGTGGAAATGATGCCTCCTGAATGTGCAGAGACCTATGGTATTTGTAAAAGCACATGTCAAAGTTCTATCTTACTAAACAGGAAACATTTTACATCAAACCAAACCTTTCTTTTCTCGAATTTCAGTCCCATTTTTCTCTTTAAGGATGATAGGACACATTTTATTTTTGTTCAGTTTGGAAACACCTGTAAGTGGGAGATATGTTCTCTCTGGTATCCCCATTTGTCCTTTACTCACTTGAACAGTCTCATTGCAGTAAGAATATATCAGATTTTCTTTTAGCCTCCTTTTTAACAAGAAGCTCTATTTCCTGACAGTTGCAATGGACACAAAATTCATCCATGTCCTGAGAACTCTCTCTCTTTTCATAGATTTCCAAAATTTTTCCAAGGATGTGACAATTGCCACACAGCAAGCATTTCTGCTAAATGAAAAAGCTTTTGCTTGTGTGACATTGTGGAATGCAGAAAACTTGGAAGAGAGGATATGCAATAAATTGCTTTTAACTGCTTGTTGGTGACCTTACTGCATAGCCTGAAGGTTGAGGGTTTCTCCCCACAATTTCTCTCTAGTCCAAACACCTGTGACTGAGCCACAACACTACTTTCTGAGAGCTGAACCCATTTGGATCTCGTTGATGTCATCAAAGGAAAGGAAGTGGGTATGCATAATGCAGATGCTGACGATTCAAGCAATGTTTCTCCTCTTGTGGCAGTGACAGGGCTTGTGCTTTGATGTGGCTTTGAAAACCCCAGCTGTATCTCTGAGCATGAGACTTTATGAGTCTAAGCAAATTTGTGGAAATTGTATTCTCTTGACTTGCAGGAATAATAACAGGAGCTGATATATATCAGATCTCTATTTTAGCCCTTTTTTTTCTGTTGTTGTCAGAGTGGAGACTAATGTTCCTTGCTTGATGGACAACAAAATAGGGTGGATAGAACATAGTGAAAAATTAAATCAAAGTAATCTCTGTTTACTAAAAAGCACCATTTAACAGAAGGGAAAGAGATTCAAAATATGGGATCTCAGATTTTTGGTTTAAATATCAGTCATCAATATGATATTTTTCTGAGTCTGTAGAATTTTGATTCTGAATCTTTAAAATAAGGTAAATTAAATAAAAATAAATGAAATTAAAATAAATTAAAATATAATTTCTAAACCTTTCTGTTCACTGACCCTGACCCTGTCAAGGGTCTCATTTAGCCCTCACTCAGTTATCCAGTGTAAGTGGGAGAATGTTCAATGTCCTCAGTGTAGGGTGAAATCATGCATGAAGAGCAAGACTTCTTCTCCCTTGAGACAATGAACCTGTCCAAGGAAACTGCAGAGATGTTGAAAGAGGTGATTAATGGTTTGAAGACGCTGAAAGCTATTCAGGTACTTTTTCAAAATAATAATGGAAAGATTATAATGTACAAATTGAAAACCATACATAAATGACAGCCATCTGTTTGTTTTACAATTTAGAAACTCCCAGAACATTACCCCTCAAGTAAAATAACTCAGCTGTTTGCCAAGAAAAACAGAAAGAGATTGCTGCTTCTTCACTATTGGTAAGACTTATCTCCAGTTTCAAAAGAGAATGTATTTGGAGGTCAAAGAGGAACAGGGAAGCCCTAAGAGGGGAAAATGTGGTGAGCAATGAATATCCACTGGTATCTATCAAACCAGGACACTTTGGACAGGATGGCATAAGCTGTCCTACAAGCTTATGAATTATATCAAGTAAGATTTCTTCATTATATTGGACATCCTTTATTTTAATCAAGGAAAATTATCAGATGCCTTGAACTGATTTTGTGGTAAACATAAGCAAACCTAAATAGCTGTTTTATTATAGCTTATTGTGCAAGTGTTGGTTCATAATAAATCATTGTACTCTTTAGAAACAAGCTTGAAACAAGTGCATAAATATTAAATGGCCCCAGGAATAAAGACATTTTTAGCAAAATTATTGAGTGTGGTTTGCCAAATCCATTGGGTAATCCAAATTCCCCATAGTCATTTAAGGACCAACATGTACAACCATTTATAGTAATGTAAATCCACTGTAACTGTTGAAGTCAATAGATTTATTTGAAATTAACATTTAAAAAATAGTTTGGTCTCTAAAATATAAACAACATAATTGCCTGAAATTCTATCCATTAGGTTAAAAGAATAAAAATTCTATACCTCTCAGAAATGGGAACTAAAGCTATCTGTATTATGTGTGTAAATTTAGGCAAAAAAGACTATACTGATTTCATTCATGTAATAAAGCTCTTATACCCTAATCAGAAATGTTGAAGCAGAAGTTATTAATTTAAAAAATAAAATGCTATTCTACAATTTAATAATTCCAGCAGAAAAAGAAGAGGATGAGATATGTGGTTTTTGCAAAGCAGAGATATTCAGACCAATATTGCTGCTTGGTGGCCTTTCTGTTTTTAGAAAGAAATAATAGGAAAAAAGGCCCAGTCAGTTTCTGATACTCCATAGATCTCCCACATCAGTTAGAGATTGCCCCTTGGAGATGGTCGTGTTGTGCCTCAGTTGTCCATATCTTAAATCACAGCTGCTCAGATTATCCTTTTCTCCTCTCCTATGCAGATTTACAAGATAAAGTTTGTCTGTGCGATGGGTGGGCAGAAATGGGAGACAGCTCGAGTCCAGGAGAGACATGAGACTTCAAGGTGTCCCTCAGCAGTAACACCAACTGTGGTGCAGTCCTGAGAGCATAAAGGAAGGATCAAAGACCTGGGGCTCCCTTATGTAGCACATGGCAGTGCCTTGGGGGACTCCCTAAAATGCAAACTATTGCCTCAGAGTGGCAATGACGCTGAGAGTGAGCAAAGACCAGGTAGTGTGGCCTGATCCAGTATGGAACTACAGCTCAGGGGCTTCAGAATGCTGAATATCCTCCCATTTACTCCTGGCCAGCAAATTATGTTCATCAGTGCTCTTCTGCCAGGGGATGCTCTTTTTGTGGAGGTGGTGTGAGAAGCAACAAACTGGTGAAAGAAAGACTTACTCGGTGGTGGAATTACAGTTCCTGTTGGAAGGTAGAGTGGAAGGAGCACCAACCAGTATCACCTTCCCCTTATTGTATTTACTTGTATATTGATAAGCAGTTGGAGCCCATTCCAGCCCAGCAGGTCTGTGCTACAGACAGTGTGTGTCTGGGATGCTTTTACAAAAAACACACACTAAAGCATCTGGGGTGCTTCTGCCCGGGATCATTGCTTGAGGTCCAAGCAGGGCCCCGAGGTGCTGTGTGCAGCCTCACAGAGCACAGCAGACACCACTGCTGAGAGCTGCCCTGCTAGGACACGACCGCTGACTTACTCCCTACCCCGCTATCCATCAGGAACAGACTCAGTCGCAACTACAGGGGACAGGGGACGACTTCAGGACATTGTGTCGTATATTTGAGTGCTTGATTTATGAAACATAGCTGAGGCAAAACAAAGCTGGAATGACTTGTCTATAGGAAAGCTCCCTGTGCTTCAGCTAGAAGACATGCCTTTTAATGGAACCTCAAAACATTTATTATAAAATGGAACAATTTGTATTGTATTCAATAATGTTTTCAAAGGACTGTCAACCTCTGTCTGCAGGTGCCTTTTCTTACAACATATAATCTATAACACTAATTTCCCTCCCCCCCCAATAATCATATAACAGAGGTATGCATTACAGAAAATGTGTATAGGTTTGCTTCTATTATAGTCATGATCAAAAGGCTATGATATATTGAAATATTTGCTTTGTACAAATACATCTGTTATCAGAGGGTTTCTTAACATAAATGGTGTATTTTCTATAATGTGCTCCTTCTAATGAATGGTTCACTGAAGGCATGAGAACTGAGCTATGTGGGGAGAATGCAGTAATTTCTCTTACCGTGCAGGAATTCTGAATACAAGTAAATGCATGCCAAATTTTATTGCTTCTAAATCTGAATAATTGTATTTCTGAGCTGTGCATCTGGGTAGATAATAAAGCCACAAAACAATTTAATGAAACATATAAAAAATCGAATGACATTACTAAATATTATAATATGCAGAAAATATATTTTGCATATTGTCACCTAATCTTTCATCCACCTACTAACAAATAATGCAACCATAATTGAAAGTCTTATTATCCATCTACGTAAATTGAGACCAAATTTACCTTGTTTCCTTTTCTTTGTGTGTGTGTGTGTGTGTGTGTGTGTGTGTGTGTGTGTACGTACATAAAAGTGAGATTGATATTATGGCTTTATATTTATGGTACATTTTTTCCACAATAACTAAGGTGACCAACATAAGTCTTTTCTCTATTCAAATCAGTCCTCAACTCATACTGTGATTATGTTACTTATCCAAGTACTTATAAGAGGCAAGTCTTGAATATGTGGACTTCATTGTTTCATGTGTTTGACTCCACAGGAGTGAAATCTGAAATACCATAGGAAAGTGGAAGTCCTCATATATAAATTCTGTGTCTGAAGTTTACAGGTATGGACTGCCTTCACCACCAATATAGTCAAAGCACAGATATGGGTAATGCAGAGGGCAGTACAGCTGACTCATTCCCAAATACTATTTTAGGATGAGGCAAACTGCCCTTTTGGAGGTTTGTGGTTCTTTCTGTTGACTCTTAAGGAATCATAAATGGCTAGCTTAGGCTTAGATGTCAAACTTTCAGAGGACCATATGAGGTAACAAGAATCTCATCTAAAGAGGTTAAAATACAGGCTCCAGGAGGGAGGGACCTCTTTTGTTCTTGCAATGATTCTAGCACTTTGTCACTGATTTATTCTGCTCTGCCATGGAAGAGGTCATTGCAGACTTCCAGCTGGTTGTAATGTCTGGATTTAAAGGACAGCGATCTGAACTGTCTGCTGCAAAATGTCTTTTGCAAAGGTGAACCCGTATCATCAAAGGCCACACAAACAGTAGGAAAAGGACTGAATTTCCCAAAGACCAGAGCTTGGTTCTGGCTTTACTCAAGACAGCTGTCTCCCCATTTTTATCTTGTGAGTTGTTGGCCCAGATTCTGATGTGCTTGTACGGAGAGCTCTCCACTCAGAGCTCACTTGATGTCAGTGCAGGAAATTGTGCGAGGTTAAAAGTGGCTAAGAATTTGCCTTGTTTCAAAAATATATAACCAACTGCTTTTTGATAGTTCCCATCTACATATACACCTATCTATGCTCCCAATATGAAATGTTATCACTACTATCCTATCTATTCCTTTGCTCCCAAAAGGAAAACATTTATGTCCTCTCTTCCTTACTCTGCTTTCATACATCAAGCTTAGAGTCTTGAGCCTGACTTTATAAATTATGGAAAGGCAAACTGGGACTCATAAACACCCTGAGTCTATTAATGCAAAGACTTCTTGTGAAAGAAGGAACTATCCTCAGTTTTTCTGAAATAAGAAAGAACCATTGTATAAATTATAATGCTTTCTACTCTGGGTGTCAAGTGCACTTCTGCATTCCTTCTGCTGGTCTTAGAGACAACTCACACTGCCTTGATATGAAAGCGTAATTTAAAAAATAACAATTTTCTTATCAGAAGAAGGAATAAGAAAGACCAGGACCTAACTAACCTGGTGGCCACATTTGTTGAGGTGTTATTGGAATGACCAAAAAAAGCTTTTTTAAGAATAGAAGAATAAATATGCTGAAAAATAGAGATTACAAATTGTCATGTAGAGATTTTATGCAGCGAAATGGTGAGCAGAATAATCAATGCATATAAAAATATTCTGCTTCCTTGATCTAAGAATCAAATGCCTGTAGACAGGTTTTCGTCTCACTCATACCATGGTAATTTATTGTGCTTCACAGAATGCAGAAGAAAACTTGGCCCTTAATCTGTGAGAGGAAGTTTTCAGGATGAGGAATTTGATTTGACTTCAAAGAATATGAATCGGTTCTTTCTGTTCTGTAGTCAATTATTCCTTTTCAATGCAACTCCCTTTGGGAATAAAGCTTTCTCTGATGAGGTTTAGCCTTATAGTCCATTTCAATCTCCCTGGATTCAGCCTTGCCTGAGATTCTTTCTTTCCCTCCTTTCCTTTATTTCTCTCCTTTCCTTTCTTTCCCTCCTTTCCTTTCTTTCCCTTCTTTCCTTTTACTTCTTTTCTTTCCCTTCTTTCCCTTCCCTCCCTCCCTCCCTCCCTCCCTCCCTTCCTTCCTTCCTTCCCCCCCTCCCTCCTTCCCTCCTTCCCCTATTTTTCTACCGCTTTCAAACTAAGATCTTCCTACAATTTATGGGAGATTTATTTAGGCAGCCACTACCTAAATCAGAACTAAAATTCAGGTAAAGAGTCATGATTAAATCTTTGAAGCTTAAATGAAGGAAATTACATTGTCTAGTGTGTCTAATGGGAGATTTATGCTTCAGATATTTGCTTTATATATGATTTATGATGTCATATAATGTTGAAAAAATAAAACTCCAACAGGTCAAGATCTGGGATTGAATAGCTGTCTGCTTCCTAAAACTAAAAAAAAAAAANNTCAATAAAAAAAAAAAAAAAAAAAAAAAAAAAAAAAAAAAAAAAAAAAAAAAAAAAAACCCAAAAAAACCAAACCCTGAAAAAAATTAGGAATAAAATAAAATAATAGTTAAAACCATCATAACTCATTAATTCTAAATAAAATTAATTATTTGAAAAAGTAGTAATGATCTTTAATTTTTTAAAATATTCTAAAATATTAAAGGTGTCATTATTTAAATAATATATTTTTCAGCCAGTATAAACATGGAGAATGTATTTCTAAAATAAATCTCTCTTCAGTTACTCTTTGTGATGATATTGATGTGGTGACTGCTTTTTATTTGTTTTTGCCTTTTTTTTTTT
>VWZP01009630.1:871474-981265 GCA_013396995.1 Dicaeum eximium
TTTTGATTAATATTAATTAGTATAAGTTTTTTAATGTGGACCAAATTACAGGTTTTACAGAAAATGTAAATTTCCAAATGAACGTAGTTGTAACACACAATCCTAGATTTAAATTTAATTATTTTTTGGAAGGTCTGAAAGGTAAGACTTTTCAACTAAATTTTCAAATAACTTATTATTAATTACTGAGCTTTGCCTCCCATACTCTCCTCTGGCCAGGTGTGACCATGTTTAGGAATTTAACTGGAAAGAGAACTATTTAGGAAACATTTCCCGTAGTTGTAAACAGAGCGTTTGTAGCTCAGTTAAATGGACACTCTATATTTACTTGGGAATTAATATGTGGGTTTGATACACTTTTATTTTCTGTCTTTTAGCTATATCTACTCAATCTTTCTCTCAGCCATAAAATTTCAAAAATATACTAGAGGAAATTAAACAAGGACTATTTAAATGATCAGAACTTGTTAAGGAGATATGATTTCTGTGTTTCAAAGTGTTGCATAAATGGTGTAAGGGGCAGAAAAGAAGAAAAAAATGGAATTATCTTTTTCTAGTTTTTATGTATTTCTAAACTTTCCTAACAGTCAATTAAAATTGTCATTTAACCTACTATATATGAAGTGTTAAATATCTCCATATGATGGCTTAAATGCAAACAGCAAAATATTCCAAAATTGTAATTGGAAATGAGGAAGTGAAATAGATTGTAAACCTGAACTTAAACTGATTTTTCAATTTCAGTGTCCCATTATGCAGAAGCATAAAACACAACAACAACAACAAAAAAAAGGAGATCAGATTCTTCGTTAAAAAATTAAGAGCCAAATTACTTACTATGGAATCACTATCTGGAAAGTGGGAGGGTTGCAGACAATTTGGGGGATTCATATGGGTAGTAGCTATGCATCTTTCTTCCATTTTTTATAGGTGAGAGAGAAGGCTTGGTACTTTTTGTTCTTGCTATATGCCTTCAAGATATTGAAAAAAAGGTGATATTCTGTGATCTAAGGTGGAATTTATCCAGACAAGGAAACATCTCTTTTTCAGATATTCAGCTTTTCTTTCATGTTTTCCCCCTTTAATGTTAAATGGGTCACAGGACTCACAACCTATCCACCTTTTAAAACTATCCATGCTTCCTTCTCTTGTCTGACTTAACCAGCATGATTGGAATTGCTTGAAATTTCAGGCAGAGGTATGGGTTGAAAATGCTCCAGCTTATTGGTAAGCAAAGTAGGCAGCGTTGGTCTCACTGGTAGCAGGAAGATAAGTGGTTTAGCATCAGACATTATATACTTGGAAGAAATAAAAAAATCAGGAAAAATATAAATAAAAAAGAGTGCAAAGTTTTATTGTCAAGCGCGGCTGTCACTTCATGAAACCAGAGTAATATATAAGATATATGTGACATACTAATAGGAAGTAATTTACCCAAGGATGTTTTTGTGCCTTGAAGTGCCTTCAACATTTCTGCTTTGAAAACTTTGCAAGTGTGTATGCATCAGAGCAGTTACCGAGGCGCTGAAGTTCCCAATTTGTGCACAATGTGACTTTTATAATGCTATTAAACTCATCTCATGGAAAGTGGTGTGCACAAAACAATGATACATGAGATCTCAAGGAGGCTGCTGAGTGGGGGAGAAGGCTGGAGTGAGGAGAAAGCTTTTATAAAGTCACTTTGAGAATGCACCTCTGCTCCAGAAGCCCTCTGTTTATTTTCATTGAGAATTGTCTCCTGCGCTTCGGGTGGAGATTCATGCGTGTGCTGGTTTTGTCTGGGGTAGAGTTAATTTGCTTCACAATATCTACCAGGGGGATGTGTTTTGAATTTTTGCTGAAACGGTGTTGATAATACAGAGATGTTGTCGTTATCACTGAGCAGGGCTTGCACAGGATCAGGCACTTTTCTTCTTCTTCCCTCATCTCAGCAGTGAGTGGGAGCACAGGGAGTTGGGATGGGACAGAGGCAAGACAGCTGACCCCAGGTGATCACAGGGATTTCTTTGTAGGCATCACTCAGCATACAAGAAGAAAGTGTGTGCAGGGAATTTGGAGTGATAACATTTGTCTTCCCAAGTCATTGTTGTGTGTGATGGATCCTCTGCTTTCCTGGGAATTGCTCAGCACCTGCCTGTTGATGGGAAGTGCTGGATGCATTCCTGGTTTTGCTTTGCTTGTGAGTGTGGTTTTTCCTTTATCTGTTAACTGTCTTCATGAAAAACCCATGTTTTTCTTTTTTTTCTTCACTTCTAACTCTCTCCCCATCCCACCACGGCCAGGGAGTGAATAAGTGTCTGTGTGGGGCTGAATCGTGTTTAAACCACGGCAGTGCTGCTTGCATTCCTTATCCCCTCAGTATAATAAATTGCATGCATCTGTTCTCTCATTAAAGCAAATTTATTGTGATAGTCATCTATTTAACTCTAGCATGGGGCAGAGAAAGCCCAAGGTTCACTCCTGTCCCATGAGGTCTGACTTGAGGGGATGGCCTCAGAGGAGTCTGTAGGATGAGTTAACTCTGCTATTCAGGCAATCAGAAACAAAAGCTCACCATTTTCCAGCCGAAGTGTGACTCTTTTCTCTTGTACCATTGCTCCTGCTTGCCACCTGCCCTGCTCTTTCCTCAACTCTCTCTTTCTGCATCCTGACTGTAAATTCCAGAGAAATTTTGTCACCTGTGTGAGCAATAGCAGACCCACAGTGCACAGTCCTGGGCACTGGGTTTTCCAGGAGTGCATTGGAACACAAATAATGCCCAAATAATGCCACAGATAATTTTACAGCTGAAAATGCCCTCCTTTCTCCTCTTCTGTGTGTTGGGACAGTTCTGAGCATTGCTTTTGTCCCATGTGAGGCAAAGTGAGGGCACAGATTAATTACCTACAGAAAAGGGGAGAGATGGTGGTAGACCTGGGGAGAGAGGAGACACACATTTCCCTGTGGGAAAATCTAAATCCATGATTTTTATTTGTTCATTCGTAAAATACGAAAAACTCCTTGAGAACAAAGAAATAAACATCTTGCTTCGAAATTAAATTCCCCAGAGAAAAAAATAGAGAGATTTGAAGGTCAGTCCAGATATTTTGTTGTACTAAATTCAGAGCATTTAATTCACAGTAAAACCATATATGATACTTTAAATGCACTAAACCAATTATTTTTTAAGCCATTTTTAAATTTTAAAATAAATATCCCATGCACCACAGTACAGTTTGTCACCATCACTGTGTTTCATTTGTTTTCCTCCTTGCATGAAATTTGCTTGAAAACAATACTTTTGAAAGACATTTTGAAAGATATCATTTTCCTCACCAGGCAGGCACTCTGACAACATTGTTTTGAACAGCTTTAAATGGCAGTGACTTTGGCTCTGAAATGCTCTAACCAGCTTAAGGCATCTAAAGAAGGAATGCAGGCAGAAACTCCAGACTGCTCAGTAGATGTTGCCCTTTTCCTCATGAAGACCTGGACTACACAGCCCTTAGTCATAGACTTAAATATGTTGGATTTACTCAGTCTTGGATTCAACAACTAGGAACAAATAAAACCCAATACAGCTGGGCTTAGGTGTAGGAATATCTATTTACCTAGGAATAGGAACAGGCTTGGCTCTGTCCTCTTTCTCCACTGGCCTTCAGAGCTGAGGATGCTCTGCAGCAAATAAATGGCCTTGCATTAAAGCAAGGAAAAAGCAGTGGAAGAAGATAAGCCATGATAACTTAAGACTTAGTCCTGAGGTGGTCCAATTAATTTTCTTTTGTCCATGCTTCCTTCCACCTGAAGACACAACTTGAGTCTTTTTCAGGGGTGTGAATGTGAAAATATCTATATGTGAGCTTGTGCACTGTTTCTTTCCCCTCCCCTCCAATTTTCTTAATGGTATTCAGGGAGAGTAATTTTTTTTTTTTTTTTTTCCAAATTACACCAAGGCATTGTATTAAATATAGGTTTTGGGACTTGGCAAATCAACAAGCTCATTGTACTCCTATGGAGACAAAAGGTGACTGAACAGTTTAGCCAGCCGACATACAGGCACAAGTAATGCTCCACGGTAAGAGGATTGCTGCCTCTATTGTTGAGCCCACAACAGGAACCAACTTATTGCAACATTAATTTCCCATCTCACATGGAAGTTATTTAAGGGAGAAGACTAACAAGCAAGCAGTGCCCACAGTTTAATCCTATTGTCACCCTGATGGATTTATATTTGCTGCTGGGTTGTAGAGGTGGAATAAGGCTGCTTTGTTATTATTTCAACTGCATTTGTTGGGGGAAAAAAACAACCCCAGGATTAGGAAAACGTGGCTTCTGTTACCTTTAGATAGTCAGGAACTGCTGTTCTGTTAGTGTAGGTATAAGATGACTAAAATTATATCTTAATGATGCAGAAATTCTTCACTCAGAAATAACAGAAATATTTTTAAGTGCAATTAAGTCTTGTGAAATGTCTTTTTTTTTATTATTTTCTACATCTGTTCTTATGACTTCATTTCTCATTCGCCTTTTTAAAATTTGTACAGCAGCAGTCACAGCAGTACATGGGGCCAAGTGTAGTAATTGCTGCATGTTTCCTGCTCTCTGCATCTTGGAAATATTTGTAGAAGTTCATCCAGAGATGCATATATATTCCTCTGTAACCAGAAGGGGATCCTCTAGTTGGTTTTGCAGTTGCAGGTACCTACTTTACTGACATTGAACAGCAGCAAGAGACGTCTCCAGTAGACCAGGCATTCAAATATTCTCCAGATTTGGACCAGGTGTCAGAGCCTGTGGTGATCCTTTTTAGCACAAAGCTATTTAACCTTACATGCTAAGAGAGACAGTCACAGCTTTGGAGTACCACATAGAAATAGTTCAGATTCAGTTTAGACAAATCTTCCACTGATGTTGATCGCCATAATTGGACTAAAGTCAGAAAGTGTCACAGTGGTTTGCATGACAAAGATGACTACACTTCTAGTTTTTGTGGCTTCCTTTGAAAGGGATTGCTGCTTTTCAAGGTGTTCACAGTCAGAGTGAGTAACACAGGAGGAAATCAGGAGTGTTCATTTTTTTCTGTTCAAGTCACACACATCTGGGTCATTTACAGGTAGTCACCATTTCTTGTGCTTAGGAACTCCAAGAAAGTTTTATTTCAAAACATAAACAAAAAACAACAAATCTTTCGGAATAAAAATTACCTCCAATTTTATTTTTGTTTTTCCAGAAATGCTTATGATTCTGTTGTTTGTTGTTTATTTTTTGTTTTGTTGTTTTTTTTTAAATTTATTTTTCTTTCAGTTTTCTGAAACACACACCTGCAAGTGTTCACTGAACATTTTTATCCTAATTCTGATTGCAGGAAAAAAATTGAAAATAAATCTACTCCCAACCTTTTTGATTGCTTGTGAACAGTGTTTACTTATTTTATTTCATCCAGTATTAACTGAAAATGTATTTTTGCTGACAGGCAACTGGCCTAAAGCAGAATCTTTCTTCCCTGATGCACACACAAATGCTGTCTTCGTCCCCACTTGATTTGACTGCATCAGTCTAGCATTCAGAATGGCACCATGGCTCTTCTTAATGCTCTTCATTATGTCATTTAGTTATGTATGTTTTTTTCTTGCCTATCCATATTACATTTTTTGCTGCTCAATACTCTATTCCATACGGATGGAACACATTCAAGAGCCTGTCAGCCTGACAGTCTTTCTCAGTCTTCTTTAAAAATAATCTCTTTAAGTATTTCTTGATCTAGATCTCTGCCTTATGCTCTTTGGTGCAAGGAACATATCTGATTTTTAAGTACAAAGAGTTCCTTTCTACAATTAGTAAACCATTTTCAAGGGTGGAAATCTGATACATGGTTCTCTAAAAAGACAAAATATGCAAAATATCAACCAGTCCTCTTCGCATAACCTGGTGCTAGCATTAAGGTCTTATACTCCCTGAAGTATAGGGAGTTCAGACAGATTTGAGGCAAGTCTATTGGAAGTGTCTGTAGCACCATTTTAAGTCCTGTGTGGAGGTCCCCAATTTCCTCTTATAGCTTGTTCCTGAACTTTAGCAGCCGTCATCTTCCAGCCCAACTCTGAAATCTTTGATCAGAAATTACTGCAGATCCCTGCTCAGTGGCTCATTTGCATTTAATATAACTATAGCTATTTAAAAATTATGAATTTGGGATCCATTTCACCTAATTTTAGTTAACTGCAGGGTAAGTGTCTACATAAGAGCTGGTTTTCTGAGCTCCAGTTGCTAAAATTGTGTGACTCCTCAGAGGGATTCCTCTGATTAAATGCCGTGCCTACTTCAGGCAGAGCTTGATTATTCACCAGAATGCATTGGCTCTCCCTGGAAAAGGAGCCTAAGCATGAGGTTCCTACTGCAGGACAAGAAGCTCCTGGAAAGTCCTGCGTGCCAGCCCAGCCTGGATGCCCTGGATCATCGGATGTCAGCGCATGCCAGTGAGCTGAGCCATGAATGCCCGGGAATTTCTAAGCTGTCTCCGTTCCCTCTGGAGTCAGCAAGGAGAGAGAGCTGGGAGGAATTTGTTTTGGGAGGTGGGTATTCCTCACTCTTTGCTGAACAGGAAAATTATGTGCCTAAATTTTAAGTCAGCTGGAGTGGTCTGCAGCGAAGCTCACCCTTGGATACTCATGGCAGATAATGTTGATCTTTTAATTGTGCTTTTAGAGAAACACATCATTTTTTCATGCCTTGAAAGTGACTCTTGGTCTTAATCTTCTTTGGTTTGGAAGGTTGTTTCTGCCCTTGATTTGCATAGGAGCCTAGGGCAGTTGCCTACTTACTTATTTCCATTTTTCTTTACCTGAGCAATGAATAATAATCTTAAAGGGTTTTTATTATTTATTATTAACACTGATACAACACTGATTATACAGACATATTTAGTATCACATTATGTTAGATGCTGTAAAATTAATCAAATACTAGAATTTCTATTCCACAGAATTTGCAGTCTAAAAAAGAAAAATGCAACAAAAGTGTCCAAATAAAGATGTGAGGTTGGTAAGGAGGAAGAGAATTAATAATACAAAATCCATAGTCCATCAGAAGTAGCATATATAAGTAATCACCTGATGTTTTTCAGTGCTTTTACATGTTTGGATGACAGTCTCTAGACAGGCTAATGCCAGTGTAAATGAATCATATAGGAGATGACTACTTGTAAGCAGACTTGCTTTATTTGGGAGAATAAATGTTTGTCAAAAAATCAGAAAAAAACAAAAACCCAAGGAGCCCAAAATAAAACAAAACAAAACAAACCCACAAAAAACTAAAAAAAAAAGCCAAAAACAAACAAAACCGCCAAACATATTTGCTTTGAAATATTTTGAACAGAGTTCCATTTACATTTAGTAAAATTCATTGTTACGAAAATTTAATGTGCAACATTTCAGCAAAACATGATGAAAATTTAATTTTAATTTTTTCTACAACAAATATGTTTTTGCAGTGCCTATAGTAAGAATAGTCAAGTGGATTGGATTGGATTGGATTGGATTGGATTGGATTGGATTGGATTGGATTGGATTGGATTGGATTGGATTGGATTGGATTGGATTGGATTGGAGAAAAAATATACCATGACAGAAGATACAGATTAGCTGTACAGAGGAGGGAATATGTATATTGGACTAAAGCAAACAAGACAAACATGAACAGAAGTCCAGACCAATTTAACAAACAACCTTCTCTCTTGAAGAGTGTCATGGTGTCATGCACTAGGTGCTGAGGCACCCATGTGCAGTTATCCTAGACAGCATCCACAGCTACCAGAGAACAGCAGCCACATATTGAGAATTTTTTTGCAGCATAGCTGAATCTCAGCCCAAAGATTTGATGCTAAAAAGACCAGATTTTGTGCATCAGAAGCTGATGTACCTAATTTAATTGTAAAATATACTGTATTTTACTAATTTGGATGTACACATATGCACTCACCTATGTGGGACTGTGAGCTAAAGCTACAACATAAGCAATCATGATAGATTCCTTCTGTCTAATAACAGGTTCCTACTCACATACTGTCCTAACTGTTGAAGGGTCATCTTCACTGTAAAAACTTCAGTTTGTATCTGATAGTCTATGAGTGAAATATCCAGATAAAGGAAAAAATGTGTATGACTGAATTAAAAACAAACAAACAAAGAAGCAAAACAAAACAGCTGGATATCTTATGCACAAATGCTGAGAGAACAGGGATTGTTCAGCCTGGAATAGAAAAGGCTTTGGAGTGACCTAATTGCAGCCTTCCATCTTCTAAGAGATCCTCTAAGAAAGATGGAGAGGAACTTTTTACAGAGGTGTGTACTGATGGGCTGAGGGGGAATGGCTTCAGACTGGAAGAGGGGAGGTTTAGTTTGCACAGTGGGAGGAAATCCTTCCCTGTGAGGGTGGTGAGGCTCTGGAACATGCTGCTCAGAGAAGTTGTGGGTGCCCCAACCCTGGAAGTGTTCAAGGCCAGGCGGGACAGGGCTCTGAGCAGCCTGGTTGGAATGAACGCTTTAAGGTCCATTCTAACCTTGGCTATTCTATGATTTTGGGATTCCTTGTACAGAGCACAGCCTTACTTTTCCAGTTAGGATTGTTGAGTGGGTTCTTTCTTCCTGCTGCATAAAGATGCAGCCGTTCCTTTTCCTGGCTCACTGTGCAAAGACAACTGCCAACATAATTCATGGATTGAAAATCTAACTTTTACTATTCTCCAATATTTTTCTTACCGTAAGTACTCGATTTTCTTAGAAAATTGCTGAAAAGCAGATATTCCTCAAGGTTGCCCAAAATGGTAGGAATAATTTGAAGTCTACGAATCAGAATATTATTTTCTTGTGTGTTATGTATATTCTTCTCTTCTAGCCCTAAAAGTATTCCCTGCTTTTCTCATTAAAAATGAACCATTTAAATAGGCAAAGAAGAGTAGTGTCTCAGTCTTGCCTATCACAACAGAATACCTCTGTTGGTTATTCTTTGGGTGTTAAAATACTGTATCTAATAAATAGTAGTGACAAACTGCAAACACCATGGAAAGTTGCATTGATTATAATAATAATTCAAGAGCAAACAAGGCAGATTTTTTTTTCTTTAATTCAGGGGGAACAAAACAAAGCATAGAAATTGAACATAAACAGAGTTGGGATCTGCAATTCATTTTTCTTGTTTACTGGGAAATTGGGCCTAGTTAAGTTTCAAAAATGCTAATGAAGAAATAAATTAGGTAGCAATTTTCCAAGGCAATATCTCATTGGATTTGTATTTGTTTACTTTTATCTATATTTGTCCTTGTTAACCCCTTTTTACCCAGCCATTCAATTTCATTCAAAGTTTTTTTCCTCTTTCTGTATTTGCATATTTGTTTGGTATTATAGCATTTATATGCTTCTAAGAAATTAATATCCACACTTCACAGAAAAGAAGGAGGGACATAACCCACTTTGAGGGTCTTGTACACTCTGTGTCAACTGAATGACACATCACTCCTACTGGATTTCCAAAAGGCTCCTGACATTTGACTATTCAAACTACAGTTAACAGTAGTTCATTGAAACCAGTGAGATCTGACTTAGGCCAGCAGTAATTACTTTTAAAAATTCCATCCTTAATCCCCAGTAGTTTCTATTGACCTTTGTGGGATGCTGCTCTGTAAGAAAACTTTAACTGTAATGAACTTTAAAAACAAGAGGCAAATTAAGATTTTTTTTTTCTTCTTAAGGCTAAACTATATACTCATAACTTTAACTCTCCTGTAAGTATGGGGTTTTTTTGTTTTGTTTTGGTGTTTTTTTTTTCTTTTGAGAACTATTTCACTATCATAAGAAAAAGTTTAAGAGTAAATTGTTGCATGTCATTAAAGGTATATGGCTCAATGTAATGTCATTGCACTATCATTCCCTTAAGTTTTGCTCTGGGCAACATACTTAGTGCATGGGCATCAATCTGGGTAGAGAAAAGACAGTGCACTTGCATCAGAAAATTCATCTGCAATGCAATTCCTTCTGTTTCGCAGGATTGTCACCATTAAGAAGTCAATTTTCAAACCCCATATAGTGACTTTGAGAACGGCACTTGAGGACCTGCTGATATAAAACCTATCATTATCAGGTCAATCATTTCCCAAAGCAGTGACAGATATTCAACATTATTTTCAGAGATAAAGGAATAGTCTTCATCGCAGCTCCTCTACTTGTTGGCAATTTCAGTAAAGAGGCCAAGAGGTGAATAGCCTGCAGAACTGGTTCTCTTTTTTTCATGCCTTGGGTAGACTTTTTTAAGTTAAAGACCTTTTGGAGAAAGTTTGCCCCCTCACAGCTTTTTTTTTCTGCAAAAAGTGGCCATGTACGTGAATTTTGAGCAACCAGCAACACCCATTGCTAAAGGGCAGGAGCTAACCAGGGAAAGGTCATTCCAATTCACAAAGGGCTTTGATATTTCAGAATAGCTGACTTTGTTATGAACTGAAGGAGAACCTCACATTTCAAATTCTTTGTGTAAAATAAAAAATGTCACGGTCTTCAGGAAACCCACCAGAAGAGCCATCCTGAAGGTATGAGCACTGGAAGCTCCTGGGAGGGTGGCTCTACAGAGGTTCCACAAGTTTTCTGTTTCTCTTATCCTACACATTTAAAATGGGAAGCCACTTCAGGAAGTAGCAAGATGAGGATGTTTTTCAGGAAGTGAAGATCCAATAGCTTCCAAGTTTTCATCTTCCCTTACATATAAAGAGGCACAGTGGGATCCTGGCAATCCCTGTAGCCAACCAATGGAAAAGATGGAGAGAGAGACAAGGACCAAAGAAAAGACAACTTTTTTTAATGGAACCCAGTCTTGGATTCCAACACAGCTCTATCAACCCTCAACAGCTGTCATAAAACATTTATATTCTACAAATTTAATTTTATAAATTATCACCTCCTGATATATTCCTGAGGGAATATTATTATTCAGGAAGTTTCTACTAAACACTATTGAGGATAAAGCACTTCCAGAAGTTTTATTGTTGTTTGTATGTTTTTTTTTAGTTTTATTCTATATTAATTGCTTATACATAAATTTAGGGGTCACAATTCCAGCTTTAATATTTTTCATGCTTATTCATTCTTTAGTTTGTTTTTCAAGATACTTTGCGATCAAATACCTCTATTAGCATATTAATTCAATGCCAAATACAAGGTAGAGATTCCGAAAACAGTTTTCATTTGGTTTGTTTGTATGTTTGTTTTTTTTTTTTTTTTTTTTTTTTTAGAATAGGTCAGTGAGTGTGACTCTCTTCTGTCCTGCAGCTATAGCTGGGGAAAGATAGAAAAAATTTTCCAAAAATAAGGCTTGATAAAGTTTTCTTTAACATAGTTATAGACCTCTAAGTCATGGGAGGAGATTAAAAAAAATAACACCTACATAAAAAACCATGATGTTTGGTTAATATTATATTTCTGTTTTGGTTGTTGCCTCTTGCATGCTCATCATCCCAGACATCAATTATATTTTTAAGCAGACTTTTATTTCATCTTTTGTAAAGCCTCATTCCTGTGAAATGAAATAGGTCAGTGTAAGTTTCACATGTAAACTCGATCCACCGCCTGCCTGAAACCTCCGTTAGAGGCCTCTTTGCATCTGGCAAATTCCTCTGACAAAGTCCAGATAGTCACAAACTGAGGACAGCCTTTTTTTATCCTCTGCTGGGGTTTTCCCCTACAAGCCCATGCCTGTATGCCTTCCTTTTTGTACTCTCTAAACACTGGCATCAAGACCTTGTTCCTTGAAAGAAGACGCCCGTGCTAAGCACCTCTTTAACAAGCCTCGTTCTAAATAAACATCATCCATCACATAACTGTGTGATTTATACTTTTCATCTAGGAAGGTGTGCTGATCCAGGCACCAAATGCAGCCTAAGCTCCCTTAGGGAATGAATTCATCCTTATGAAACTTCCTCTTCAAACTCCATTTCTCATTAGAATGAGTGTTTTCTTTTTCTTCTTCACTTTGTCCCACATTTTACTGTCTCCTGTCTTCTTCCCATGCATCAAGCAGTTTTACATTACTCTTCCTACATTAAAAAAGTACTTTGTTACAAGCAACCTTTCAATTAAATTTCTAAGTAAAATGACTGTATTAGGCAAAAGTTTGTGTAGTAGCCAATAAAATGTCAGATAATATTGAACACAGGCTTGGACTAACCTTGCAACCCAATAAGTTATTATGTGCAAATGTTACAACTTGATTTTCAAGAGAATACACATGCATGATGAAGCCATTTTATGGCTAAGCTGAGTGATTGATTACAGCATTCTGATCCATCTTGACAAGATAAACTCAGATAAAAGAATCTGATGATATTTAAGACTTGACAATTTATTATCCAAAGACTCCTGTAAAAATGATTTTATAATTCCCTTCATTTCAGTGGGTTTTTTTGAAAGTAATAAAATATATTTTTCAGAGTAACTGACTATGATCAGAAACTCTTTTTGCTCGCTAGCAGCAAATTCCACTAAGAAATAAAAATGCAATGAGAGAAAAACAAACACTACTGTTTGTCACAGCTGCTTCTTGAAGCTGCTTTATGAAAGCTAGTCAAATGGGAACTTGTTTGTCTGTTAAAACTTTAAGCTTTTTATTATGCTTAAAATCTTGTTATGTGCTAAAGGGAAATGCAATGAATACATGAAGCTAAGAATTTATTATTAATAAAAATGAAATCTTAATGGTAAAGCTAGACAAGTATTATTGGTTCAGACTTATTTATTACAGGACAAGAAAATAAAGAATATTTGTACCAAGAAAAAGTCTCAGCACTACAACAAAGCAGTTATAATTGTTATACACACAATAGCATTTATCCCTTTTATGAAATTATGGCCATCCTGCCATTGTCCTTCTGGATCCTATACCACACATCTTGCTCAAGCAAAGGAACATTTGGATCAGGCCATTAGAGTTCCAAGTTCACAAATGTGGAAAAACATGCTGTGTTAATAGGGTTTCTTCATTATCCCTCCTTTATGGAGGAATTGGCACGGGCCATTTTTCTATTTTCTAACATCCTTTTTCACCTTGCTTTTTCTTCCTTGTTTTCATCCTTGCATTACATCCCAGTTTACTACACATAGTGTGTTCTATGTAAGTTAGATATCTGGTCTTTTATGTCTTCACTGCCCTTAAACCTAATTTCACCCAGCTCCAAGTCCTCATTTCTTTCTACCACTGGGGACCTGTTCATGGCTGCTCCAGAACTAACCTGTTGAGCAGGATCCTTTTCTCCTAACTTAACCTATTTAGTTGGTCCCAGTCTTTGACTGAGGAGAAAGATAGAGCACTTTCAAATGGCCAAAAAGGAGCCTAAAATGTATGGAATCAATTATATTCTGGAGGTACTTGTCTTTCTTACACTGTGAGAGTTATAGGCCCCCCTTTTGGCCAGTTACATGTACTCCTTATTTCAGTGCAATATTTAACATATAATGCCAAGATTAGTCTATCAATCCACTATGCTTTCATTGTGGTAATGTGGATCCCAAATAATTAAGAAAATATGAGAAGATCTTCTGAAAACCATTGCGGGTTACACAATCTTTCCCTCATCTTCAATACTGACAAGTCTCTTTCATTACACCCAGAGTCAACAACTTCAATTTAGCTAAAGAGAAAGCAAACCCACCAAACTTCCAACACAAAATAATTTTTTGAAAGCTCCTGTTGACTTCTCTGAGAACTGGATATTTTGTATTTATGGATGTATTCAGCCTTCCTGGATTTCAGACAAATATTTTCTAAACTGACTCCGTTGATGTGAAAATCAATCCATTTTGGTGATATGGCTGCAGGAGTAAGTCAGATATCTACCACAGGGAGTTTTTTCATCTATCACTCTTAGTTCTTTTTGGTCTCAATAATTCAATGAAACATATTGTTCCAGAAGCAATTAGAGGCAGAAGATTGTGAATGCCTGCTCCAACTAATTTTCTCTCCTTAACCCTGGGCAAGATTTTTAATTATTATTTCCCTCTATCTCTAATATATAAAGTGGGGGAACTGTTATAGCCTGATATCAAAGATAGCAAATATCAAGACTGTGGAACTGTCTCACTACCATATGAATAATATTCTGCATATATTCCCTACACATACTAATAATCATAATAAATGTTATAATAGATAATAATGCATTTGCTTGCTGTGCATATGCTTTCAAATAGAGTACAACCAGAAGAACAGCAATAATTGGTATGAGTAATCAACCATCGCAACAATGAAAGTTTCAACTGATAATAAGTACCAGATGTTGAATGAAGAATAGTGTAATAAATAACCTAGAGGTGTGAAAAAGAAGCAAATTTCATTTCATCAACAATTTCTGAGTTGATGAAGTTATTTTTTTTCTGAACTGTATAAAATACACCAAAAATGTTCATTGGGAAAAAAATAATATTTCAAAGATTTACCTGTAACAAAATAATGAGGTTCTACCTCTAATTAAGTCATTAAAATCTTGTTAGATTGCATCCAAGATGAAACGTTATCATAATATAAAAATCATATTGTAATACAAAGTTTTTGTTCTGCTAATACTGAAAAGGGACATTACAATGCATTACAAAGAATTCTTCCTATATTCCTTTAAATTAAACTGTAAATTAAATCAGTCTTTCTCCCTAAATCTTAATTTTGTACAATTTGTCAATTTATAACCCCAACATAGGAAGAGCATGGACATATTGGAGGGGGCCCAGGGGGAACCACAAAGATGACTGGAGGGTTTCTCCGAAGAGAAAAAGCTGAATAAGTTGGTATTTGTCAGCCTGGAGAATAGAAAGCTCTGGGCAGAGCTTATAACACACTTACAGTACTCAAAAGAAGTTTATAAGAAAGATGTGGTCAGACTTATTAGCAGGGCCTACAGCAAGAGGACAAGGGGTCATGGTTTTAAACTAAGATTTAGCTTAGATATAAGAAAGAAGATTTTTACCACGAGTGGTAAAACACTGCCACAAGTTACCCGAAGACATGGTGTATGCCTCATTCCTGGAAACACTCAAGGACAATCTTGTCTCCTAGTTTGAAATCTTGTTTAGAGTACAAGCTTTGGCAAGAAGTATGTAAGACCCTTTTCTCATCTTGTAAAGATTTCCAGTGATTCATTTTGGTTTTTTACCAGTATTGGCAGGCACCCTTTTAGCTGCAGAAGATGTTATCCTGTAACATCTGGGTTACTTGAAAATTAGCAAGACTATACCCACAATCACTAAATAGATATAACCTGCCTTTGGAATTGTCAGTCAGCACTGTTTAACTACCTGCCAGTGAAAGTTTGTTGCCCCACCAGCTGAGGAGATCTGAGTATAGCTGAGTTATTTGTGAGCTTGGGACAAACAAGCAGGCACGGTTACTATCTTGAGCAGTTTCTAATAGTTTCAAAACAATTGCTATGTGATACATCTGTTTAGTTCAAATATATAATTGCATCTCATTACCATCTGGAAATGCTCGACTGTTTTTCCACATTTTCAGTTTATTTTGAGGCAACTCATTCTCACAATCTCAGTTCACTAGATTTCTGTCTCTACCATTTTGAGCAAAGCTCGGTATTAAAGCTTTAAATCGTTATGAGGAAAATTGTCAACCTCAATTCATTTCACCCTAAAGCAGCTGTATATTGAAGGAGTACACCAACCACTGCTTTGTCTTGACCCTGATCTGACGGATGTGCATTGCTCATCAGGCTGACAGAGGTGCAGCCATTTCCTCTGCAGGGTGTTTTTTTGGCTTTTCTGTGTGAGGCCACTGAATGTGGTCAAGACTGGAGTGGTTTTGTGTAGGTCAAGAGCTTCTGCATTGTCCCACCACCTGGCCTTGGAAATGGCTGTGCAGAGAACTTGGGGAGGCCCTGGTGGACACTGGGTTGAACGTGAGTCACAATGCATCCTTACAGAGGTGATGGCTCACCACAGGCTGGGATACATCAGCAAGAAGATCAGCAGAAGGGTGAAGGAATTGATTATTTCATTACATTGAGCACTACTGAAACCAGACTGGGAATACTACATCTCCCCTGCATCTCAAGCTTGGCCTTGGTGCAAGGTGTGTGGGTGTCCAGACTACAAGATATACTAAAAGAAACTGAAGCAGCTGGGTTTATTTAGTCTTCTGAAAAGCAGAATAAATAAATGTCATTAAATATTAATTAGGCAGCTGGAGAGATAGTGGAGCCAGGCTCTTTTTGGAGGTAGACACATAAAAGACAGGAGGCTACAGACACAGGTTACAGAGCGTGAAATTCTGATTAGAAATTAGGGAAAAAAATTTGCACAATTAGGTTGGTCAAACATTAAGGTAGAGGCCCAGACAGGAGGTGAAATACCCATTCCTGCAGACACACAAAACTTGGCTGAAGGAAGGCCTATGTCAAGTGGTATAACTTTTAAATTGGGCCAGCATTGAGCCATCCTGACCCTTCAGGAGTTCCTCACTTCTGAAATTACTTTCTGATTCTCTGATCTTAAACATGTGAAGCTGGAGTTCAGAAATCAGGTTATCTGACCTCATGGGTACTGATTCAAAAGTCTAATTGTATATTCTTTACTGAAAACCATAGTAACTGTAAAAATAAACATAAACTCATATGTTCAAAATCTGTCCATTTAAAAATAAAATAAAGTCCAAGTCAAATATATAATATTAAAAAACCCCACAGCTTTTAATAAAAAAAAAAAAAACAAAAAAACCCTAAAGCAAACACAACAAATCTGCTTCTCAGGAAGCTTTAAAATATTGCATTAAATAAATAAAAAAACAAATTCTGTGAATAAAAGTTTAATCCTTATATGAGCTAATTTATAAATAACCTAGTTGAGCCTTTAAAAAAAAATCTTGAAAACTCAAGTCTAAGAAACAGACTTGGAAGGTAAATTTTTTTTTTAATATCTAGATGACATGTGAAAATAACAAAAGCAAGCCCAAATTACTAATGATTCTCACTTCCTTAGCAGCAAGCCTAGGAAGATAATTTGTGTTTCTTGTGTGTCTGGGATTAGATTCCCATTCCTTGTCCAACATTTTAACTTTTCTGAAATGTCTAGCTTTACAAAAGCTCAGGACAAGTCTCTTTACTGTTTGATAGCCATGAAGTCTGTAAAGGATTTTTCAACTGATCATTTTCCTCTAAAGGCAGACTCTAAAAGAAAAAAGGGACACAAATCAGAAGGCAATTTCTTTTTAGATTTTGGATGTGGAAGGGGGGAACCGCTAGGATTTATGGGACCATGAGCAGGAAAGAGCATAAAGTATTTAGCCTCAGAATTATTTGACTCCTGCTAGGTGACTTTGAGTTGGTTTTCTACCTTCCAGTGGGCAGTGGGTTCAGTGGGTCAAGCTCTACTGCTTGCATAATATTTGCTGACATAAATACACATTTCACCAGTTCAAAACTGTTCTGGGGTAGCTGCACATATTCATGATAACAACCTGTATCTGATAAAACAGTGTGAAGTATGGTAAGAGAAATATCACCCCTCTGTCACCAGTATTTTCTAGGTCTCACTGTCCAGTTTCCATTTGAGACTTGTGGCACATCTCCCTTTGTCTGTCATTATAACTCTTTCCTGCTCTCTTCTGGAGTGTGAATTTGTGGTAAAGTTTTATGCAGTAAGGGCATTGGATCTCAACAACAGAGTCCTGCTTATCTTCTTGACTGTTCTTCTGTGTAACACCCCACAGCTGAAAGAGCATACAGGAGTACATACTAGAAAAGCCTCCTTCTAAGGAATTTGAGCACCCAGTTGTGTGAACAGATGTGCTGGTCAGTGCCTTGTAATGTGCTCTGGATTTTATATGCAGATCAAGCAGAAACTAATATTTACCCTATCCATATTCTCAGCCAAGACTGAAAGACTCAAACTGGCAGGTAGTTTTCGACATCATGCAAAACTTCAACCCTATCCATTTAAATGAGGCTTTTCCCTGGGATAAGGACTGCTTTTTTAACAGTTTCAGAGAATCCAGTAAGTCTCTTGGAGAATCAGACTCTCCTTTGCATTGCTGGTGTCTGTTTTGCCTTCCTCCTAGGGCCCAGGAAACCCCAGAATTGCACCTCCCCTGCTATGCAGTCACAGCCAGGAAACTTGTTTTGAGTTGCAGTTTCCAGCCTCTGTGTTCTATCAGAACAATATTGGACATTCCAAATCTGATGTGCAGAATCCCTTGGCTCCTCTCAGATTCTCGTTAGGAAAGAGTGAACCTGTCATATAACTTCATGGACACTCACCACATCCATACTTCAACTAATATTGTCTTCCCTGTGAATGGTGCCACTTCATCATGGCTGTCTGAAGATAGAACTTTTCACTTCCCAGGGAAGCAGTTAGAAAGACAGGCTCTTAGTCTTTTCTGGCCTGCAAGGGGAAGGACCAACAAATGCTGCATTTAGTAGGAATATGAGACAGAATTTCTTCAAGGCAGTAAAGGCATTTAACATGCTCATCTGTCACTAGAATTTGACTGTCACAACAGGGGCAAATTTTTAAGTCTAGGGACTGTAGGAAAGCCATGGCTGTGGAGAGGTTTAATAAATGTCCCAGACCGGGTAAAGAAAGATGTGTCGTGTTATTTGTTCTGATCAAAACAAAATGAAAAAAAATGCCTCTGAATATAATACTAATTCTATCCTGTAGCCCACATGGCACACTGGGAAAGGGAAATGTAAGCTACAAGGAGGGACCAAATGGATCCAGTGCAATCAGATGTCCTGTGGCAAAGAGCACAGGGTGTAAAAAGTCAATGTCTCTAAGAGTGTGTCATAAGAGAAATACTTTTCACAGCAGTTGTGAGCATTTATAATATTAAGCAACACAGTGAATCAGAGTCATGAGGATCAACCAAAGGATAAGTATCTTTATTCAAACTTACCATATTTGACTTCTTTTATAATTAAATTAAAGAGAGCAGTATATGCAAAGGATGGTTTATTTAATCCAAAACTTGTTAAATTTAGATCAGCTAGGTTACCAGCTGGACATGCCACTCTTCAATGACTGTGAGAGCCTAAATTGACCTGTACATCTAAGTTCAGGTGCCTAAATATAAGTAATAAAAATCACACCAATGTGACTTTCACAATAACACCAGTAATTTAATTTAATGATGGAGTGAAACGGTCTAGGAGTGTAGTAGAACAGCCATAATGCTGGTCATTTCATGAAATATCTGAAAATTTCAGTTATTTCATGAAATGACTGCTTTCACCATCTGACTGTAACATACAACTAGGATTAGAAATGAACAAGCTACAACCACGTTCCTAGTTACTGCATTTGTATCTGAGCACAGTTCTCTCGCTGTGGCTAAATCCTTATGTAGGTTCTTATCAGGAAATTTTGCTATTGCAGTTCCTTTTTAGCAGATAACAATTTTTGCTGTTCTGTTCTTTTTTTACCCCTATTGTTACCAAAATAAAAATGATTATAAGCATCACTTTAAAAGCGTGCCATGCTAGGGACAGCTGAGCTGCAATATATCATTCTGAACTCTACCGTATTCATTTATGGTGAAGCATTTTATATTAATGTTTCCATTGCTTATCACAGACACTAGCATTAAAAGTGCTTGAGTCAACTCAGCTTGGTTATTTATTAGGAGGGGTTTCACTGCCATTTCCTTGAATAAAATCCTCCCTATCCCTATTCAGTGAAACTGGTTTATTCCTGCCCATCACTGATCCTTGACTGTCTTTACCCATTACACAATTCAGTCCATCAGCATTAAATAAATTAATAATACATTGGGTTTCTGGTAACCAGTAACTGTGTTTTTCAGAAATGCAGATGATGTACTTAAAAACCCACAAGATTCATACCAATTAGAAAACAATGCAGCATGTAAAAATCCAGCCACATGTGAAATTTCAGGTGTTGGAAACCTCGACCCTTGAATTCCAAGTTCAACACTTCTGGGCTGTACTGATTCTTATTATTCCATACAATTCCCTGAAATAACCTTTCTGTTTAAGGCCTTGACCTTTGCTGATGAATATTAACTAGTCCAAGGCAGCGCACAAGAAGTTGTGCTTCCTTCTATTCCTTGTCAACTTCCCTGTACATCAGTTGTTATTTTTCCATAGTGAACAGCTCAGGTGACAGCAGAGAGATGGCTTTTTTTTTTTTTTTTTTAATCTGATCCTTTGCCTATAAGCTGACTTCCTTAGTCTACTCTTAAATATGCATTTTATTCTCAGGTATCTCTTACTGAGTGCCTCCCAGCAGAGGAGATTTTGTACTGAGGTCTTCTCTGTTAGAACCAAGAAATCCTTGCACTGAACCCAGTGGAACTGGACTGCTTCATAGCAACTGATGGTTTGCCCCCATGTTATACCTCTTCACCTGGCAAACTCATGTACTTAACTGGTCCTAATTAAGTGTTTGGTGGTTATTTGGCCATATTGAAACTACAATGTTTAATAGGCTGCAGCATAGAAATATTCTAGGAAAAAAAATAGGTTTTGAGAAGGAATTTGTAGCTACTGGAAAAAGAGGGACAGAGAAAGATCATGCAGAGTATTTGTGCAAGTCCAGTCTGAAGATATTAGGATATTCTTTAGACTCTAAGTCGTTTCTTGCCAGTGGGGGAAAAAAATATTAGTCCAGCTAAGGTGTGAGAAATTGAATTTGATGGTGGCCAAACAGAATCTCACCAAATGAGGGGGTCAAATGAAGTCTCACTTTAAGATTTCATGTAAGAGGGAGTGAGTGCTGAACATTCTAGGGCTATCTTTAAATCACTTCTTTTTTTTTTTCCCCCAGAAGCTATACATATATTTTTAAAATATAGATGGACTTACTTCTCTTTCTTTTTCTCTTTTATTACATATTTTTGTCTGCACCTTGAAGAATGGTGCTAAAAATGCTACTTTGTCTGCACGGATGTAAACAAAAATTCAGTGGTATTGTGGTCCATCATATGTCCTATTATGGGGAAAAAATAATGAACAAAAAGAATGTATTGTCTGATAGCTAATCCTAACAAATAGCCAGACCTCTGTAACAAATTGATTTTTCACTTGGCTGGTAGACTCAAAAATATATTTTTTTTTCTTTTTGTCACCGAAGAAAACCCCAAAAAAACTTTAGAGAGAAGCAAAATACCAATTTGGTTTGTTTTCCTATCCCTCAACTTATTTGAGATGACCAAAGCAACATTTTTTGGTTTAAAATACAGAAAGGAAGTAATGTGACTTGGCCTGTTTCTGGAGGCAGGAATTTATTTTTCCTTCATTATGACTCAGTGTGTAAATAGTTCTTGTACTGCAACATCTCTGAGCATGGTCTGATGTCCCATCCTGTCCCCAGGGTCCTCCCTGGTAATGCATTTATATGATTTAAGTTGAGGAGGGTCTCAAGATCTTTGCTTGATGAAGAATTTTAGGAGATCTAATTCACAAATTCTGTAAAAATTAAAAATATCTAGTAACATAATCTACTAGTAATGGGCATGATCTGATAGAAAGTAATACTGAAAGTTCAGCAGAAGTTTCTGATGTATCAAGAGGCATGGTAGTTAAGTTTTCTATTTCCTGAAGAAAGAAGTATTAGAAGAACAAATAAACACCTTTGCTTCATGAAGAGCTGCCTTCAGAGCACAGAAAGAGCTACTAGTTCATAGGGCATGTGTCATTATTTGTCAAGATCAGCAGTAATTGGTTTAATTTTACCCAAGAAAAGTACTTCAGAAAAGTAATTGAAAATCTGAAGAGGTAACAGAAAGGGTGGAAAATGACTATAATATTGATTTTTGAAATGAAAAAAAAAAAAAAAAAGAAAAAGAATTATCATGGTAGTTATCACCTTCTAGGTCCAGCTGAAAACTGCACTGACATAATGGATTAAGTATTGCAAAATGAAAATTATGGAATTTCTGGATAATTTTGTAAGCACAATTAACACTGTGAGTTTATGAAATTAAAATGCTTGAGACTCATACCTGGACTCATCACTGCATCACACCTAATATAGATTCCAGTATCTATGCAAAGACAGAGGAAAACAAATTTGTCCTACTAGTAAGAGAAGCGTTTTCCCTGAAATGCCTATAAAGCTATCCACAGAAGGTATCCTGAAGCTGTGGGAAGAACCTACATCAAAATCCCTCTGCTATGCATTTTGATAAAGCTGTCAAAACATGTATTTTCTTGAAACAGAGAAATGTGTCATAATTTATGAGTTGTATCATTTTTCAGATACCATTCTATCATACTATAGAATAAAGTCTTGGCTTCCTGGTATGAAAACAGAGACCTTCTGAAATCCCTGAATATAGCCAGGAAATGGTAAGAATATGTCTTAGACTTTTAATTTCTGCCCTTTTTTCCCCACCACTAGATTGATTTGGAGTGCATCCTCTGTTTTGGATACTGCCACAGCTCTTGTAACAATCTTGGATGCCACTGCAATAAAGAATGAGTCATTTTGCATGTGTATAACTGTGTAGCAGCTAGATTTTGGAAAGAGTTTTGCTGTCTACCTTAGATGGGAATGTCATCATTCAACTTGAGCCTTTGTCTGAAGGTGTAAACCCATGCTGGCAAAAATTACACAGAGACAACAAGTTCTTCCCCACCCCACCTCCAAATAAAAAATACATAAACTGTAGCCAAGTGACATCAAACTATCACAGCTCCCCCATCATTAAAAAGGGTGCTAAATTATCTGCATTGTCATAAGGCATGATGGGCTAAAAAAAGCCCATGATGGGTGAAAAAAAGCCCCAATTTTCACTTAAATGCCATGTTAAACCTCAAGAATTGAAAAAAGTTGACAGATATTAAATACATCATTCTTATTCATGTACACTTCTCAGCTGAGGCACTTTCTACTAAGGTTTATAAAACCATGCTCAGGAGTAAGTTCTACCTGATGAAGTTGCCAGGACTGGGCCTTCACTTTCATCACCCTGTTCTGAACTACAGAAATTATATTAAGGGTCATTATTAATCAAAATATAACCAGTGGGGAAACTGACACATGAAGAATTGATTTATTAAAGGTCATAGAATAAATCCTGATTGCAGAAAATAGATGAAAAGATTTCCAGCCCTCTTCTTTAACATAAGATTAACATTTCCCATCACGTGAAATTCATGTGCATGCAAAGATTTTTAGAAATACAATAATAAGTAAGTAAATAAATAAATAAATATCTGCATGTATCGGTATGTGAGATCTCGGGGTTTCCAAAGCAGAAACATTTCTGCTGCTTTAACTCCATTCCACACTAACTGGCTAACAGTAGGAAAGTGCTTGGCTGTTAAGAATTTTTGATTAAAATCTACTCTGTGCCTATGTGTTTTTTGCTGAGAAGGGAAAAGGTAATAATCTACTTTTCAGTTAATTTTCAAGGCCATAAAAAACTCCACTTTGATGATTATCTGTATTTCAGTGTGTGATGGGCCTATGGGGTTGTCCCATCTGAAAGCAGGTTATCCTAGACAAAAACAGGATACTGAAAATGCATTATGAGCTGCAAACAAAATGAACAAATAACAATAAACTTTTTGGTCTATGACAGATTGAAAGCAAAAATTTTAGTCTGAACATAAATAGACCTTTAGCTAAAAAAGATGTCCAAAAAGGGCTTAAAAGAAGGAGTTTATAAAGAGTAGGAGGCCTTTTAGTTCTGAGTTTCCAGCCTTTGGCCAAAATGGATAGAAGTGGAAAGGTGTAGTGGTTTTGGTTTGCCAATTTTAGGATTTCTCAATTTTGAATTTCTTCAATCAATGCACTACTGAGTGTGGTGGATTTTAGTGCTGGTCAATCACTAATGTACTCTTTTTCTGCTGTGAGATAGGATTAGGAGAAAGGCAAAAACAGGCTCAAACCTTCAAGAAAGTACAAAGAAAGTTTTATTAACAGTAACTAGAAGGAAAAAAAGTAAGAATCAAAACAAACTTTGCAGACCCTTTCTCTTCCTCTCACAGCCATTTCCTTCCCACTGTCAATGTAAAGAAACAAAACCTAAAATTTCTAGTCAGTTCACCACCTATAAAATAGTCTTTCCCCACCTGTCTCAGGGGGAGAAGTCCCTCTTGTTCATGTTATGGAAAACATTTCCACAAGGGAAGAAAACCAGTCCTCTTTTGGGTTTTAATGTCTTCACGAGCCCCTGCCCAGGGAAAACCTGCTTTGAATGAATGAAGCCTTTTCCATTTCCACAACCTTCCCGGAGATGTGTTTATGGGCCATGTCAACTTTGGGGTTACTATTTTAAAGATGAGTGTTCAAAAGAGCAAAGATTCTCATTATCTATCTTATCTCTTCATTCCTGGGAGCAGAGGTCTTCTTCTCTCCTGGGGACACAGGATCTCATCTTCTCCCCTTCTCTGTTCAAACTTCTTATGGGATCACAGTTATTTCATCATCTGCTGACTTCAGCATGGAGACCCCTTGCTCAGATTTGAACTGTTCATCTCCCCAATAGTCTCATGCATTACAGGAAAAAAGAGTCTTTTTTTCCCATAACTCACAAAAGGNATTTTAAAGATGAGTGTTCAAAAGAGCAAAGATTCTCATTATCTATCTTATCTCTTCATTCCTGGGAGCAGAGGTCTTCTTCTCTCCTGGGGACACAGGATCTCATCTTCTCCCCTTCTCTGTTCAAACTTCTTATGGGATCACAGTTATTTCATCATCTGCTGACTTCAGCATGGAGACCCCTTGCTCAGATTTGAACTGTTCATCTCCCCAATAGTCTCATGCATTACAGGAAAAAAGAGTCTTTTTTTCCCATAACTCACAAAAGGTTTTCAGCATCTCCTCATCCCTCCCATCTGGGCCTTGACTTCTTCCTCACCGCCCTCGATGTCTCATGTTGCTCCTCTACACTGGCTCTCATCTGGTTCCTTTCTCTCTCTGGGGGCAGGACTGGAGCACTGAAGGGGTTAACAATTCGCCCGGGGCTTGTAGATTGTCCTGTGACCCCTGCCACAGGAACTGTGGCTGCAGGGGCCACTCTGGTCTCAGGAGCTGTGGGATTTTGGCAGCTTCCACAGGGTAAAAATTCCCGTGCTATCCCTGGGCTGTTCCTGGGGGGCCTGGCAGGCTCAGCTGGGCCCCAGTCTGGGGGGTGGTGTGGAGATCAGCCCAATGTTAGCAAGGCTGGCTCCTTTCACCCCCGTGGCACACCCTGTTCCCACCTCTCTCCCTGCCCAGAACCGATGGAAAAGGTTGCTGGCAGATGGCTCAGAGGGAAGGGGCCCAGCCCCCAGCAGGGCCTCCAGGCCTGGCTTAGCCAGGAAGGCCCAGGCGGGCTCCAACCTCACTGCCGCCCGCAGGGAAAAGGAAATTCCAAGGCTTTTCTCAACTTTAACATCTGCGATTTCACAGAGGCGTGTCCAATGTTCATCACTTCCGTGAAACACTCCCATCTCAAACCACGACAAAAGGCCTTCAAAGAAATCCACTAAAAATCTCGTTCCTCATTTCTGGGTGAGAGTCAGGTATGATTTCTGTAAAGTACTTGAGACATTTATGGTTGCAGAGAAAAATAAGTAAGAACAGATATGCTTCAGAAGACTTTGACCGGAGGTGCGTTATATCACATTTTTAGCTACAAAGCCATCTGTTTATTCTTGAAGAAAAAGAAAAGGAAAAGAAAAAAGAATGAAGAGAATTTCATTAAACAACCAACCAATGAATCTGTATCTCTCTCCACTCAAAATGAGAGAGAAAAGAAAGCTTGAAAAAGTTAAACAAAGGACCAATTTTTGGTGTAAGTTGCCAACTCTGCTGAATTCACTAGTTGAAAGGTGCAGTTCAATACAAAGAAGAAGGAAAAAAAATATCATTATAATGAGTTTTTACATAGATCTCAAAGCTACTTCCTAAGCTTTGTTCTTTGGGAAGCACCTGGCACAGGCTGGGGGCTGCAATCACCTAAAAAGAAATAAGAAAGGATTGGTTCTGTGGAGGTACAATGACTTGCTGTATAACATATGGAATGATAGAGGAACCTTAGCTGAGATGCTGATTACTGGATGCTTGGGAAAGAAAATCAATAATGTATCCCTAAGTCATATTACAATGTGCAAATGCTGATATTATTGTGAATCTACACGTAATACTGCAGCATTAAGTTTTAGCTTGTAGTCTTCTTAAGGAAGCTTTAGTTTCTAAGCTCTTGGGACTTAAGGGTAAGTTCCTTCTCTGTTCTGTGCACAAACCAGTGCTCCAGAGTTTGCCAAAAGCCTGGGGTTTTTCAGCAATAACATAGCACAAACAGTTTAGTGGTGATATCTTTAACCTCATCCAAGACAATTATAAGTTTTGGGTGAGTCAGGTTTCATTGTCTGCTGCACTAATGCAGTCCCTCAGTCAGCACTCAGAATACAATAATAAAATGCAATCAATGACTACAATATTACGCTCTGTTCTTGTGAGCAGAAATCCTGGGAGATGCTAGATAAGCTGCCAAAAATCTCAGGGGATGACAAAGTTGTTCTGGACTTTGCACAATTCTGATTTCTAACTCGACTCTTACACTGACTTTAGCATTGCTTTAAGAAGGTCTTTTCCCTTCCATTTTTTTTTCCCTACTGATTTTGACTCTGTCAGAGCAGCTGTATGAATCTAAGGATGCTGAAGGGGGCTAGGACAGAGCCCCCCCTCCAGTTTTTCATTGAGATAGACTAAGAATACCCCTCCCTGCCCTTAATTTAAAAAAAATTATTAGTCTAAACTGTGAGCTGTTACAAGGTGACAGTCAGTGAAAGGTCAGTCTTTTCCTTGAATTCTGCATAAACTATGTCATGACAGAGTAAAACTATTTATGATATGAATGTCCTAACAGCATAACCTCCTATTTGGCTTATCCAAAAGAGAGCAGAATCGTTTTCTCCACATTACCAACCCTCTTTGTACCCTCTTAGCTACTTGAATAGGAAAATAACCTTGCAAAAAGTTCTTTTTACTTGGGTCCGGTGGTTTCTTCTCCCTCTGAAGGATGCTAAAATTTGACTTTGTCATTATTGAGTAGGAAGGACACAGGAAGGAAAAGAGGGAATTTATGGAATCAGAATTACCTCTTCTGTAAGTATAAAAGTGAATAAAAATGTGTCTGATAGTGAAACACACACAAATTTGAAATACAGCTTCAGTACATACCTAGTGATCTTGGAAGCATCTCTCAGAGCCATAGGAATTTAGAGATGCCCCAGAAATATGGGCCCATGCTTCCTCCCTTCAAAGAACCACCAAATGTTGGTAGACAAGCTAAATTATTATTTTTACTCTGTCCATGTGTAAGATCTGATTTACTAGGGAAGCACTCACTAGTTATTGCTGATTCAGAAAGAAAAGCAAGTGTGACATGATGTAAAACTACATGTTGAAATCAGGGTGTACATGGATTTGCTTTTAAGCTCAGCCTGCTTAGGGACTGTGTAGTTAGGGCAGAGTAAAATCCCCTGGGAGTTATTAGCCACCATGACATCAGCCAAGCTTTCTTGATTGACTGGCTTTCTGCAGCTGAAACAGAGCAAACAACAGCATTTTCCTGTATTCTGATTTCCCCTTACTGTTTCAATTGGATATATGGGGTTGAGGACATGCATCCTAGTGAAACCTCTTGGTGCCTAATAACAGATGTTTCTATATACAGGCAAGTGGTATCATATTATTCTCTACATCCTCTGTGCAGGGAAAGGGGAAAGATAGACTATCTGAGAAGAAAGGTTGCATTCATTATTGCTTGGCCTTAAGAAAATGTGCCTATCAATCCATCAGAAACAAATTTTATTCTGTAATATTAATGTTTAAGGCTATGCTCTTCTGGCATATTGATCCTCCATAGGCAGAAGAACACTGAAATGGAAACAATTTTAGAAATGTAGTTTTCAGTTTCCTTAATATCATATGTTCCTGTTGCAAAAGAAAATGGCTTTTCCTTCCCCTTTCTCTCTTTCTGCACTGTAGATATTAGTCACAGGAAAGTGGGCCAAGTTTATCTACTGCACAAGTCCAAGGACCTTACATCTCTGTGAAATTTCTACAACCAGTTTGTTTCTTAAATAATTAAATACCACTGTGTCTTTATTTATAAATATTTCAATAAAATCCTGGCCCAAAGTCAGGATTACAATTAGGATTTATTTTTTTAGTTTTCATTGAGCCCCCACATGCCGGGCAACAACTGAGTCAGGATGCTGGTTAAACATATGTTTAACTTGGGCTATGCCCTTTAGGAATTTGAACATTTACTACTTCTAAAAGATGGAGCTAAACATGTGCTGAACATTTTACTTCACTTTTATAATTGGGGAATGTTTGGGCAAGGAAAAGTAGAACCTTCAACTGCTTTGGAACAAAAATCCTGTATTTGAATGAGCACTGGGGATAAGCGTTGGAGAGTGTTACGGAAATAAAAGGTGCAGTATTGGACAAAGTTCTGGGGAACTAAATTCTAGATCTCTAAAGTTGAGACTAGAATTGAGATGGCAACTAAAATCTCCTCACGTCTCTACATCTGGTGCCTCTATATAGTGGCTAACATACATGAATGCTTCCATTGCCAGTGTTTCTAGTATGTGACGTGGTTTGAAATCTGTTTTTCACTGTAGGGGAACAGAAGGTTTAGGTCTCCAGTTCTGTCAGTTTGACACCTCTTGACAGCACAGACCTCCCACTTTGGCACTGTGTTTTTTAGCTTTTCTGTCAAACATCTCCTGCTTTTTGAAGAAAGGAATCACTTAATTCATTATGGCTGAAATGCAGTCCTTTACAGATAGCCAGCATATGATCTGTGCAACCCTGGGGCATTGTCTGCCAGGATCTAACACAATGCCTGTAAAGAGGACTTTGGAGACATTTCGGAGGTGAATGGATCTGGTTCTGGGCCACTGCCTACAAGGGAACTTCAGTTTAAAGGAAGAGAATGCACATGAAATAATATCACAGATTTCATCCAATATGCTGTTATTTATATAACAGCTACTGATAACCCACAGAAGGTCTCTAAGCAAGGCTTACCAAAGGAGATCATGTAAACAGGAATGCTTGATAGACAGCTGTTCTCTTGAGCCAATAAAAAGAACAAATGTATCTTGTTTATAATCTCTGCTAAAATGAAATCTAAATGGCATTAAAAGAAAAAAGAGAAGTCCTATTTATAAACTCTGCTTCCACACTCAATAAAAGTCTGCAGGCTAAAAGCGTGAAAAGCCTTCCACCATACAAGTTTGCAAAACACATGGAAAAATAAAGATGTGTGTGTTTACAGAAAATATCCCAAACTCTCAGCGCCCTGGTGATGATCACAGTTGACGAGTTCCATGGTGTCGCTGTATGACTCATTATGTCAAGCATCCATCTTGGCTCAAAGATTTCCTACATTCCTGATCGCATAGCGCAGCTGAAATTAATTCTGCAGCTCACAGGAGGGAGAAGTGGCGTGCAGAGAAGGCAGCAAAAATTAGGGGGAAGGCAAACTGGCTCCAGCCCTACTCCTGCAGTACTGTGGGAAAACATGATTCCTGACATCCATCTATTAGTTGTGGTCAGCACTAAATAGGTATTTGTGAACAATTACTCCAAGGTGTAATTGTTTGATTTTGAAATACCACACAATCTCACTCAGCTTCCCAGCTGGTCCAGCTTAGTCATCACATGGATCCTGGTACAAAGAAGCTCCTTAAAGTTTAAGCTTTTAGTTATGTGAGTGGTATTAAACACCGAGTTATTCCCAGTCCATGCCTGTATCCTTGCTCTGGAGCTCACAACATAATTTAGGGTGGCATCTGTTTCAAAGATGACACCTTTCCATATAATTTTTTTTATTATCTATAGTATGTACACTCGGCAGTATTTTAGAAGGTGGATTGACTACATCTAAATTAGAGATATAATTGGGAAAAGGAAGCAATGCCTGATGGTTAATCAGGAGAGTAGTATGGGGGAAACCAATGCAGCAGAGATGTGTCTTTAACTTGTGCCAAGTGATTAAGTGGTGATTAACCAGAGGTTGAAATCCTGAGCTCTGGACTTTTAATAAAGTGTCAAATAAAGATTAAAAGGAAGAAGAAAGAGTAGTCAAAGAAGAAACTCAGTAAGCTTCTATTTTATTACTGTCTTTTTATTCAGTGTAGATTTTTTTAAGGGCTATATATTTGTACTCTCACATAAAATCCTGCAATAGTGATGGACATTTAGGATGCAATATTCAAATGCACTTAATGGATTTGAAAGCCTGCCTGTTATCAGGTTGTTTTTCATGTTACCTAACTTTGCAACACATTAAATGGAATCCTAACTATTTACAGTATCACTCTTAAATATAAATAGATATCTTTGTTACATCATTTGTCTTAGCTATATTAAAACTCTACTGCAAAACACTTAGTAGCTTCACAAACCACTGATCACACTCTGCAGATTTTACTCAGCTTGGATAACAATTACTTGGGAAAGCAACATTACAGAAGTCAATGGACAGAGGCATTGGTGCTACTGTGCTATGAATGTGGGTCATGGAATCAAATCTTGTGGTAGCCAAACTACCTTACAGACTACAGAAGACTTATTAACATGCGTTAGAAGCACTCAAGGTGCTTCTACTCTCCAGAGCCAGTGATTCAGTGATAGTGCTAGCTATTATCATCATGTTTTGAGGGCTGTTCGACTGCAGTCCATCTCATTGCATAAAAAGAATTTAATTTCTGGAATTCACCACAACAATTTTAACGCCTCTTTTGGATGGGCAGATGTGGTAAGGACCTAAAACCAGCATGTGGGAAAAAAGTTCTCCTTCAGGAAAAAAAAAAAAAAAAAAAGAAAAAAAGAAAAGTAATAAATTACCTGCATGTTTTTTACTCAACTTCAGAACTGAGCCATCATGGGAACTTGAAAAACCAGGCTCCAATTACTCCTGCATCTGTGTGTTGTGCAGCTACTTTGTGGTGCTTCCCAAATGTTTCACTGCAAAGGGAGAAGAGGAATATCAAACATTTTCTCCTCAGTGAGGACTTCTAGCATGGGAACTCCTATAGTAATGTTGTGACTTTACCAGGAACTTACCACACCAAGTGAAATTTGAAAGACCATCCAAAAAGAAAAATATCAGTTACAGCCACGCCAACTAAGAGATTAAAGTAGGAAGGCATCCTGTCTGGAAAATATACAGCTTTCACCACTGCAGCTTCAGTGAATCTTGTTAATTTTCATGAGTGTAAGGAATGAGTGAGTATAAACACTCTTATCATGCAGTGAAATAGGTGCTTGTTGAAAGTGTGACACGGAGTCTCTACTTTCTTTGCTTTAGATGTCTGGAAAAAAAGGATGCTTTCTTGAACATGGAGGACCTTCTATTCATTTTACTTCTAACACTAAATTTACCCACTGGTTTGCAGAAGGGTTCAACCTGCCCTCTGAAAAGAGGAAAACTTACCCCTACAACTAATGAAAAGAAACGCCACAGTGAGACTTTGACAGCTGCAGTTCAAGTCAAGCATCAGATTTTTTTGTAGCAAGAGTGTTAAATGAAAAGCAATATTTATGATGGTCTTGATGGAATTTTTTCCAGTTTTGATCATCCACACCTATCTATATCTCTTTTCTGTCACCATCTGGATTAAGAAGATTCTAGCATCTGGTAACTGGAACTCACGGAAATCACTCAATTAAAGGGTTGACTCTAATAAACCTGCTTTGCCTTCATTCCAAGTTCAGGTGGAAAGCTGATTAACACAGACATTGTCATCAAGAAAATGGTAATTGCCTATCCATAAGCTCTGTAAAAAATATGTTCTTCTCTCATCTTAGTAGTTAGATCAATTTTTCTTTCCTTTGTGCTGCAGTCCTGCAAACTTTCTTTTGATGAAAACTTGCTCAGCTTGTCTTCTACTGCTGGGAATATACACATAACACTGCTGTGAAGAAGTGCTGAAGTTAAAAAAAAAAATTTATTGTACATAGCAAAGATATGAAGAATATTTGCTACTTTTGCCTAATTTCACAGTTGATTCCTGTTTCTTCTGGTTTCCACTGCAGTGCTCTCACAGGAATGTGACTTTTAACAGAAACAACCATTGCCTACCTGATCTTAATTTCTGGACAGCTTGGGGGATTGTATTCATGCTCTCCTGTTGGAAATAGCATTCTGAAAACAACTCTTTTGTGTTGAATTGCTTATTGCATTCATGTGAATCAGCCTGAGGTGAAACCCGTGGCCTCTGGCAGAGACGTACCCTTTGTTTCATCCCCCATTGCCACTTCCTGGCCCGCATTGCTGGGCACCATTATCAGGAGGGACTTGTTTGGATAAGCAGATGCTGTAGTGTAACAGTCATAGCCCATTTACAAATCCAACACAGTTGGCTTAACGTAATAATAATAATGAAAAAAAAATCAAACATAAAATAATGGGAAAATATGTGTATTGTTTGCTTTGTTTGACACCATAAAAAAGGTGCACACTTGGGATGCTTATGCCCCAGATTGTTATTTTCTGATAATGTACCTGGTTAAAGTAAAGTTTTCCCTCTGGATGCATATATAACGCTTAGATAAGAACAATTCACAAAATCCTATTATACTGCTGCTGTACACAAACACATTTTCGAATGCTTCAGATAATATCAGGTACATATATATACAAGAGGAAAAGGTATTTCTAGGAATATCATTATTGGTGGCATATCTGTTTAAGTTCCCATATGCACTGGTGGCTCTTTTTCTGAGTCAGACACTAAAAACATTTAAAAAAAATACATTTGACTTTTTGAAATAGCAGTCTTCTTTATACATACAAACAAAAAAACACAAAGTTTTCATATTCGTCCTCCCCTCTAGCTACCTCTATTCCATCTCTATACCCAGAAAGAAAATCATCACCTTCAGATCTCCAAGATATTCTATTCCTTTTAGTATATGTTTAATTCTATCCAAAGGGAGAATGCATGAAAATTTTCAACTGTCAGAAAATATAAAATGTAATTTTTTTCCTTTTTTTTGAATAGATATCTAAATAAGTAAAATGACTAGATCTTATACTCTGGGAGACACTGCTTTATTGCTGTAGCACTACCCTGAAGGAGAGCAGAATTCTAAAAGGGGCATACAATCACTGCTGATCCTTGATAGCATGGGAACATATTATTAGCAGAATTTACTTTGGATGGTTAGTAGCTCGCTGGAAAATTTTAAGATAGCTTTGTAATTGTTTTAAATCTCATATGTTTAAAATAGGTTTTAAAGTATCTGGGTGTGTATTTTACTAAAATATTTAGGCTATTCAAATATTCAAGCTAATTAAAAATAGTCCATTCTGGTCCTATTTCTTTTATCCAATAATCAGCTGTACATGTTAGAGGAGGATAATACCACAGGCTATAGAACAGCCAGTATTATATGAAGTCTGAAAGTTAGCTTGTATAATTATGACATGTTTTAGCTTTCACTGTCTTCAGCTATTCTTGGCAATATATTTATAAACATTGAATTTTTTATAACACCTATAAAAAAAAAAAGCACTTTCAAAAAGAAAATCACTAACATATTTTTAGTAGATTTAAACTGGAGTTTAAACTAGAATTGATATAAGCATTATATTTTTTGCTTTGTATAGAGTATTAAATGAAAGCCCCTAATTATAAAATTGCAAATGCAATGCATTTGTAAAAATAGGAACCATTTGGTCAAGAATCAAGCTACTAGCATGAATGTCTCCTCAAAGAACAAGACTCCTTGTACTAGACATCCAGCTGGTAGAGACATTATCATAATTTCACAAAAACAGATTTTTATAAAATATGCTTTAGAAAGAATCCTGACTTTCAAAAACGTAAAGAGCAAAGAGTAATGTAGGGATATGTTAACAGAATATATCATAAACAACTCTCATTCCACACTCTAAAAAAAACTTCTTGTTGAAATAAAATCATGTCTTCCTGATGATTTCTTATTGAACATGTTTTCTTCTAAAAATGCTCTAAACTTTTGAACCTTCAGAAGCATATTTATAACTCAAAAATGCTTTAGAGGAGAAGGCAATTACTTCTATATTAAATGTTTTCTCTTATTCTAATAGATGCTTCTTTGTTTTGATCTCCTGATAACCATGAAATAGTAAAATTCTTCTGAGACATCTGTCTATAAATATAATATTTTAGTTTGTACATGGTATGGGTCTAACCTTTCCCAGTAACTGAGGCAGGTATCATAAAATAAAATAAAATAAATTAATTTTACCATGCTTTATTACCTAAAAGAAAGGAGTCTAATCTAAACTAGCCTCACAGGTTCCCCTTTTAGTGAATACAGGATGTTTTTATCCCTTGTAACATTTGTCATTTGTTTGACATATGGCATGAAGCCAACCAAAAAAGAGTGTCCTGCAGCTGCCTGTCTGACACAGGGGACATCTGAACTGACCAATCCAGTGAGATGCTAAATCCACACAGCTGAAGACAAGTGAGATGAACTTTTCTGCTGGTCAATAAGGGAAGGTTGGTTTCTTTATAGGTTCTTTCCAAGGGGAGATTGTATCCAGATACCTTAAATTGTGTCCAGAAACCTAAACTTGCATAGACTTTGACTTTATTTAATGGCTTTCAAAGGCTTATTTATTTCCCTCAGAGAAATGAGAGACTGTTCAGTGTGGGAGGCAAACAATTTACCTTGCCTTACCTTGATTTGCAAAGTTTACAGAAGCCTTATCCAGCCTCATGGACAGAGAGGAACTGCACTTGTGAAATGACTGGTTATTAACAGGAAACCTTTAAAATATAAGACTGTGTGCTGTTCTGTAGTGTATACAATACCAGATGAATATTTCAGTAAGACCATGTATTTGTTGTTTAGCACTGGATGTACTCATTAAGCTTGACCTATGCTGAAGATTAGGCTGAAAAAAGAGAGAGCTTGTTATGGCTATTGTTCAGGCAGAGCAGAAGTGTGCTCTACTGAATAAAACGTAGTGTTCCTTCCTAGTTCTGCTTATTCATTTAGGCTTAGTGTGTTTTAACCAAATTTTTACATGTTCTGATCAACTTAGCAGAAAAGTTGAACCATTGTTCTTGCCAGCAACTGATGTTATAGCTGTAACCTTCCTTGCCAAATGGGAAATCAAAGGGAAAAAAAAAAAGATATCAAGCTTGTACACACAGGTTAATAAGTTAAACAGAAGAGTTTTTTTTTCATGGTCATTCAATTTGGAAAGCCCTCTTGAAAACCAAGTCTTAAAAGATTTTTTTATGAGAAATGTTAGACTGTTCCCTTATTCTTTTATAAAGGGGAAGTTAACTGCAAGTTAAATTGAAGCAGAATTTCAGATTGTACTGAGCCTCATGTAACTAAGTGGCTCAAATAAATGCAAAAATGTAAAACGTTGCCTTGAAAGGAACTCTGAGTCATTCTTTCCAGATACACATACATATAAAAGCCAGTTAGAAGTGTCCTATATACGTATTAAATTGACTGCATAGTCCTGAGCTATGTTTCTAAAGCCATGGAGGTGTTAAGGAGTAGATGAAAAGAGCTGATTTTGAATCCAGTGAAGCCTGAAAGAGATGCACATTTTTCCCTGCCTAAAGTAAGAGAGAAGGTTATAAAATCCTCTGAAATAAAGAGGCAGCTCTCCTACTGTTCAGCTTTATAGTATGGCCAACAGCTTTTCCAGTTCACTCCTGGGAGTTTTCAGCAACCAGGGGCCTAAGAAGAAGGACTGAGAACAAAAGACAGCACAACTCAAAATAAAACAGCAGTATTCAGTAACTCAGCGTTATTCCTACCATGTGATGACATCACTGAGGTGACATTTGAAGAGGTGATGTGCAGGTGGAAAGTTTTGCCATAGAACTGAATTTAAATTCTTTTTGAACAGTTCTACCAGGGTGTGAAAGTGCTTTTGCCAGGTACATGGCTAAAGGTTTTTTACTGTTGAAAGTCAGCTTTTTTAGAATATATATTCCTGGAGAGGGCACTGAAGTTACTATTTGGTAAACAAAGATAAGTGATGGGATTTAATACAGATTTAGGGTTCTTGATATTCATTGATTTACCTGCCTCAAGGCAACTGCTTGACTGGCTTCTTTTGATTAACTGACTTAAAGGCTTTCTTTGGTTTCATAGGATTTATTTAAGATTAGTCACATTTGCCCATTTATAAATTGCCTAGATTGTCCATGATACACCAAATGGGATTCACCAACCCTTTAATGAATTTTGCCCATCTATAAATTATTTTAATTACCTGTGATACAGTATTACTTCTCTGCTACTAATTTTGATAATAGAGTCCTTGGTTTCTTCAAGAATCAGCTGAACCTCCAAGGTGTAATATCTCCCAAAAACCCTTTATAAAGAAATATGCAGGAGACTGAGGTAATCGCTGTTTGTGTACTGTTTTGCTTTTAATGCAATCCCCTTTTTCTGAGAATGAAATGATCATAGCAAAGAACCATCAATTTTTCCTTTTTTTCTTTAATTATGACATGACAAACAACCCAGTTCAAGCGACTAAATGAAGGGAATCAACCCTGATTCACCATCCAGAGAGACAGATATTAAGATTTAGTTTCTACCTTTAATGATTTCTTCAGATTATAAATAGCCTGAAAAATTTTAAAGAAAATTAAGTTTTACTCAGTAACTTGAAATAACTCCTCCTTCTAAACTCACAAGTGTTATTAGCAATCAGGAGTACTCCATGGTCATCTTTAATTTGATTATTAGTTCTTGCTAAAGAGGAAACCTTTTTATCAGTTTTTTTTTTTTCAGATTGAGAAACTGGGAACTGCAAACCAGCAAGTGTGACACAGTATCGAGCTAATTGGAAGGAACTGTAATCAAGAACAGAACTGGCAGGCAAGTAGATGGATATAATGTAATGTGAAAGAGGCAACACAACTTTTATAGGAGGTAGTTATCCCTTACAAAATTTATTATAGTGCTTTTAAAGAGTCAGCAAGCATATGGATAAAAGCACACTTGGATTTTTGAAAAAGTCCCTTACCAAGGGCTTGTAAAGAAACTAGGGTATTGTAGAAAGAAGTAGGAAATGCTTTTCTTGGGTTAATAACTGCCTGAAGAAGTAGCTGTGAAGTGTAGTAATGAATGCTCAAATTTTATTGGAGGCAGGTGACCAAAGGAGTCCCACAGGAATCATTTCTGTTGCAGTAGAGACAAAACTCTGTTGATGGGATTGAGATAGTCAGGGTAACTAAAATAAATCTGGCAGGTAGAAGCAAAGATCTCCTGATGTTGAATGATAGGGCAAAAAAATGTCAGGTGAAATTCAGTGCTGATAAATGCAAAGTAATTAAAAAGGGGGAGACAATCCCTAACTATGTAGACATTGTGCTAGGATGTGCTTGGAAATGCTGAATTTACAAGTGGGGCTTGATCTGAATGGTTTTGTCCAGCCCAAATGATTCTGTGATTCTACAAAGACAAAAGAATGACAGCATTGGACATGGAGAGCAAGATACTATATGATCAGAGATTCAAACTTTTACTAAGTGTCAGAGAGACTACTCAATTAAGCAGTTGCTAGAGACTGTCACAGGTATCCTCAGAGCACTTGTGTGCATTTAACTCATGTAAACAGATGTAGGTAGATATAAAGCATGAGGGTGACTCATTTTCCTTTTCTGTACAAAGGTTCATATTACACACATAAGAAAAAATATATCTATGAAATGCTCACATGCTATGTTTCTCTTTATATGCATATATTTATATGGGCCTAACAAGGAAAGATTCATCTCCTGACCTTCTGAGGTGCTTAAAGCAAGGATTTCACTGGCTAGAGGACTCCAGTTTCTGCTAGTGGGAGAGAAGGGCTCTTCTTTGTTATTCTGCTTTAATTTTGACTGATATGCAGCAGAAAGATGCAATGGGAACAAAGACAGCAACCTCCCTCCCACGGAGCAAGCCCAGAGCAGCCTCAGCAAAGCCAGCCACATCATTCCCAGTGTGCAGCAGCTGAGCTCAGAGCACACCCTTGCCACACAAAGTTTGATGAGAGCTTGCCACCGCAGAGCTTCTGGAATAAGAGATTACAGTCATATGGCTTAAACTCTGAAAGTTTCGGACATTTAATATCAGTAATTAAGAGTTCAGATTGGTGGCTGAATCAATAACCCCTTGCAGTTATTGATCAGAGCCTGCCGCCCTGCCAATCAAGGAGCAGCACTGACCTTATGAAAGCTGGTCTCTGCTTCCAGCGCTGTCCCTGTAACACCTCCTTATGTCCTGTGTGCCTCAGAAGTGCCTAAAGAGACGTGAGGATGCTGTCATCAAGATGTGCTCTGACAGGAGGCTTCTGGGACACCCAGCAGCAGCTGCCTGCTGCAGCTCACTCAGGTATGGAAAAACCTACAAAGGCACGAAAGTCAGGACCACTGGAGATGGGATCCTTCCCCCCACTGCCTCCCAATCTGCCTCTTACCTGCTGCCAGCCCAGAGCAGCTGTCCCCTCTCCCCAGATGAGGCAGCACCATCCTTTCTCTCCCAGGTGTAAAAACACAAAAGTGCACCACCCTCTGCAGCCTGGAAAATTTCACAAGTAGGGTGAAGCCTTCCTGCCATCCCTCCTTGCTAATTGCTGCTGCTGGGGCACCCTGTGCTCCTCAGGACCACACCCCATCCAGCCTGTGGATGAGAGCACTTACTTTGGTGTGCAAAAGGCACCCGGGTGGAGAAAACACCCAGAGAAATGTTTAGGCAGGCATCCAAGTTATTTATTTCACCATTGGATCTCTAATGTCTTCTGTAAGATCTCCCACGTGATATGCAGCACGCTGCTGTCGCTGGTTTAAAAAAGTATTATATGAACACACATATGCATTACATATACATATACACATATACATACATATATATATATATAATAATAATAAATTCCTATTATTAATGCAGTATCAAAACCTGATCTTTTACAAATAAAGTCTTTTTTGCAAATAAATAATTGAATATTTTCTTTCACCAATAATAATTCTGTGGAACAACTCTTATTCCCACCCCCCAGTTATATGAGCAAACACAAATATATTAATTCATGGATCTGCCTCTTGGAGTGTGTCTGCCTGGTTAGCTGTGTTCAGGGGCTCTTTTGCCTTAGTATCTACTCTCTTAGCATGTACAAGCTCTGAGGTACAATGAGAAATGTAGTTTAACCAGACAATTAAGACAATAAAGGTGAATGGACACACTAAATTCCCATAAAACCTTTGGAAACTGCGACTCTTATGAAACACCCAGGTGACATTCTGAATAAAAACTTTTCAGATCTTTATTTTTAAAAATTTGTAAAAGTTTTTCAGAAAAACCAAACCAAACCAAACCAAACCAAACCAAACCAAACCAAACCAAACCAAACCAAAAACAAAGAAACAAACAAACAAAGAAACAAACAAAAAAAAACCCCCAAACCCTCAAAGCCCAGCACGTCATCCATTTTTCTTACCAGCTTCAGTAGTACTAAACAGATCCTGTCATCCCTGCCATTTTTTCCACTGTAGCCTGCCAAATGGGTCCTAGCCAATTAGCTTGGAGCTTTAAAAGACTCACAAGCCAGTGTTCTGATTCTTCCCACTACTAAATAGTGCACTTTATCTTCTCTGCCTTGTGCTGTGCCATGAGTGGCATGTGACAGTGTTTCACATCCCCCTTCACACAATGCATCTCTACAGCCTGGTTTAAAACCTGGCCCTGAAGGGGAATTAATAGTTATTTAACATTTTGGACTAACAGTGGGTAAGTATTTTTAGACTTGGAGATATCTATAGATCTGGATTTTAGTCTTTAGAGATATTAATGTCACATAAGGGCTTAGATGTTAAAAGAAAATTTGATTAAAGTTTAAATTAAGAAATATCTGAAGAAGCGTGTGTCTGTGGAAAGCAGGAGGGAAAGGCATGCAAAAGGAACAGCTCTGGTTATCTTTCCTCTCTTGAGACAGCTCCCTCCTGAGCTGACCCTTCTGAGATGGGACCTGCACTCAGTGCACCTCCTTCAGCAGGCAGCTGGGAGCAGTAGGAGCTGGAGAATGCTGTGAGTCTGCTCAATTAGCTAATGAAAATTAGCTCTGCTGATCAGGTTCAGCATGTTAGTGGCTGAGTGCAGTGAGACTTAGTTATGGATGAGGAAAAGTCGCTGTGTTTGTCTCCACTGTATGCTGCCCAATTAAGCCCAGTCATTATGTTTATCCTCATTCAGCGCTGAGCTTCACCTTCTTCCCTTGGCAGAGAGGATGACATGCAGCAGCAGCGGGGAGGAGAGAAATCAGGCTGAAAATGCTTTGAAAGTCTGATTCATGGGCAACACCTCCCTGCTGTATGGTTGGACTACGTGACATTTATAAGGGTCCTTCCAACACAAACCCCTTGGTGATTTTGTGAGCTCATCAGTCTAAACCAGAACCTCAGTGCTCACTGTCAGATACACATTCATTCACACAGAGGCTCTGCTTCACCCTAATGTGTTTTAAATGAGAGAAAGACTGAAACTCATGCTCAGAAACTGAGACCTGGGCCCAGAGAGCCAAACATAATCATTTGGGTGTTTCTGTGCACCATAATACTCAAATACTGAGAAGGAATCCCTGTCTGCACAACAAATTAATAATCAGGGACAGAATCTGAAGTGCAGTGTAAGGTTTCCATTTTTCTCAATGATTTTCTCAGTCAGATTTTCTTTAGGATACAGAATATTTCCACCATGGGCACCGGGCATCACACCTATCTCAAATTACCTTAGTCCAAACTTCAGAGAACTTCAAACCACTTCAAAAAGAATGAGGGTTTAAAAGTTAATTATTGTATTCCTGTGTGAACACTTTCTTTTCTGTACTTCTGGATAAAAGAGAGCTTTTTCTAGCAAAAGAATTTGTCAAATGCTTTCAAGATATTTATTGCACATGACTCAGATGTGAAACAGACGCTCAACAGTTTAGTATGCCCAGGACTTTGTAATTTTTGGTCAAGTCTAGGAACAGCTCTTCTTCCCCCCCAATTATATGAGCAAATACAAATATCTTAATTCATGTGGGCATCCTGTGGCACTTTAAATTAGCAAACAGGATCCTTTCAAGAGCTCCAAGAGCTCTATACAGAGACAAGTGTACCCAAAGCTAAATGTTTTCCCTTTTCTGCCAAAACCAGCAGTAGGTACTAGCATCATCTGTGTGCGTTACACTCCTTTTTGTGCAGTGGCCCATCTGGGACCAGGGATAAATGTCTCCTCCTGGAGCTTGCCTCAAAATAAGGGTGCTTTTGTGTTGGGTAGTAGTTGAGGGCTTGAGTCGACTATGGATGATGAAAACTTGATCTTTGCCATGCCCATGTTAATGCACCAAAAAAAGGGCTTTTATAGCATATTTCAAAACCTTTCTTACAAAGAAGGAAATGGCACAAGACAGATATGGTAAAGCCATACCTTTTCTCAGCTTCAGTCTTTGTATTAGATGCTTAAATTCCTGGCTAGCTCCTAGGAGGCATGTACAGCCTCATTATTGGCTACTCCTTCCCCAGAAGCCTCCTGTCCCACAGTGCTGTCTGTGTGCTTTGGTGAGGTCTCTCAACTAAACCGGGCTGTTCTCACAGTTTGCCTTGCAAAGAAATGAGAAAGGATTCCCAAACAGGAGGAGCTCTCACCAAAACTCACTGAACAGGAGGCAAGTCTCAGGATCCAAAGGGTGATCCAGACTGTGAGTGGGCCATAAATACTTGCTGTCCATGATGACCCTTCCGCTGTCATATGCTCCTTGTTTCCATTACCTGTGCTTAGGAAACGCAGCCAGCACGTGTGTGCCTTTCCTTATGCTGTGAATATACCTTAATTCTGTGCAAACACACACTCAGCTGTTCTGCTCCTCAGCACCCCATCTGCAGAGAAGGAGATGACAACACTTTCCCACCTAAGAGATCCTCATGGTGGAGGCTGTCGTGATTTCAACAGATGGTGCCTTTGAATTTAGGGGAGGAAATCAGCTGGTAATCTGGATTTAGAGAGCTACATGCACTTCATTTCATGCATCACATTGGGACAAACCTCCTGGAGTCTGTTCCTCAGGCTGGGAGCTTGCCCAGGGGAGGGCTGTGTAGATATTTCATTTCCTACAGTGGCTATTTCAATTTTAGCCCCTTTTCTGAGCAGGGACAAATGTCTTAATTTTGCAAATAATGGCAGAATGCGTCTAAGGCAAGACAATTTAGATGGATGGATTTTGGCTGATATTTAAGAACTGTAATAAATAATCTCCTCCTCGCCCACGCCTCTCCTAGAAATCTACATACCTTTGTGCATATATTATAACAAACCCTAATAAAGAAATAATCCAAAATGGCACGTGTTTAAAAAAAAAAAAACCAACCAAAATGTAGGTTATTGAAATATGAGTGCAATATAGAAAAGATAGCAGTGCTGATATTAATGACCTGTCTCCTGGTGCACTTAAAAAGTCTCTCATGTATTTTATTTTATTTTTTATTAGAAACTGTATCATTAGCTCTAAAGATCTTACTGGGAAGGGCAAAGAGAAAGATCTGACTTTTTAAAAGCCAAATTCATCTAGATTTTTTTCCTTACTTAAAAAAAAAAGCTTTTTCATAAATATTTTTTCCCCTCTGGCCGGAATATTAGGACAGTATATTAAATTCCTGCCCCCAATTCCACAAAAGGAAGACCCAACTACATTTACATAATAATGTCCCTACTGTGCTTTTGACAGATGGGTTTCATCGACACAGACATACTGTTAGGGGCCTAGCAATAGATTAAAAAAACAACAACAATAGATTGTAACATAATAAAAGTGTATTGTAATGTACATCATAACTTTTGGCCAAGGTTAAATATCCAGTTGGTGTATGAAAGTCGTATTCCATTAGACAAAATAGATGTCACGCAGCAAAGCATTAAAGATGAGTTGACTGAGCCATTTGTTTTTATTTATATTACATTATATTTTCCTTGATTCTATTTATGCAGTAAGTTAAAAAAAAATAGATCCTCTAGTCCTCCTTTCTCACCTATACTACCACGATGTTATTGTCAGTGAATGCCTCCATGTGAGGCTGCCCGTGGTGCAGGGTGCTGCACAAAGCCACAGGATCCACTTGCTGAAGGGACAGCACTCCTGTGTGGATACACCTGAGCAGCCTGAAAGCTCCTACAGGGTTAGCACAGACATGGCATCACCAAGCTCACCAGCTAGTAGCCTTTTCTTATGATTTGAGAGCCCACCTTGAGAGTCACTTGCTGAGCTGCCTTGAGGTCCCTGCTGCCCGCACTCCTCGCTGTCCTCCTCAGCCTCCTAATGCTGAAAGAATAAACTGATTTGTAATATAGCGACTCTTGAAGGTATTATTCAGGTGAATTTATTGTGGTGGGATGTGTAGTGCTACACCAGGAGTCCTGTCCACTGCAGTGCTCATGCTGAGTCAAATTACAGGTGGGTTGTGTGCACTGCTCCCTCCTTACAACATCTCTGCAGCTGCCTTAGTCCTCAGGAGGTTCTCCCAAAGCCTCTGGAGAGAAAAGAGAGCAGCATGTGTCTTATTTTTATTGTTGTTTGTTCTTTCCCCTTTCCTCTCCCCTCCAATCTCCCTCAAATTTGTGCCTTTCTTAGTAATGGCTTTGTGCAGCTTCACGATAAAAGTCATCCACCAAAGAGACAGAGCAGTTTTCTCTGCATGTCTCCCTGAAAGGTAGTCTTGGTTGTGAGAGCTTCACAGCCTCTCTTTAATGTCAAGTTATATGGTTTTGGGGGCTTTCCCAACTCCATCAATCCCCCTGACAGCACAGACACTTTGAGTGGAGTGGTGAGGACAGAACTGATAAACTGCAGCCTCCTCCGGTACTGGACTCTCTCCAAGGAGACAATAATGCTCTCCCCAGGAAGCGGTTTTTGCTCCATATAAAAACATTTTCCCACCAGGAGGTGGTAGCCAAGATGCACATGGGGATGGAGTGCCACCAGACATCAAGTGAGGCTGACCTCGCTGGTGGCACCATCCTTCCCTCAGCAGCTGGGGTGGGAGCAATGGACTCCTCCAGTTGGTTCTCATGACAACACGCAGCCAGAGGGTCCCAACCGGCCTTGGAGAAGCTTTTGTGGTGCCCAGAGAAGCCCAAGAAGAGAGAAGTGTTCTGGATATCACTGAGAAGCCATTCACCAGAAGGGAAGGAAATGCAACCTCTAATGATTTGGGAATTAACAAGTGTCACTCTACCTTTGCAGTGGCATGTGCCACCTCAGGCTAAGAGAGTATGGCACAGGTAAAGGGAGTTGTCATGGAAAGGAGCTCACAAGCTGAGGGAATGGACTTGTGATAGAAGAAAGGAAATTTATTTTGCTGCTCTGCATGAAGGAGGCTGAGATAGACTCAGTCCAGTGTACTGTTTACACTTGGTGCCTGCAGAAGAGCAAGAAAATTAATTCCAGACAATCCATATACACGCTAAATATATTCTTGCTTTTGTTCCACTTTCAATGAAAGTGGCCAGAAGTTGGCCCTGGAGAGTTAGAAGTTACCTGGGCAGGCAGGCAAGTGCTCCTCTTTCCTCTTTTGCTCCTGACAGTCAAAGGCTGTAGGTACCTGTCCACCAATACAAGTCCTTGCTATGGATATGCACCACACAAAGAGGTAGAGGCAGCAGGTTTTATTTTCTTTTCCTTAGCCTGTGCTGTAAAGTATAGGGGTCATACAACATTTTGGCTATTTCCAGACTCTATGCTGTCATAACACCAGGATCATGTCAGAACCACCATAACTTGATTTACTTGCCACCCTGGAAAGATACTCTTTTCTTACCATCACATTGCTGAACTTGATTTCTAACATTAAAAACTAAATATACAGAAATCCGTGTTTTGCAGTTGGTTAACACAACACTAATCCAAACTACTCTTTATTCATAAGTATATTACATATACCGGAATGAAAGTTTTTGTTTGTTTTTATTTCTTAATCACATTCTGAAGAGGTCATATGTGAAACACAGCTGCAAGAATTTTTTTTTTTTTAACCAGTCTTCCTCCTCATTTATTCTTATAAGATTATACAGCTATATGCTTTTAATTTTCTGTTTAAAGCATATCTCTAGCTTGTAAATAAATATGCTTTTTCTAGTTCAGGTCAAGTTTTAGTCTCCAATTAATGAGGAAAATGCATTAGACATCAATGCCCTTTTCTAGGGTTGTTGGTAAAGTAAAATCTAATTATATTCTGGTCTTTGCACTTGTGGGAGATATTTAGAATTTGTTTATACTCAGAATCTTGACTGAAGGTAAACTGACACATCATGTTTGCATTTTGAGAACCTACATCTACTTTCATTGACTGAGGAATATTTTTGTGGTCTAGGATCTGTCTGCACAGGGATGTAGGTGAGGAAGAAGAAGGAGGAAGACATTTTTGTGATGTTTAACCAGGGAAAACTCTAACCAGCCACTTGAGATTTGTAGAAAACTTCCACATAAATCCATGTCCATGAACCAGGACACTGGGATAAGCACCAGTGAAGGATCCAGCCATTCTGATTAATGTGTGGTTCAAACTGGCAATTACATCTCTGTTGAAGTTACCGATAGTTCTTTCCAAAAAGAGACAGGAAGAAATTCAACAAGATCTAGGAAGTACTCACTGTTGCCCCAGGACAGAAAACAGCTTTTGTTTCTGTACCTAAACTCTGATGTGCAGTGGGTAAAAAGAGAGGCATCCATGCCGATAAGATCCTCAGATGCTGCTGCAGGGCTAACTCAATTGCTTTCCTCCTGTGTTTGCTAAAACTGGTACCTCCTGTGCGAAAGCCATGATAAACAAATAGCAGTATCATTCCAAATGTACTGTCATCATCATCATCACAGGCCTCCTCCTGACCACTACAAGATGAAGACCTGACCTTAAAAATGGCACCCCTGGCTAGAACCAAATGTGACCACTTTTGTCCGTGCCATCTGTCTATTCATCTTGGTGACAGGCAGCCCTGGCTCTGCTCTCTGCCCAGCCACTATCAATAGGCAAGTGACTGCAAATGAGCTTCACTTAAATGGAGAGAGTTGATATACCAGCCTCAGGAAAATATTTCACACATCACAGTAGGAAGGGGCTGATGTTTTTGTTCAGATTTGGGTTTTTATTTCTTGCTGCGCTTATAAGGAAGGAAATTTTGTTCCTTGGGGGTAATGCAGATGTTTGTATGGGTAGTTAGTTAAGGAACAATAGAACAATTTCAGAGATGTAGTCCAAGCAGAAAGGACATCATGGGCAAGAACTGAAGAGACCAGTGAGAGAAGCAAATGAGTGGATTTTTTTTTTCCTCCTGAGGTAAATACTCAGAATTAAGACCATAGGGAAGGTAATAAGTCTCTGGAAGGCATTTGGGATTTGTTTTGAAAATCATATGATTAAACCATGTTCCTCACCCAGCCAGTAAAGACACAGTTCTTTTCTTTTCTCACAAAAAAAAATTTACCTCCTAGGAATTAATGAAAATTTAGGGACTAGAAATCACAGTGAGAGAGGAAATAAAGAGCAGTGATCAAGATGCAAAAAGAACTGAATTAATGTCTCTGTTCTGCCATAAAGTGTCTTTTATAAATCTGGACAAAATAACCTTTCTACACTGAAGTTTCACAGGTGAAATAAGCATAAAAACACTTATTTACCTTTCCAGAGCTTGGAAAGTGCACACAAATCTGAATAATCTAATACAGGAACGTTGTTTTCTAGTGACATAATTTTCTAGTGAAATTGTCTTTTTATGCTGGGTCACTTTAGTAATAGGGTGTGCTCTTCAGGCCACGTATTTTGCCATAAACTCACACTGGTTTCTGTTTCACACAATCACAAAAGTATTGGGGTTGGAAGGGACCTCTGGAAATCACTCAATCTAACTCCCTGTCAAGGCAGGGCCACCTGGAGCAGGTGACACAGGAACACGTCCAGGTGAGGTTTGGATGTCTCCAGAGAGAGAGAGAGAGACTAAAACCTCCCTCGGCAGCTGTTCCAGTGCTCTGCCACCCTCAATGCAAAGAAGGTCTTCTTCATACTGAGGTGGAACTTTCTGTGTTTTAGTTTTTAATCACTGCTCCCCATCCTGTCGCTGGGCACCACTGAAAAGAACCTGGCACCATCTGCTGACACCTGCCTCTGAGGTACTTGCATGCATTAATGAGATCCCCTCCCAATGTTCTCTCCTCTGGACTAAACCAGCCCAGGTCTCACATCTCTTCTCGTAAGAGAGAAGTTGCAGATTCCTTAAGCTCCAGATCTTTATGGCCTCTGCTGGGCCCTCTCCAAATGTTCCTTGTGCAAGGAACCCAGAACAGAACACAGCATTTCTTCTAGGACTGCAGATGGGCATGGTGTGCTCCTTGACAATATAATATCATATTGATTCTGTAAATCTCTTTTGCTCTTGATGCACAGAGCAGTGCTTTATGTGATGGAGGACAGATAAGAAAATAAGACAGGTGTCAGGAAGTGCATGGAATATTTTGGGAGGGGTATGAGGAAACCAGGGGAAAACCACAAGTGGAATAGGAATGGGAGAAGAGAGAAGGCTGGATTATAGAGAGTAGACTGGAGGAGAGATAAAGTGAGCTGTGGCTCCTGGGTGGGAGTGAGGAGGGTGGCTCAGACAGCAGTGTCATTGTGTGATGCTTGGTTGCTTCTCCAGATGGAGACTTTTGAAGCCAGGTATAAATGACAGTTTGCCCATAAGTGGTGTGCCAGTGACTGAGATATCTATTAAGCCAGGACTATTAATTACACAAGCACTTAAGTTCACCAACAACTGTTTAAAAGTCGTTGATAGTGTTTAACAGTGGTAAAATGATCAGCTTTTTGTTTTGCCTCTAAGCATCATTAATACAGGGGGCAAAGCCAGAGGAATAGAAAACAGCCCTCACATTGATACAAAAATGTTGGCATTTTGTTTTCAGTGTGATTATTGTGATTACAGGATACTACCATTTCTGGACAGTTCAGATGAGATGGGGGTCCATTGGACATCCATTTTGTATGAAACAAAACAGACTGTCCTGAAAAACTGGCCATATAAATGGGCAGGTCAAAGGAAAGGTGGGAGGGGAAAAATAAATAATAGAATGGTGTAGGTTGAAAGGCATCTTAAATATTATCTAGTTCCTGCCATAGGCAGGGATGCCTTCCACAAATGCAAAGAGGATATTTGTTCTAGGAGCCACGGACAAGAGAGGAAAAAATACAAAAATCCCCTGATTGCTAAAGTTCCCTTTAATCTACATCCATGGACTTCTGGACCAGTATGCAACATGACTGTCTAGTGTACTAGGAATCAAAACAAATGGCATCATACAATAAAGACATCCTTGGCGGCGTTGTGCAGCTCTGCTCAGACCTTTGGTCAGATCATTCAGGAAAGATTATTTGGGAAAGTATTCCCTGTTTTTTCCCAAGACCCCACCATGAGGTCTTTCTACCACAACACAGTCAAGGGATCTTTCCTGTAGCAGTAATCTGGTGGAACAGACCTGGCTAATATGTACAGAGGAGAGGAAGAACACCCATGGTGGTGTTTAATATCTCAATCTACCTCTGTGCTGGCCTGAGAGTCTCCATGTGGTGACTGGATCTAGAGGTCTGGCATTATGCATAATATTCCCAGATAACATTTTTGTGCCTCTACTGCCCATTTGAGACTTCGGAAGTGTGTGGGCAGGAAGCTACATGTTCTAAAATGTGTATCAAGGAGAGCACCGGCCACAGGGGTGGTAAATCCAAGTCTAGAATTCAGATAGAAAAGGAAACATCACCTTAGCAAGGAGCTGAGATCTCGCTGCAAGCAAGTGTACAGCATTTTAGCACGGTACATTACCTAGATTTAGGTGGCAGCTTGTCACTGTGGGACCTTGTGCTGCCTCTCTGTTGTGACTAATGAGCCTGTATAGCCAAGTGGGCTCCTTGCACGGCTACCAGAGAGGAAAGAGAAAGGTGATCTTAGAGGTTTTATGGAGTTTAATAAAGCCCTCGAGCACACAGCCTCTCTCCTTCCTTCTGTTGTTGTTCTAGATTCCATTTTGCCTTATAAAGCAGAGAAAAGAACTGGAAAGAGGGGAAAGTCATTATTTTGTTTCTGGGTTACAAATATGGAATAATGATGAAAATTGGACAGATTGCCCCAGAGGTGAGCAAGCATGGAAATCTCACGGCCTTGGCAGGGGCAGGAAGTTCTGTGAGTGAAGTCTGGTCTTGGTATCCATAACTATTAGAAAACGCTGCAATCTATCTGGGGTTCGATGAGAGATTTCCAGAGACAGGGAAGCTCTTTGGACACATGGTTTATTGCTCGTGGGGACAGCCAACCTGACCAGCTCCGGCTGAAGCGTGGTCCTNAGGTCTTACATTCTTAAAATCTTTCACCAATAAACCATCTCTGCAGGGCCTTCCTGCATCATCCTTCCCAACACATAACCTAAACAAGTTACTTGAAGGAGCAGCTTCCCCCTGCATGACTACACATCTAATGTCCCCACTGAAGAAGTGGAAAGGAAGGGTTTCACATCAAAGCTGTTCTCTAGGGATGTATGTACTTGGCCCAGGGATCATCATTGTAGTTGGGGGTTAGACTTTGAGACTCTGATTCAAACAAGAAGAAAAAATCCATTTCATTGAGGGAGATTCTAAGTTCAGATTTTTTTGTAGTATTGTAGAAATTTGCTGTTAAACTCTTGTTTTTTTCTTTCTGCCTGTATAAAAAATGACTCTGAATGCAATAAGAACAAGGTGTTCTAATTAAATAGATTTGTTTACATCTTGTAGCATGAAAAACTAATTCAGTCTGATATACTGTAGGTTCTTGCACTATCTCTCTCCGACTTCATGTAAAATTACCCATTTTAAGTAGTATTTTATTTAAGAATATTTAAAAAGTGGACTTGATTAAACAAAAAGTGATTTAAGTTCCAAAGTGTTTATTTCTAAAACAAAGATTTCACATCAGAAAGCAAGAAGATGGGAGGGGGAGAGCAGAACCTGTGCTATATCTCAAAGTATTTCCTCCCTGTTTTTATTATATTGCAAAGGTCCCTACCTTTGCTAGTCATGAGAACTCATAGCCTGTGGCTAGAACACATTTTTATTAAGTGAAGGTTAAAGTCAGGGCCCAAACAGATCCACTGTAATATGATTACAAACATAATATCCTGACCCAGACCTATGCCACCGTATCAGCTCCAGATCAGAAGCAAAGGCAAAAGCTTCCTGACTGTAACTGTGTTCTTACCAGTGAAAAGAATTCTGCATGTTCTCCACCCAGGCAGAGCTGGATCACCCTTAAAGGTGCCACCACACCAATTATGTGGAAGATAAAGACTGCAGTTAACAAAGGATCCAGCTGCAAAATAAGAACAAATCTAGCAACTCACAGGACAGACCTGCCCCTCAAGTAATTTTTGTTGGTTTATGTGGTAAGTCTGGGTGAAACTGTTCCAGGGAAGAGTAATATCCCAATTAATTTTATTTCTCAGGTTTAAACAGGAAACTTTACTGCCACTTAGGCAAAGTTCACTTCAGGGAGAGGAAGCTGAGAAGAGCCCAAACATCCAGTCCACCCTTGAACAAGAAAGACAGCAATTTCTGTATGCAATACCTATCAAACCACATTTCTGTATGTGATGTTTCCATCCATGTGGGCTACAAGTGGTGCAGTAATGGCCTGCTTGAGAAGCAGGACAAGTACCAGTATTCTTTAAGAGAAATTCCCCCTGTAGAAAGATAAGAATAGGACCATTTCCTGGGAACACCAAGTGCCATAGCAGCAAGGTAAGGAGACTCAGAACCCTGAATAAGTAATTGCTGCACTATCCTTTAATTCCTGGTACTGAATATGACCCCTGAAGACAGCTGTGCTCATCCTGAAACAGAGCTTGGGAGCTTGTGACTGCAGGGAGACTTGGTCAGCTCTTGGCCACAGGAAGAGAACTGTCTCAGTGTGTAACCCCAGCTGACAAAGGGGCAGCTCTTAAGACATCAAAGCCACTCCTAATATAATAAGTTCATTAATGTGCATCAAAGGAAAACAAAGGTTTGAAACATCTCTCTTTTTTTTGTGAAATCCTTTAGCCTAAATGAAACAAAATTGCACTAACTTGCAAAGTTCTTTTTTTGAAGGGTAAGCAAATTGCTTTTGCAAGTTCTCACTCTGCTGCAGCTCTCTGGCAGCCAGAGTTGCAGGAGATGTGGGGATGCTAAGTGACTTGGGTTTGTGCCTCTCTGGCAGCTGGAGCTGCAGAGAGACTGGGAGCTGGGCAGGAGCTGGGTGCTCAGCCCCTGGCCCCCTGCCTGCTGCAAGGCTCCTGCTTCCATCAATTGCCTGTCTGTGCACAGAAAGCTAAAGTGACAAAAACCTTCCAGGCTGGAGGACAAAGGGAGCAGCCAGGGAAAACCATCTCTCCACAACCAAAAGAGAATTATAAGAAAGAAAAGAAAAGCCTCAAGATATTCACTGATTTGAAATTTTCCACAGGAGCACCGTTTGATTGGAGAGAGAATGTTCTACCAGGAAATTGTTCCAGTGGGCAAGGGAAGAAGGTGAATTATGCAAAATTCTCCCAGGCTGCTGATGGTCTCACTGAAATGTGCCCACCACCTTTCAGGAAAATGATCAGTACTTTCTAAGAGACACTTTGCACCTTCTGAGAGTTTTGCCTTAAATTTGGTGTAACTTGGAGATAAGGCACACAGAGGGTAAGAGCTTGAGGGAAGAGTAATTTTCACCTTTCTGGTGCTTACAGCATGATAAAAAACTTTCCTCCGTGCTTTTGAATTAATTCCTCAAAAGTTCCAATGCCTGCACACCCATTTGTTTCCTCATTGTTTTTATTAAACAAGAAAGGCGAGCTTTATTACTGCGCAAATGAAAGCATCACCAGAAGATAGATACTTCCCAGATTCTTATTAATCTCTAAGACTTATGAGGCTGCCTAAGTTCCACAGAAATTAACATACTCTACAGATTTCTTCCAGCAAGTCACTGAGTCCTTGCTACCCTGCATGTATAGGGAAGGGAAGCCAAAAAAGCAAAACCAAAGGAGAATAAATCTGTATTACTAGGAGGTTGTTCCAAGTCAAAATGTGCACGTGCATGCATGTCTTTGTCTGCAGATATAGGGCAAGGCTCTGTGCTATGGAGCATCATCTACAGCCACATTATAGTAATTTACCATAGACTGTGTCTGTACAGACTGAACTGTGTGCCACAAAGTAGAGGTTAGAATCATAATTAAAGTCCAATTGGATTTGCAATTCAAAATAATTTAAGACTAATCTCCAAATCTGCGACTGTGCAAATTAATATGGTAGGGCACTGAATTTATTCTTTTTCCCCAGATTCTGCTGTAAGATTACCTGTGCCTAACTGCAGGCACACTTAATGCCTGTGTGGTAGCAACATTTAATATCCCTAGCAGAGACCAAGGTCCCATAGCAGTATCTATTATACACAAGACAGACCCTGCTCTGAACGTAGCAGTCAAGGAAGAACACAGAGGAATAGCAGATAGGTGAAATGACTTAATCATCATAGTCAGTGCCTGAACACACAATTGAATACCCAAACCAGGACATTCTATGTCTAATGTGTCAAAAAACAGAGTGAGACTTAAAGAGAGAGAAGTACAAAGAGTACAGAAAGCCCTGTTCTAGGCCAGGAATAACACACATGAAATTAGGGCAGAAAAGACTTACAGCACTGGCAATATTCTTTGGATCTTCTGCTCTTTTATAGTGGCAAATTGCATGGTTTTGTATTTTTTGGTTTCTTGTGGTGCAGGGATCCATTCAGGTATGTAAGGATGTGTAAATTGGGGAAGGTTTTTCTAGCTTCTTTTTTTCTATGTGCAGTCAATTTTTTTTTTTTTTTTTAATTTTTAATTCTTGTCATGTAAGTGGCTAAAACAAGTTTTCCTGACTTGGAGTTCATGTGACTTGTGCTGCCCAGTTACTATCTTCTCTTTGACGCTTCAATTTCCATAAGATCTTGCCCTTCCTGCCAGCTTCAATCTATGCATCTCGCATTTTCTACAAGTCAATATTGGTTAGCCAGTGAGGGCAAAACAGAGAATGAGTGTGCTGGTTTTGGCTAGTGTAAGGAGAATTTTCTTCAGGGTGTCTGGTGTGGGGCTGTGCTTTGTGCTGATGACACAGAGATGTTTTTGTTATTGCTGAGCAGGGCTTGCACAGAGCCAAGGCCTTTTCTGCTTTTTGCACTGCCAGGCTGGGGAGGGGCTGGGAGGAGACACAGCCAGGACAGGTGACCCCAAGTGACCAAAGGCACGTTCCAGACCATGTGGCATTGTGCTTAGTATGAAAAGTGGGGGGAAGAAGGAGGAAGGGCGGGGATAATTTGGAGTTTTCCTTCCCAAGTCACAGTTGAGCACAATGGGGCCCTGCTCGCCTGGAGATGGCTGAACACCTGCCTGACCATGGGTAGCAGTGAATTAATTACTGGCTTGCTTTGCTTGTGTGCATGGCTTTTTGCTTGGCCTATTAAACTGTCTTTATCCCAACCCGTGAGTCTTCCAGTTTTACTCTTCCAGTCCTTTCTCCAGTCCTGCTGGTGTGTGTGTGAGAGAGCGGCTGTGTGGGGCATGGGGGTCACAACTGATGCACACAAAGCTCAGCTGCCCTCTGCTTGCCCCAAGATGTAGACAAAGATGAGCTGAACTGCAATGACTTACAATCTGCTAAACCTACATTTTCTGAGCTAAACTGATCTCTTCCATCTGAAAATCTTAATCCTTGGCAGCTAATTTAAACTTGCAAAAGAAACAAGACACAATTGTTTGGTTGTATATTGTTTTGTGTGTTGCTTTGGGGGTTGTTTTTTGGGGGGGCAGGAAAATCGGGGTTTTTTTGTTTTTTTTTCCTTTCCTCCCCTTCATCTCTGCTCTCTTTGATTTTGGGCTGCTGAGGTTAGCATTTGCAGAGTTCATTCTTTACAAAAAATTCCAATGTATACGCATTGTGTTCCTCATTTATGCTTCCCCACTACCCAATTAATGTCACACTAAATTATATACCTGCAACAGATTTAATTCCAGACCACTGAGCTGTCGCTTTTTAACCCTCTGCATGTATCTCTACAATATTTATGAGAAAGCTGTAGTTACTTTAACAAGTAATGAGAGATTTCGATACATATTTAGCAATTCAATTTGTTATAAGAAAGAATATATGCCTCCATTGAAATCTGTGAGATGATTCCAAATACATACAGCAGGATTTTGATATCTATTCAGTTCTCAAGGTTTTAGAGTAGTTTTCCAAATCCCTATTATGCTGCTATGGAATGAAAATGGATGGATCCATGGCTAGAGTTAAGCAGAGGTCTGGGCTCATTTCCAAGATCCATTGAACTCCTCTCAGATGACCTTGAACAAAACACTTGAGATGTGGTCCAGAGTGTTTATTTCAGTGTCCAAACGAGGCTTTGAATGAACTTAAAACCTTAAATTCCAGGAAGCTGTTTTCAAGGGATTGTCTAACCTTGGAGCCTCACAAATCTCACTGCAGATTTCCATGATGCCTGACATCAGAAAGAGCAGGGCAATCATGAGTTGACTGGCCTGAGGCATTAGAGTGCAGTCAGACCCATCACATACATGGACTTTCTCAAAAAATTTCTGAACATGAAATGCCTCCCACCACTCTGTTATGCAAGGCACAACTTGAAAAGAATATATTGGCCCGTAACAAGGAAAAGCAAAAACAACACTCAAAAAGTCCAGCAATACCAGGCTCTCAGCTGACTGCTGCAGACTGATTTGTGCCTGTATTTTCTGTAGAGGTATGGCAGTGGTCATTAAGTGAATAACTGGAATGGAATCCAGAGGGCTCATCATCATTCTGCTTTTAAGAACTGGAGCTGTGAATGGTTCATCCTCTCAGTAGCATTTTTTGGTGTATTGGAAAGAGACCTTTCATCTCTTTCCATGTAGTACCAAACTATTGAATAGGCAGTGTGATGAAGGCAGGTTTAGTTTAGATATTAGCAAGGAATTCTTTACTGTGAGAGTGGTGATGCCCTGGCACAGGTCGCCCAGAGAAGCTGTGGAAGATCCTGGAAGTGTTCAAGTCCGTTCTGGATGGGGCCTTGAGTAACCTGGTCTAGTGGAAGGTGTCCCTGTCCTTGGCAGGGGCTGGAACAGGATGGTCTTTAAAACTCAAACAATTCAATGAATGAGGAGCTAGGTCCCAGTGCAAGGAGGGAGCCATTTTTATAATGAAGGTGTATCCTTAAAAACATCTACAGGTTGTAGGTGACTCTTCAACAGTTCCCACAGAGCCTCTGACATGAGAATCAGGAGTTCTCCTTTCTCAACAGCCGGCATAGAATCAATGAAATTGATTTTTGGCCATTATGATGTGAAAGTGAGTACTCTGAATATTGCTTTTAAAGTTTATAGCTACATCTCCAAAGATATTGCTATATGATGATTTCAAAAGGAAGTAGGAGGTTAAATACCTTTCTGTTTTGGCCTTTTCTGTCTCACTTTCTTTAATGTAAAATTGAAACAAATGTACTCACTACCTTCCATAGCTGTTGAAATGGAAAATATATGTCACTTTGAAGAAATGAAGTCACATGAATGCTATGATGCCATTTCTGAGGAAAAAAAAAGAAAAAGCAACTTTACATAAATAAACACTATTTGGTCTTGACACAACCAGTTTTCAGAGGACATTTTCTGTAGAGAGGCACAAATAATCTCTAATTAGGTAAGAATGAGCACTTTCAATTCTTGTACAAGTTTTGACACTTCTGTCCTATCCTGTCCCTGTGGATGTTCTGCTTTCTGAAAATTGTTAGTATCGATGTCGTGGTTATAGTGTTTCAACTTCACCAGACTTATCTGAAGCTGGTAGTCAGAACCTTGTGTCTCCTTTATTTAAAAAGAAAAAAAATTGTCTCCTGATATTTCACAAAAACAAAAGCAATCAAAACCAGCCAACTACAAACAAAATCAAATCCCCCAACAACAACTACAAGAATTAAGCACAAAGCCCAGCAAAACCAAAACTCCCTGAAATGCCAAAGCTTGAGTAAACACTTTCAACAAGGTACAGTCTACACATACAACTGCATAGAGCTGTTACTTTATTCACCCCTCATGCCAGTGCAGCCAGAGCAGGTCTGATTCAGATCCTGGTGCTCAAGCTTAACAAGGCTTTTAAGCCAGGGAACATCCTGAGTTGAAGGGACCCACAAGGATCACAGAGTCTGACTCCTGGCCCTGCACAAGATAGACCCAAGAATCCCAGTCTGTGCCTGAGAGCATTGTCCAAGGCTTCTTGAACTCTCTCAAGTGTGGTGCTGTGACCAGTGCCCTGGGGAGCTGTTCCAGTGCCCAGCCACCCTCTGTGAGAAGAACCTTTTCCTGATATCCAGCTAAAACGTCTCCTGACACACCAAACTTGATGACAGAGCAATCCATCTTTTGAAGTGTTGATTGATATTTCATGACTATTCAGAATGAAGAAGCAAATCTCTGTGTACATGAAACTGCTAGGTTTTTTTTTGTTGTTGTTGTTTTTGGTTTTTTTTTTCCCCCGGAAGCCCAGTTTCTGATTTTCCTAATTTTTTTTTTCCAATTCCTGCAATTTAGTGAAGGAGAAAGCAGTGTGGTCATCTACCCTTTCCAACTAAGGGTAGATGAAAGCTCAAAGAAAGCTTGAAAATGGTGCAAAGGTCTTGTAGTTTTCAATTAATTTATCTTAATTAGACATCTAAAAGTTAGTGGTGTGATTAGGCTCATGGATTAAAACATCTAATTTTAGATGTCCACATGCAAGATAAATGCCCAGGTACCCATTAAAGAGAGTAGAGGTCTAGTCAATACAATTAGTGGTTTAGAAAGATATGAAGCAAATTTCTATATCTGGTCAACCAATAGCTCTCCAAGCTTAGACACCTAGCTCATATGCAAACACCTAAATTTAGATATATAGTGGCTTGAGTCAGTTGCCTGAAAATAGAAGTCTGACAACACTTGAAGTGTCCTTGCCTTCTGGAGACACCCACACTGAGCTGGCCTACGTGGAGCAGGACTTTAGGGAGATGTCTGGAACCACCTGCCACTGGAAGCCAGGTGTGGTGCCCCACCACCTCCTTGTGGTCCACTGAAAGGTCCCCCAGCACTGAGCTTAATGCGGGACTTTCAGCTGCTCAGGTAAAAAGGGGTGACACTGGAAGTGCTCTAGGCTGAGACAACTGAAAGGGCTGGCAGATACCACGTATTATCAAAAGGATGCTGCTCCCAGAAAATAAAGGTTGATCAGGGTAGGCAGGGCCGAAGTTTAAGAAATTGCATAGAGCTCCCATTGTCAAGCTCATCATGTGGATCTTGTTTTCATAGTCAGTGGAAAGGAATGCAGAAAGAAGCTCATCTCATTCTAAGATAAAGGCCAAAGGCAGGTCAGGTCATTGCCCTCCAGATTTCACTCTGCTGACAGTAAAGAGAAACCAGCATGGCTTGTCTTTGTTTCCAGTTTGGGAGACAGAGCTGGTAAAAATGCAGGTTGTACAGGAGTCCATGTAGCATCCTAAGCAGCCAGGACCCATCATCCTTCTAACAAAATATTCAGATATACCATATGCATTTATACTGTCACTATATGCCTTTCAAACTCTATTACCAACAACTGACTGAAGAGACTGACACACGATGTGTATTACAAACATCTATATTGGGATGGAATCCCTGGCAACAGTGCCCATCAGTATAAAACAAAACACCACATCTTGCAGTCCTGAATAAGATCCAGTACAGAGATAGCATATGACAAATTTGTAGACAGCTTGTTTATGACCAACAGGCCATTTTTTTCTGTTTGCTTTACAAGCTAATGTGGTTATACTGCATGGAGTTTTCTCACAGAATAATCCCAAAGCATTTCATAAATTGAAAAGATGCAAAGGAGCTGGGGGTAGAAGGAGAAGAAGGAGGAAGAAAAAAGTTTCACCTCTGCTGGGAAAATGAAGCAGTTTTTTTCCAGGTGAGAAGTCTGGCAGTTAAAATTGGTTAAAGGCCATTGGTAGCAGATATCATCTCTAAGCAACTTCAAAAGGTTAGTTCTTCTGAGATGTAAGGTTGGATCTTTTAGATATATGATGTGGCACAGACTGGAGGGGTAGGGCCAGAGGCATTTGCTGGGTTTGATTTCCCCTTTGATTTCCCCCTAAGCAAAGGGTCTGATTCTCATTGCCCCTTAGAACAAGTTCAACTAGTGAAGGAAAAGAAAGTCCCAGCAAACCTTTCATGCTTACTGCTCAAGCCATATGCAGAGGGAATCATATGCCTCGTTCTGTTGACCAGAGGTTATTTCTCATTTATATGTAGTGTATAATGCATTACAGTTTATGTTTCACTATGCAAATTCCCATCTTCAGCCTAAAAATTTCTGTGTAACTCCTCATTCTAGCTAAACTGTCTTTCCTATGGTTGTGGGTGAGCGTGTTTCAGCCCAAGTCACAGTTGGTTAACTAAATTTCACCTGCCTTTTTACTGCTTTTTACAGGTACTAAGCTTAATGATTGCTTAGAATCGGCAGGTTCCCTGTTTCTTTTTGGTCTGAGTGTTTTGTTCACTGGCATTACTGCACCAAGAGCTCTTACATCTGCTCTCAGAACAGAGATAATCACTGAGTTCATTAAAACCAGACACTGTGTTAGGCATGGTCTTTCAGATTCAACAAATGAAGCAAGAAGACCTCTTCCTGCAACAAAAATAACAAGGGATTAGCAATCTAGCATCCCAAGAGATGGATGCATGACAGGCAAAAGGGGTTAGCTGTCTGGCCCAGCGTGTGGCTCTTCAAACCCAGGATTAAAGAGTTGTGTGTTGCAGCCCATGTGGTGAGAGGCTGGGCAAAACCTGACTGTATCCAGAGCAAAACCCACAGTTTAAAGTTCACTGGGGTTGGAAGCAGGGATTTAGAAAATAATAAATTCTGCAGGTAGACTTGCTGCCTGTAGGAAAATGAGGTAACTTCCTCCATATATTGTGTACAAGGCTTCTTGCAGGATGGCTGCATCCTGCCACAGTGTTCTCATCCTGCCACATGTGAGCACCTCACCCAGAAGACAGAGGCTGGTGAACTTCTGGCTACAGCCACTCTCTTTTGATTGACACTTCCCTGTCAGTTCTTGCAGAAACAGGAACATATCTGATGGAAGAAAAGCTCTTCTGCTTCCAGGGAAGTCTGTGTAGTTTCAGAATTAAAACAAATATTACTCAAATAGGGCATTGACATCAAACTGATGCAGCAGCCTCATTCCAGGGCTCCAGCCCAGTGCCTGCAGCTTGGCTCAGCCTGACAGTCCATTCCCTCCATGGGCAGCTCTGGTCACCCACCTGGCAGCTCCTCCTGCTTTGTCCTGTGTGTCCCCAGCCCCTCACCACGCACACCCTCCAGAAAGCACCAGCTCCTCTCTCTGCTCTGCTCCCACCGCTGCTGCAGCGGGAAATGTTATTGCACTGGTGACATTTCCTTGTGCAGGCTGACATTTCCCTTTGGAAGAAGCTACTCACTTTACAGTCCCCTTTATTTATTGTTGCTTTGGCTCGTGGGCCACTGTAGAGGTTATTTTAACATAGCCGTAATTAAGGATCTATGATGATAAAGTCCTTTAAGTAGGGGTCTGCTATTTTTATTCTACTGTAAAAATTACATACAACCAAAGGGATTGTGAAAACCATAAATATGGACATGGTTGTGATTCAGAACTCAGCAACAGTGGTGTAAATCACAATAAAAAGCACTGTATTTAGGAGAGTCATACTGCTGTAAATTAGAAATAACTCTATATAGTATTAAGCATTCTAAATGTATAAATTTTAAAATACTGTGATAGAAAAGTACCATCTTTATTTTTTTTTAAAGGTGGATACAGAAGCTCTAGGGTTACATTCCAAATCAACCTGATAAAGAAACTTTTTTTTTTAATATCTAGGATAATAATTTGTGGTTTTGATTAATGCAGTAAGTAATATTGGTAAAAGTGTTAGAATACCGATTATTTTTTGGTTTTGCACTTGAAGGTTGAAATAGAAAACTACAGAGTTGGAAAGAAGGAAAATGCATCAATATGAAACTGTTTTCATTATTTTAATTTTTTTCTCTCAAATATGAGTACACGAAATGAAAACTACCACAAATGGATCACTGAAGAAAATATTCAAATAAAAAAGTGAAACTTTTTCTTTTATTTGAAGATGCAGCAGGAAGGAAAGGATTAATCTTTCAAGGGAATAACAGAAATGATATTTTGGAAATTGAAAGCTATAATGTTTCCTTCTAAAATATGCCAAAATGTGGCATCATAACAAAATTGACACTAAAACTTTATTTTTATTCAGATGACTTTTTTTTTTTTCATAAAGCCAAAATAAAATAAGACAAACACATTGAAAAGTAGCAAGTAATAGGACAAGAGGAAACAACCACAGGTTGAGTCAGGGGAGGTTTAGATAGGATATTAAGGAAATGATTCTTCATCAAAAAGGTTGTCAAGCATGGGAACAGTGTGTCCAGGGTTGAGTCACCACCCAGTTCTTGGGCTTAGGGACATATGAACTTGGCAGTGCTGGGTCTGCTGTTAGACTTGATGATCTTAAAAGTTGTTTCCAACTTAAATGACTCCACGATCCAGTAAAAGATTTTTTTTTTAATGTGTCTTAGAAATTCCTTCTAAATACGGATTATTTAGTAATTCAGTAGTTAGTTCAGTGGTTAGTAGTAGTAATTATTAGTTCATAAGATACTTGTTTGCTTTCTATAGAGGAACATAGGGTCTGAAATACTGAATTAAGGGGTCTTAGAATATTTAATACACAAATTATGGTGTCCCCACAACTTATTTCATATCGCTTATTAGGTTTTGATTAACAAATTCAGTTTAAAAGAAGAAGTGATCTGACACATCTTGCAATTATTTAGCTACTTATAGAATATATTGGTTGGGAGACATTTTTGAAGACTCTAGTCCAGCTGCCTATTTCAAGTAAGACAGTATTGTATTAGGCCAGGCACGTTTTTACCTGCCTGGTCTTGAAAGCATCCAGGGATTGAAGCTCCTTCAATTTCCTGTATGATTATCTCCAGGGCTGCACAGATAGCAGATATTTTCCCACTGTCCAGCCTGACTGTTCAAGTTGTACTTCCAGGGGATCTGTTATTTGCAATTTCTTTAATATTTTCTAATATTTTAAAAATAAAATTTAAGGTTAATAGAAGAAATTCCACATTCCCCTGTATAGACTGTTCTTTGATGCTCTTGTGCTCTGTACAGTGAATCGTGTCAAAATGAAATAAAATTAAGTTAAAAATAATATATTAGTATTAAAACTTTCTCTTATTTGGTTGGAAAAACATGTCAAACAGAGAATTCTAGGCAAATTTTTACTGGACTGTGTAAGGTTTCATCAATTTCGCTTCGGGTCGTTGCAGAGGGTTTTACATCAGGTTGGTTCAGGACTTGTAATCTCAGGCAGAAGTTCTCAGGCTTAAGCCACTTCATTTTTCAGGAATATATTAACTTTTCCTAAATCCTTGGAAAGTTGATTCCTTGAGTACTTACAAAGTGAAACAGGCTAGAAGCATGGAGAACAGATGCAAGTGCTTTGTAGTGTTACTGGAAACCATGAGACATTTGCACAAAACCAAATATAAAAAAAAGGTTGGTAACATCTATCACCTTTTACATGTTTTTCATCTCTTCAGTCTAAGCTTCATTCTTTTGAAAATATATTCTCCACGTGCCACAAAGGCTTTTCACAAAAGCAAAAGCTGGTCATTTAAAATTCTCATTGAAATCCTGATCCATACACTCTTAAAACAAAGACTTATTCCTGTAGAAGTTGCTGGCCAATTCTACCTCAGCTGTGAAGTCTTTGGTGTCACCATTGCATTGTGTGTGTTTGCTCTGTGTATAACCCAGAGGAGACTGACACCTAACTGGGGACTCCAGCCATAACCATATTCCTGTTATGGAATAAATCTGATGTTTACTGTTTCTTTATAAACTTGACATCAGTTGTTTCAAATGACTTACCACGAATTCTGGAAAAAAATGGGGAAAATGCGTAATTTATCTTAAAACGCCATTCTGAAATCAGAATCCTCTCCAATGTAGTGAGAAGGCAAAGAAGAGGCTACACTTAATAACACTTGTCTTCAAATTATAAATTTTGAAATGTAATAAATATACATTTCATTGAAATGGCAACCCTTAACAGTGAACCCTTATAAAAAGATAATTAAACAGCTATACTAAATCTAATAGACACTAAATTAATTTTTAAGCAATTTTTGAACACGAATGTAGTCCTTCTTCAATTGTGCACAAAGGAATGAATGCAAAGTTGAAGCACATTTTTTTTGTTTCTACTCTTTTTGTTGTGCTTTGGAAAAAAATAAAAGTCAGATCTGCTGGAAGACTCAGTATAGTGACCACTCTGAAAATATCAAATCCAGATACTAAGAAGGGACTTGTGCATAATCACAGAATCACAGAATGGGTTAGGTTGGAGGGACCACAGTGGGTGATCCCAGAGCACGGGATTGCATCCAGAATGGGATATCTCCAGTGAGGGAGACTCCTCACCCTCTCTGGGCAGTCTGTCCCAGTGCTCAGTCACTGCACAGTGAAGAAGTTCATCCTCATGTTCAGGTGGAACTTCGTGGGCATCTGTTCCTGCCCACTGCTGGGCACCACTGAGCAGAGCCTGCTCCACCTCGGTCACCTCCCTGCAGACCCTGACAGACAGACATGGATGAGGCTCCCTCTCAGTCGTCTCTTCTTGAGGCTGAACAGCCCCAGCTCCCTCAGCCTCTCCTTGGAACAGAGAAGCTCCAGTCCCTGCATCATCCTTGTAAGCTCTCCACTGGAATTGCTCCGAGAGCTGCACGTCTGCCCTGTCCCTCGGAGCCAGGAGTGGGACACAGGGCTCAGCAGAGGGTCAGGGTCACATCCCTGGCCTGCTGGCAATGCTCTTCCCAAGGCACCCCAAAGGAGAACCGGCCTTCCAGCAGGGAACACTGCTGGCTCAGGGGTAGAGGGGCAGGTTCTTGTCCACTGATACCCCCAGTTCCTTTACCCAGAGCTGCTTCCCCAGAGTGTGCTGGGACATGGAGTGCACGGCATTATTCTTCCCCAGAGCTGCTCAGTACTCTGGGGTTATCAGCAAACAACGAAAAAAAAAGGCAAGAAAAAGGAAAAAGAAAAAGGAAAAAAAAAAAAAAAAAAAAAAAAAACAAAGCGTTAAAAAAAAAGGAAAAAAAAAAAGAAAAAAAAAAAAAAAAAGAAAGAGCACATAGTCTTAATAAATACATTTTGCAATGGCATCAAAATCACAACAAAGCAGAGCTATCTGGAAATAATAGAAGGATACATAGTCTATATAATCATCATTCCTTGTATCTGTTTGTCTGCCGGTAATGAGAACAGTAGCAAGTGTCTAGCAGCATATTAAAACTCATGCCATTCTTGTGCATGGTACATAGGTTTCCTGGAATAACTGGTTGAGAAAATGGCAGCAGTCCCTTTATTTGAGACATTGTGGCTAACAAATTCAAAACTCTAGTAGCACTACTCACATTTTATTAATCTATTTGAGTTTAATTTTCTAGTTCCTTTGTCTTTCGTCTCCCATTTTTTCTCTGCATTTCATTAAAAACCAAAGAAACAAAAAAATCCCCACAAAACACCCAAAGCAGACAAAAAGACTCAGAAAGGAGATCTAGAGCTCAATTACTTAATGTTATTCACATATATATATATTTAAAGTAGAATATTGATCCTTAAAATTGTAAGACAGCTTTGTGAACTGTATACCCTGAAACTAAAGTTCTGATATTGTACCTGGACAAAGTTATATTAATATTGTATCTCTTTAGGGATATAAAACATATCCTTATTTACAAGAAAGGATATTTCTATAGGGTGCTTCACATAAAAAAAAGACAAGCTGCATTTCCTTGTGCCAACTGGAAAGCATAGAAGACTCTTGAGACTGGAGCTTTAATACATGGGCCAGATTAGTTAGCTCAGCCTAATCCCTGTGCTAACTACATTCACTTAGCTTTTAGCATCTCAGTGCACACCAAGAGACCTCTCCCACCAACCTGTATCATGTCAGGCTGCACAAACCTGGGCTGAGCTATGTCTTTTTATTAAGAAATAAAACTTCAGCCAAAACAGATCTGAAAAAAAAAAAAAAAAAGCAAAACAAAACAAAACCGTCTTTTGTGATTTTGAAGAGATCAAGCAATGGAGAAAACATTTTCTCTCAGTAGTTTGTGACTCTGGTTAATCATCTCCTCCGTTGTGCCTAATTTCTAATTTGAATTTGTCTGGCTTCAGCTCTCAGCCATTAGTTCTTGATGTGCCTTTCCCCACTAGATTAAAGAGCCCATTAATACCCAGCGTTCTTCCCCTGTGAAGGTGCTGATACGCTGTGCTGCAGTCACCTCTCAGTCTTCATTTTAATAGGCTGAACAGATTGAGCTCTTTAAGTCTCTCTCTGTGAAGCAGTTTCTCTGGACCTGAAATCACTTCATTGGCTCTTTTCTGCACCCAGCTAATTTTTTTAAATAAACTCTTTATTTTTATTCATGCAGATGCCACAATTGTATTCTAGTCTCAGTCCTATGAATGCAGAACACTGAAATGGAATATTTTCTCCACTCTTTCCTATTTCTTCCCTTTTTATGCAGCTTAGCATCACACAAGCTTCTCTTCTATCAGTGCCTCACTTAAAATCATAATTTACACTTAACCTTTTCATAGTCTTCAGTTTCCATCGTCCTGTGTCTGGGGTGCATCTGTTGTTCCCAAACATGTGGTTGCATTTAAAGAACCAAACACAGCAAAACTAAAAATTGTGGATGGCAAAGACCAGTTTACCAAGCAACCCACACGCCTTTGTGTGGCTGCTTGGATATTGGTACTATTTATCCCTCAATCAGCTAAAGGAAGGACAAATATTGTGTCATCTGCACATTTCACCAGTAATGACTTTGTATTTCCTTCCAGTTCCCTGTTTAAAATGTTGATGAGCACAAAACCATTTTCTAACCTTCCCATATTCGCTGATGATTCTTTACTGATAATTTTTTTTTTCACAGCTGTCAGTTAATCATCTGGCAGGATAGCACATAGAAATGTGTGTGTGTGTTGATGATACTCTGAAGTACATATTTTAATCAAAATGGTGTGCTGAAATAAGGAATACTTTAATGTATAGCATAGTAGCAGAATTACTCTTATCAAGCCACCTGTAAGCTTCTCCAAACATTAAACCAGGTTTGCTTTATGGAACCTATTTTAGATAAAGTATTATTATTATTATTATTGTTGTTGTTGTTAATTATTGATCATAATCTACAATTTTCAACCAATTGTATACTATTCAATTTTCTATTTTCTGAGCATCTGGTAAAATTTTCCATTGTCTTACCCAGAACTGAGATCTTATTGTTTTTTTATATATATAATGGAACAATAGTGTTATTTTTTTAGAATGCTGTGGTAGTTTTGTGTTATTTTGTTTTTTTCCTTTTTCTAAAAAAATAATATAAATTCACATTAACAGGGAGATGGGCACGTAGGGCACATGCTCATATTCTTGATATGAGAATTTCAGTCTTATGATCTGTAATGTCCATGTCTAGAAATAATATTTCTCTATCTATATTGGTTGCTGCTGGACTGAAAACTGCTTAATTGACCTCGTCTCCTACAAGTACTTCATATTGCCTCTTTCAAAAATGAAAGCTAACTTCTCATATAAAATATGTCCTTTTTTCATCCTTATTATCATTTTTTATTGCTACTTAGTAATGGAAATATTCCACTCTTCAAATCTTTTTTTTCCTAGTATACTTGATAAATGATTCTTTTGTTTGTTTTGTTTTTATTGCTCTGAGTCCTGAAAGAAACATAATTTTACTTGAGACCTTTATAAATTTTCTTTATAATTTAGTTTCTGTTCCAGACAAACCAGAACACTCATAAGTGGAATATTTTGTTAACATGCTGGGAGTGTTGGCTGTACCAGGTTCAGATGGACTTCAATTTACACCAAGCACTGGGGATCTCTCCAGGATTGAGCCAGTCTAGATAATAATTTTTCAAGCTTTTCAATAGCCAGTATTGTGTCATGTAGAAGAGTAGTGGTTATGACTGTGATGGTTGTGTGGTGCAAAACATGTTCTAGAATTTAAAAAGTAAATGGCTATCTATGGTGAACTAGATATCTATGGATATCTATTTTTTAAATTTAGATTTCTGATGAAATTATATATTTGACCTTTTATCTCATTTTTGGCAATTTTTTCCTACTCAGAACAACAAAGATTTAGGGAATTGACATCTACTCGTGGGTGGCCTGTGCCTGGGTTATTGGACACGCCCATTGATAAGGATATCTGGAAACCTAAAACTGACTTTCTCATGGCATTTTGCAGAAAGCAGTCTCAGTTTCTGTTCCAGATAGGTGCCAAGTCAGTTTGGCTAAACAGGGAACACCTCCACATTCCAGAGGAGCTGTGGATACCCCAACTCTGGAAGTGTTCAAGCTCTCAGCAGTGGGAGCAGCTCTGGTCTAGTGGAAGGTCCCTGTGGACCCATGGCAGGGCTTTGGAACTGGATGACCTCTAAGGTCCCAACTTAATTCTAATATTCTGTGATCTCTTCATGGTTCTTAGTGATCACCAATCCTGATTCCCATGAGGGTCATGTATAAATATTTTAAAAAGGAAATATTTGCATTAACTAGCAGACAAAAGACAGAAAGAACTCTCAACGCCTCCTGAGGCTTTTATTGATAAACATCTTGAAGACATGGCCATTTTCACAAGAATTTAACCCTTATTATTACCATCACAGTATCTTTACCTTAAATTGCAGTGTGGCAATATCCTGTTATACCAGTTCTTTGGCCTGGGCAGTTAAGAAGTTTAGGGTGGCTTTACTTTGCTGTGGTAATTGCTTTTATTTTTTCCTTTGTTCTAAAACACCTTTCACCTCTTTGACAGAGACAGGAGATGGTGAAATATGAAAGTATTGAAAAACCCTACCCCTAACGGTCAAAAACACACAAGCCCACGTAACAGTAGTCTGAAAAGGCATTTTTATAGCACTTTGAAATATCTACCTGGTATATATTTTCTTTCCCTATGGGTATACATATGCATATCTACATGTATCTGCATGAATTTTTAGACATACATGCAAAAAAAAACCCAAAAAAACATGCATATAAATAATTTCAGATCAAATATACATCAGCCTGATGTCTCTCCCTTTCTCTCAACTGTTCAGATAAGAGAAGAAACACATCTGTTTTCCTGAAGTTGTGCTTCTCAGATTGCTCAGGGAAGACTACAAAACTTGGGTTTCTTTGAAGCTGTCCATGTGAAGGGCTGAGGGACTACAAGAACACAATCCACGCTGACAAAGTAACAGGTGAAAGGGGATGAAATGAGTGGTGAGAGAACAGGTACAGGAGGTATCTCTCATTTCACCTTACAGAGTCTCTCTTGATATTTTTGCTCTTTATATTCTCAGCCTTAACATGTCTTGAACTTTTGTGGGAAAACCTGTGCAGAGTGGGATCTTGCAGCACACACGTGATAAATGGGATGCCTCTGAGGAACATAAATCTGTGCTGGTGCATCCTGATGCAGAGTTGGTGTTGATGCTAACATGTCATTTTCCCAAATGCTTCAGAGTCCTTTGGGCCTGCCATGAAGGTAAGGATTTATCTTCTAATCTCAAAACCACTTTTCTCTGTCTGGATTAGCCATGAGCAGGAAAGTCATTAACATTTATGAACTGGGGATTAACAACACTCCAGAGCATATTATGTGGTCTGTTTATGCCCTGGCCAGCCCCTTAACCTATGTCAGAGATAGGTAGGGAAAAAATGGTAGCACAAGCCCCTGCTCACTTGGAAATTTAACTCAATCACAAAATAGCTGAGGTTGACAGGGATGTCTAGAGATTGCCCAGGTGAACTCCCTGATCAAATCAGGGTCAGATTAGGTCCAGAGAGATTTTGAGTATCTCTATGGGTAGAGACTATGCAACTAATTTAAACAATTTATTGCAATGTTTGATCACACTCACAGTTAGAGAAGTTTTCTTTATGTTTAAATGGAATTTTCTGTAAATCCTTTTGTGCCCATTTCTTGTCATGCAAACATGCTGAGGGTTCATTTTCCCATCATTCAGTTTATTAAACAGGTTTTAATTAGAATTGTCCCTCATTTATGACTGTTGGGATATACCACTAGTAAGTGGCCTCAGTGGATTTTGCTGATCATCAACTCTTTAAGAACAGAAGTTAAGCAGATTTCAGACTGCCTCACTGTCTATTGAACTGTCCCATATTTAATCAGTTTGCTAGTGGAAGAGTTTTGTCATAAGTTTTGACATATTCAAGAAAAACGAAGATTCACAGCTTTTTTTTCACCAAACTATTCCTTTCCCTTAGATGGTTATTAGGTTTGTCAGACATTACTTCCCCTTTTGTAGGTCTGTACTGACTACTCCAAATCACCTCCTTGTCCTTTGTGTGTTTGGTTCCCTGAGTATTTCCTCCATCATCTCCCCAAGGACTGACATAACTTTGAGCATTCCACAGTTCCTCAAATCCCCTTGGTTGCTTTTCTTGCCTGCAAGGGTGGTGTTTCCTCATGAGCCTCCCCTAAATGCCATGACATTTCAAAAATTATTTTAAAGTGACCTTAAAATGGCATTGACCAGGACCTCAACATTTGCAGGTGCATTCCATCAAGTCCCAAGTTCTTGTGTATGTTCAGTCTGTTAAAATGTGCTTTAAGATGATCCTCCACCACCAAGAGTAAATCTTCCTTCCTCAGAATTTTACACTGCTCCTGGGATTACCTCAAGAGCCTTGGAATTCCTCTTGTTAAATCTCACTGCTAAAAACCAAACCAGATGAAATGTTGGCCGTCAACATATGACATCAACATATGACATCAATATGTCAGCCTTCACCATATTGCAAATCCTCTACTCCATTCAGAAGCAAACTTAAACTTTCTACAAATTCTCCTTTTTTTTCTTTTTGTCCTTCATGTCTCTTGCCAGAGCCAACTCCACTAAATAGCCTTTCCTAGCACCATCAGTATGAAATCATATTCCTCTGTATTCCTCCCAGGCCACCAGATTGTGCATGGACTTTTTCTACACTTACTTTCACATCTTCAGTTTTGTCAGGCTGGTGTCCACCCATGCAGGCTTTTTGATGCCTTTGCTTGGTTTCCTGTTAGTTGAGATGAACTATTTCAGTACTTGGCCTTTGGAAAATCAACCGGCTGTTCTGGACCTATTTTCACTTCAGATCTGTATTTCATGGGATTCCTTCAAGCAGATCCCCAAACAGATCAGATTTTGCTGACTTGAAATCCAGGCTTATGATCCTACTGTTAGGTTTTTTTTTAAACTTTTTCTCATGGTCCTGGACTCCACCATCTCATAGTCAGTCTCTAAATGAAGAGTCAGTCTTAGAAACAATGAATGAGAAGTATTGAGCTTTCTGTTTTATGTAATTCTGGACCTCTTCTGAGATACTCTAGCAGAAATTATTATGAGCCCGATACAAAGGACATAGAGGTCAATAAGAAGATTTTCAGACTTTATGCTCTACAGATTACATTTGATGACCTTTTTTTCAACACAGAAAATAGAGGACATCAAATTCAATCATTAAAAAGCAAACACAAATCTAACAAATCAAGAGTGTTCTGATTGTAAAGACTAAAATCCTGATGAGTTGTTGAACTCCCTGCTGTAGGAACATTTGAAGATTAAATATCTATAAAGGTTCATAAAAAGCCCTGCATGAAAGAAAAAGCCATCAAGGCTAACATAAAAAGGCCATCCCTTATCTCAGAAATCTCTGCACTGCAAATTGCAGTTAGCATTGGAGACTGAAAGAGTATTCTGATAAAATGTCACTATATATTTATCTTACCTGGGCATCCACCAATTGTCAGTATTAGGGAGGCTACTTAGTTTGGTGAATTAGAATATTTCAAAATATTGTCACAGAGTCCTGGTGGTTTAAGCTTCTAAGGTGCTTGGGGCAAAGCATTTGAAATGACTGGGACATTTGCCACAATAACAACTTTTCAACTGAGTTGAGATTCAGCTCTCAACAATTCATTTTAGCAAATCTCTCATATTTTGATCTTATTAGCAAAAGGCCTGTGGATCTCAATCCATTATGGCACTGTGGGCCAAATTTTCAGAGTGCTTTATAAGTATTAAAAGGGCCTGCTTTTCTAAAAGAATGAAATCTGTGGTGCTTTTTGGACACCTGTCTCATAATTAAAACCTGAATCTCTAAACAGAATGGAAAGATAAATAGTGCTACTCCTTACAACATATGTCAAGAGTAAATATAATGCAAGTACTTTAATCCTTGCATTTATGTATGTATAAAATGAAGAAATAATCCCATTCTGAAGAGGTTTGCTGCTTTTCTTTTTAGTGCTTCTTTTATACAAGTAATTTTGTTGGTCCAGATTAATTTCTGGCGCAAGTCTACGAAAAGCTCTGCATCAACAGAAGGGATAGATTTGTTGGGTAATCTTTTTTCATTCCAGTCAATGATAAGCCCAGCACTTTACTCACTGTTTCTCTTTGTGAGTTAATACACAGTATTGAATTTCCTCTTTGTATTCTCATTCTTCCTTTGTGTAGGCATTTGTTTTTTTCTTTTCTTTTTTGTTAGTTTCCTTGGGGGATGAGGCAAAGGCATCATTACCAAGAATGCCTTCAAAAAACCTGCTTGAAAAAAAAAAAAAGAAAAGAAAGAAAAAAAGAGACACTCTGTTCGTCCCTGTTTTGAGCAACATTTTATAGCTAATAATTACTGTTTTATAGATGGATAAGATATTGGAATTATTAGTAGTCAGGAGACAGCATATAATTATAATGTAGTAAATCACAACTGGATAGAAGAAAAGAAAGGGGAGACAGGACAGAATAGAGCAGAAAAGAGAGAGTAAGGACAAAGACAAAAAGAGCAATGGACCAGACCTTTCACTGCTGTGAATCTCACATATGCTTTTATTAACAAACACAGACTAGTTTCTGGTCCTACTGGCTATTGTGTGATTCTGAGATCCTTACAGAGCTGTTCTGTTTTATTACACCTGGGGTCAGGGTCAGGATCCTGTGGGAGGAGTGAATGACACATGTCCTGCTGTACACTGAGACACTGTCCTGTGCTCTCTGCTCTGTTGGCTGAGCGTAGCACGGGCATTTTCAGTTTTGTTTAACATGTACTAAAAGGTAAAAATAAATCTACTTGAGGCTTCTGAAACTGGCCTGAGAATTCGCACAGTTGTCACCTGGCACTGCACGCTTTTAGTGACAGGGTAACAGCAGTCAGACTTCTGTCACATTGCACCTAGCAGGGTGTGGGCTCTGGTCCACAACAGCAGAACTAGGTGCTAAGGGGTACAAATAACCACTCTTGAGTTTTGAGACAAATTATAACAAGAAAAAGACCAAAACAAGACACACAGAACCCTTCCTGTGCTGCGTTCTTGTTTAAACATTCTCACTATAATATTTTCTTTGCATTTATTTGCTGAAGAAACATAATATATAACCATGACTATAAACCAGCCATGAGTACCTCACACCATTCTAAGATGCATGAGATAAATCCTATAGTGAATCCTATTTTTGTCCATGGATCCCATAGTCTAGATACTTTCTTAGAACTATTCACATCTAACAGTAGATGACATAAACCCCACTTCATGTATCTGCAAAATTGCTCACTCATGGTTTGACCAATTTACTTTTAAAAGTGGAACCCGGCTGCAAACGTATTTTCTGTTTCACAGAAAATTACATTATTCCCATAATTTTCACTCTTTTTAGCTGGATAATAATAATAGGAGAAATGTGAAATTTACTCAGGAATGTAAGCCTGAAATAAAATAATAATGATTTTTATTTGAAACCTGCTTTTTCAAAGAAAGTGAAATGATTCATTGTAATGCTCATGTTTGATTTTATACACTATGAACAGCTTTAAAATGATATACAGAAAAGGCTGTACTGAAATGGAAACATCTGAACATTCTGTTCCATTACAAGCTCATCAGAACAATCTTCTCAGATTTCTTCATAATGGAATTTTATTAGAATTGATAGATTTTCACACAAGCATGCAGTTTTGACAAGCATTTTCTGCAAGAAAGGTTGGTAGAGGACATCCTGCCAGTTTTATTTAAAAATCCCTGTATTATATTAACAGAAAAGAAAAGGAACTCCACAAAAAAAAAAAAAAAAGCTAGTCAGTTCATTTGAGTTCTCTCTAGACACTTATCTACTATTTATCTACTATGTAGAAGAACTATTTCTTCTACAGAAAGAATTAATTTCTTTTCACCTAAAAATATTTTTCAATTCACCAAACTTTACCTCATATACATTTTATTCTCAGAACAGCTCCAAAGGACTGCAGTCTAATATATTTGCACTTACCTTCTCACTAACATGCTAAGAAAAGGAGATTCTAAATTATTTGGAAAGATGAAATGAGTTTGATGCAGAGTCTGGACTGAGGCATCAAATACGGCACCATTATACACCCCTGCCTCTCTTTTTCAAAATAAAAGAAAATCCACCTTTTTTGGATAAATGTTCAGCTCAAACATGTGCAGTATAAAGGGAAAGCTATCATATTGAAGAATTGAAGAAACACTTATGAGGAAAAAAAAATAATGGTGGAACATCCCATTTTTGCTTCTCCTGCATAAATAATGCAACCCGAGGGCAATTAGCATCTGGAGAGTGGTTTCTTGTCATATCAAGCACCACTTCAGCAGCCAAATGATACAGACAAGTCCCCATTACAATGGAAAACACAGTGGGACAAAAGAAAATATTTCACTTCACTAAGTAAAACCCTTTATATAAAGGCCAGCTACAAAAGAGACGATGATCTTTGCTCCTGGACACCTACTAGCCATTAATGGAAAAGTTCTGAAAACATACACATACACTTACAACTCGGGCTCTAATGAGGACTTTGCTGTTTGATGACGACACATCTGGCATGCTTTCAGAACTCTGCAGTCCCAATTATAAAGCTGTCCAGCAGGAAGACCCATTACAGATCTGAGCTGTCAGACCTCCAAAATGAGGTTGAAGAAAAAAAAAAAAAAGAAAAAAAGAAAAAAAAGAAAGAGAGAAAGAGCAAAGGAAAGGGGTTAAAAATGAAGGGGAAAAAAAAAGAAATGAAGAAAAAGGAAGACAAGAAAGGAAGCTAAAGCTTGAATTGCTGGGGAAAAAAAAAAAAAAAAGAAAAAAACAGTGAAGAATAAAATGCCTTTAAAGAAAAGTTGCTCCTAGAGCCCCCATAATGTGACTGAGCTAATTTGTGCTTTTAAAGATCTAAAGAGCCTGCTAGCTGCAGGTGTATAAAAGAGGTTACTTCTGGCCTGGACTGTGGGCATCAGATAACATAACAGAGAAAACTTCTGTTCCCCCATGGAAAAGTTAATGAGATCAACTCTTTTAGGATCCCCTAAAAGAGTTCCTTCAAGCTCACCCCATCCACATCTCATTCTTGCAGGCAAACAAAAAGTGTCTAGTTGAGTTTAATTGGCCAGTCAATACTTTGATATCCAGGGTTTTCTCCTTGTCCTTAGGGTTACTCAGCGTAGCAGAATTAGGCCAACTTGCTGACATATACAAACCAGTTTTCATCCATTTTTTATGTTTGTTTGTGTGAATTTTCACTGCTGTTGAAAATCTAGATTTGGTAGTGAATTTTAATAAATAGCAAATATTTTAAATCTCTTAGCCTTTTTGTGATGTGATGTCTTATCATTTCATCATTCCTAGTGAGGCCCAAAGATTCTCCAGGGCAAGGTAGACATAAGAAGAAGAAATTATATATATATATATTTCATGATTTGGTATAATGTAATTTATTTCTGTAAGAGATACAATACTATTGAACTCAGCTATTATGTTCAAAATGCATTAAACATGCAAACTTTGGAGCCACAACTCAGGGATGACTCCATCACATGGAGTTGTTCCAAGACGCCCTGTTTGTTGTACATTCATCAAACAATATTCACAGCACAGAAAAAACTGAACAAAAACTACTCAGCAAAGTTATTCCATATTCCAGAAGCCATGGTATTAGCCTCTATTACAGAACAACAAAAGGTCAGGTACATGAAGCAAGAAGAAGTTCTGTATGACCTTCAGCAGTGGTCTCACGTAGGACTGCAGTGTCAGTAGAGTCCTTCAGCACACGGATCACTGGGACAATTGGTGTCCCTCTACCAGCTTGTCTCAGTAACTCAAAGCACACAATCCCACTGGAAAGGTCTGAGCTCAGGACATGCACAGAAAGGATGGACTGCAGGGCATTGAGTCCTGACTGTATATTTCCTGTTCAGCCAGTATGTTTTCTAAGAGCTTGGTTTGAGAGAACAAAATATTCTTGGATGTCCCCCAGCAGGGGGACCGCAGATCTTGGCCCCCATCCATGCCTGCTTGGAATCTGTGTGTAAAACAGGAAGTCTGGGTTAGAACCCATCCTATCCCAGCAGAGGACTGTAAGTGTCTTTGTGCGAGTCTCAGGGAGTGTAACGAGTTCTCTGATGGACCAGCCTCACAATGATGTTTTTTTTCAATCTTTCCTGACCAGGTAAGCACTCCAGCTCAGCTGTCTAGTTTCTCTGCAGTTCTCTTCACAAACTCTTCTCTCTGGCCTTCAAGCACCATGTTCTGTACATCTTCCAGACAGAGAGGATGATGGTACCCTTTCACCCACCCCTACTGTCATTTATCCAGGCCATTCTCCCCTCTGTAAAGGGTGCTAAGGGAAATCACCCCTCAATGTAAGAGGCCTGGCAGTTTAATCTCTTCTTTTTCACCTCTTAGGATAATGTGAAAACATTTTCCTTCAGAAAACATGTTTATGCAGCATCAGCATCAAAATGCCATTTTCTTGTTTTCCCTAATGACTTTATCAGACACACAGAAACACAATGAAAGATGTTGTTATTCCCTTTCCTTTCCTTGATCTTTATGTTTTCAAGGAAGCATCATTAGCGTGGATAATATTTGCGCCAGAATATATTCAACACATGGGCCTGACACTCTCACTCTAATGTATCACCAATATTTGGGCTTTTTTCTTGACTAAGCTCCCCAGCATTCAAAAGCCATTTTAGAAACAAACCCTGTGTTACCCTTCTGCTCTCCTTTGGAGGAGAGAAATGGAGGATTTGTAGAGAACTTAGAGGGTCCATGTAGTGGGATTGGTATATGCAGAGGCTGGTATCATCTGAATGATCAGACTCAAACTCAGACTTGAACTTTCTCCCTGGAGAAGGAGGGAAGTTGGTCTTTGCCAGCTATGCTGACCACCAGTATGCTGACATATGATCTTACTCCAAATGCTGGCAGAAACCTCTACATAATTAAAAATTACATAAACAAACATAAATTTGAAAACAAACCAACTCCCACGAAACCAAAATTCCATCCTGGGGTTTTTTGTCCTTTTCAGCCTGGTCTTTTTATTATCAAAGCTTTTTGCACTAAGGGGTGGCTATTACAAGATGCCACTCTAAGTCACAGCTTTTCTAAAGTATCAAAATCTATCACAAGGGTGACTTTGCTGAGGGTTGTCACTGCCTTTCCTATGCTACTTAGCAGCTGCGGGAGAAAGCGTGACTTTAGTCTCACTGAGCAGACATTTTTTCTGGGAATTATATACTAGTTTTACCCTTCTGAATCTCCATTTCTCTGTGAGATGTTAGCAAGCTATGCCTACAGAAAAATCAACATCCAAAGAAGACAACAGTGCTCAGCTATGAGGCAGAGACAGCCCATGTCCTCAAGAGTTTGGGGACCTGTTGGACAATAAAGGCAGTGTAAATAAGGACAGAGGGTTACACACAGAGCAGTCCCAGGGAGAATTCTTTTCCCTGACTCCCAGTGCAACACTGGTTTCATGCACTTAGGACATGTCTTTGGAGAACAAACTTCCAGTAGTTTATATTCCGAAACTGCATATATCTAAACTTTGTGTGGAAGAGTCCAAATAGATGAGCTTTACTTTCAGGGCTTGCTAGCTTGCAGTCAGTGGGTTAATTCATTTTTGGATTGTCACACGTGGAGGAAGCAGGTCCAAGTCTCTGCCATCAAACTGGTTTATCATCTTCCCATCCACAGGCTCCCTCTGAACTCCAACAGAGTTGATTGTGTCTGGTGAGTGTGTATAAATGGAAGGGGAATGGCTGGCTGCCATTTGAGTTTGCTGCAGGAGATCTCTGTTTCCTTAACTTTGCAGGCTAGTTTGCAGAGAATTATGGTGGAGGTTTGTTTTAGGGGGGGTGTTATTAACTCAGAGGAAAAGGCTAGAAATGCACATTTTATTTTTGAGCACTTTCTTGGCCGGTCTCTTAAGAAGAGGCTCCTTCAAGTCTTCCCCTCAGCAGTAAGCTTTTCTCTCTGTATATCACTGAGTCCCCTGCTCACAGTTCATCTAGAAGAGAGAGAACTCCTCAGCCTCACTTCATAGCTCTCAGGTCCCAGCTGAGATCTATTCATGAGAAACTCTACAGTACAAATCAAGGGACCCTCAGGGCGCTGTATAAATTCATAACAAGGAATAATCCATTCTCAGCATTGCATGCAATAACACTTTAAACAAACCCCAACAAAACACTGTAGGAAACATTGGGGGAAGGCAGAACAGCAGGGGAATTGCAGAACGGTGCTGCAGAAACACCAAATCATCCTACCCCCAGTGTTGGCAGGGTCCCTGAGCACCAGGCAGGAGCTGTCTCCTTCAGAAAGGAGGTGCAGGCACTGTGGAACAGCAGGTTGGATCCATCCTCTTTGAGGGGGTGCTCACATGAGGAGTGGGATTTTCTCTGATTTTCTTCAGGGATAAGGCTGAGACCTGAGAGTCCGGCCCGGATCTGGACGATGTTCCTGAGACTTCTCTCTGTCTCTTTGTTAGGTTTTCTTGGGGGGAGAAATAGGGTAGTTAATCCCCTAAAGAAGATAAATTTAAAAAAATAAACATAATTACGTGGGCCCAAGACCATTATCCAAAATTAAAAGGAAAAATTTTGATAGGCCTCAAATTATGCTGCAGTTTACCAGGCTCCAGAATAGACTGCAATTCATTTTTCAGTCAGAACCGTTTGCCTGCCTACAAGAAATGCCTTTCTTGTCCTCTCTGTTGTAATACAGAAATAAAACCTGATAATGTAACAGGATCTTGGGACATAGCAAGGTGACTGGAAACTTCTACTGTGCAAAGGAATCCTGGAGCAGCTTAAGGCAGAGATAGGTTTATGCTGTTTACAGAAACCTGTCTCAGATACAGGAAGCAACAGATTTTCATTGATGAGTGGTTAAGAAATGCTATTCCTTCCACAGTGTGGGGCTTGTTAAACAGTCCTTGTATGCTGAATTTTCCTAGAACACACAGGAGTAGCTGAGAGGGGCTTCTAACCTGGCACTGCAGCCAAAAGACTTTGTGATGGCCCACACAGCAGCTGAATCTCTCTGAGACAGAGAGCCTACAGCTCTTTGCTCTTTCACTAGTGCTTAGTGTAGCCCTTCCAGTGTGTGCACTGTTAATTTGTGCATCTCTGACCACAGCACGCAGGAAAGCTGGTCATGGACTAAGACTGTGTGCTACCAAGTGCTGGTCAATATTTCAAAATATGGAAGATTTTTGGTGTGTGTGCTTAAAATATCTCCCATCTTGGGTTTATTAAGCAGTCTATAGTCAAACTTGCTCAACTGTCTCTACCCAGACTCAATACTGACAGTTTAATGACAGCACCACCTCATGAGATTGAGAAGAGTTTTAAAATTTATCTGGGAGTGTAAATGCTAAGAATTATTTCCTCTCTGTATTACCAGTTTTTGGGGGGGGGGGGAAGATGAAACTTTGACCCAACATTTTTAAACCACTCAAAAATCGCCAAACTGACTGGATTCATAAGAGACAAAAATGAAAAAAAGCCCCAAAAAAACACAGGTAAACATTGCCAGGTAGTAATCTTCAAATTATGAAGCTGAATTAAAAACAGTGCACTTTTTGTTCTTGTTTAACAAGAGAAATCCATAGAGCTTTTACTTTTTGGACAAGTTAATAATAAAGACATAAGAGATTGTGCCCAGAATACATGAGTTGTAGATCCCTCAAGTACTGAAAAAAGTGACAACTGGGAACAGCAATGTGGAACAGGCTTCATTACCACTCTGAAAGGTGCTCTAGCTCCTAGGAGTTAAGGAACTCCAAGTATAAGCAAACAGTTATAGGGTTTTCTGGGAAAATAGTAGGTGGTATTACAGAAACATAGAATGGCCAGGGTTGGAAGGGACATTAAAGATTACTACTCCAAACTCCCCTGCTGATGGCAGGGTCACCTTGCACTAGACCAGGTTTCTCAGAGCTCCTCCCCCCTGGTCTTGAACACTTTCAGGGTTGGGGCATCTACAACATCCCTGGTCAACCTGTGCTAGTGCCTCACCATCCTCATAGTAAAGAATTTCTTCCTAATCGCTAATCTAAACCTGCCTTTTTGATGCCCTTGTATGTAGTCCCTCTCCATCTTTCCTGTAGGCTTCCTTCACATACTGGAAAGCCTTCTGTTTTCCAGGCTGAAGAATCCCAACAGCCTCAGAATTTCCATGTGGGAGAGTTTCTCTATCCCTTTGATCATCTTGGTGGCCTCCTCTGGGCTCACTGCAGCAGGTCCCTGTCCCTCCTGTGCTGGGAGCCCAGAGCTGGGTGCAGGGCTCCAGGTGGGTCTCAGCAGAGCAGAGCAGAGGGGCAGAATCCCCTACCTCCCCTGCTGCCCACGGGCTCTGGATGCAGCCCAGGACACGTTTGGCTCTCTGGGCTGTGAGTGCCATGGCCGGGGCTTGTGCAGCCTCTCACCCACAGCACCCCCAGGTCCTTCTGGACAGGGCTGCTCTGGCTCTGCTTATGCCCAGCCTCTGCTGACACTGAGCATGCCCCAGCTCAGGTTCATCCTTGCACTTGTTCCTGTCAAACCTGATGATATTCCCATGGGCCTGCTCCTCGAGCTGGTGCCCATTCCTCTGAACCACTGAAGACCTCTTCAAAAGTCCCCTTGAGTCAATGGAACAACTGCTCTTAGCTTTACTAGGCTTCAGTTGGCTTTGAATTAGGCTTTGAATTCAACTGTTTTGACAGGGCTGAAGGGAAAGGATGAAAAAGAGCAGAATAATAAAGAATGGAGCAGTAGCAGGGTGAAAGAGGTAGTCTCCAGTAGCAAGAAGTAGAAGGAAGCTGGGCTGTAGCAGGCAGTGGGGTGGTGAGGGGACTGCAGAGCTGTGTCTGTGAATTCACACCACAGCCATTCACACCATTTCTCAGACACTCACTTTCCTGAGCAGTAAATCCAGTCAGCATTTTTTGTTTAAAGATATATTAATTTATTTCTAGGAAAAGAAAAGCATGCTGTTGAATACTGGTGACTCCAGGATGCTGAGTGGGAAGGTAATGATTTATAATTCATTATAGGAGTGGGCATGATAAAAGTCTGAAAAAAGATTCTATTGCTCTGCAGCCTCTGGTCTCTGCATAACTTAAGCAACAAGGTACCTCTTGCAGACTGCATGGTTTTAACCTGAAGCTATTACCAGCATTTGAGATAACATATTGTTTAATCCTTCTAACTTCAACATGAATCACTCAGAGGAATGAGGGGAGGAGGGGAAAACTGAGGGGAGGGGAAGAGAAGAGCTCTTGTAGGAATTACTAGAAGTATGAGGAACAGGATCTGGTGATAAGGCAGCCAGGGCTGCTGAACTATCTGAGTAGGGAAGGTGGAATGCTACGTGACAGCTCTTGGGGATCTGTGAGCACATCGACCGGGCTGGGAAATGAGGAGCACACAGTGGCTTTCCCCCAGGCTTTGCTCTGTCAAGGGCCATTGGAATCCCTGGCCAGTGATGTCTCTTTTGAAGGTGCTTATGTTCATTCAGCAGTGACCACTGCTGGTGTCACTGGGGCTCTGGAGTCTTTTCCCCATGGAATCTCTCAGTGCTGCCAGGCAGGGGCACATCGGAGTGGGGCTTGCACCTCACATCTCATACCCTTCCTCTGGGCTTAGGCAGCTTTTGGGCTGTCCAAGGCTGAGCTGAGACCTCAGGGATCACAGCCAGGTAAAACCTTGGAGAAGGCTATTTGCATTCAATTACCAGTCGGCTATCCCAGAACATTTTTGACTGAAAGTAGTCAGTTGCCTTAGTCAAGTCTGTATGTCCATCTCGCTGGGACATTCTCTGTGCCAATGCCCTGTCCCTCTGTCTTTTCTTTGGCTCACTCTCCCAGCCCTTTGGCTCACTCTCCCAGCCCCTTGGCTCACTCTCCAAGCCCCTTAGCTTATTTATTTCTGTTTTAAGAGGATTATAGAATGCAACTTCTGGTACTTTCTTTACCTACGGGAAGCCTCCATTTTACTTGTCCCCAGCCTGTCAAATACTTTAGTTTCAGATCTTTGACACAATCCAGCTGTTATACTGCAAAGAACAGCTTGTTTCCTGTTTTTGCTGAGCCTGAAGGATATTTTTTGGCCAAAACATTAGCTTTAATACATCAATACATTTAATGAGATTTGTATCTGCATCCAAAATTCACCCATGGTGGCCTTTCAGCCTTTCAGTCAGCTGTTGGCAGCCTTGTGGTCTTGACTATTTGTTTGAAATTCAAGCTTGCAAAGAGTGTTTCTGCCCATTAAGGTGACATGAATTAAATATTCCCTTGGAGTCTACTTATGCATAACCAAGAAAATGCATTTTTTTCCTCAAGACAGGAGAAACAAGCCACAGCAAATAGCTGGGTATCAGTCATATAGACTCTCTCAGTCCTGCTTCAGAATAGAAAAAGACCAGTATTTTTATTTTTCACCTTGAATCAAGGTGATTTTACTAAATTGACACATTGATTTTAAATTGCAATGAAGAAGAATCCTTGAAACCAAGAAATCTCTATTTTCTAAGCAACTTATAGGCAGATAAAACTTTCATATAAGGTGTTACTCTTCATTTTATAATACCTAAATCCATGTCTGAATACTAACTGCCACCTATACTCTCTTGTACTGAACAAAATATTACTTTGGGTAGCCAATCTCACGGAGATCTATTTTTAAAATTTTTTTGTATTAGTAGAATGAAGTACATCTTCCTTTCTGTCATTATTTCCCCTTCCATTTCAGTAATGATATTTTCAAGAAAAAAAAACCCAAAACATCAAAGTTTGGAACACAGGCTCATTTTTGCTCCATTAGGATTGTTATTATTACTACCAGTAGTACTACTTAGCTCCTTACAGCTTTTTCTTATATAAATCTCAGAGAACTTCATAAAACAAGGAAATGTTCTTATCCTTGCTTTCCTGAGGCACTGAAATAATGAAATAATTTGCCAACAGTTAAGTTAGTGGAGTGGCTGGAAATAAACCATAGCTGAGACAAAGTTCAAGGGTCAACAGGGTAGAATAGCAGTTTCCAGTGTAAGTTTGTCAAATGTCTGGCAAAGTGCCCTGGTTCATATTGGGATTTGTTTTTTAAGACAGAAAACTCTGTTTCAAATGAAAGAAAGAATATGAGGCAATGGATGAATGGAAAGTGCCATAATGACAGGTATGAAGAGGAAAGACTCTGTACTTAAGAGTGAGACAAATGTGGTTGGAGAAAGTAAGTCAGATATAAGCAAAAAAATTTGAGCAGGCTCATTCTAGATAATATTAGATCTTACCAGAAAGGGAATTTTAGTCCCTTTTTATGGAGGATGGAAAAATATTCCCACATGACTCTTCAGCCCCTATATAAAGAAGTAAACACTATAATCATGCTGCAACCAGGATTTCCTCCAAACATATTTTGATCCTTGAATCTCTGGTTCTTTTCTCAATCCCAGATATATGTAACAACAACAAAAAAAAAAAAGGGTGGGGGGAAGACAAAAGAAACCCTCTACACACTGTGCCAACTCCATTGGTATCAGTCACAAATGCTTACAAGGATTACAGCGCAGTAATGAGCTTTTGTGCTAATGCTACATCTTTTAATAACTGCTATCTGCACTTCCAGTTGTAAGTGATAAGTGAGGCTATATTGTTAATGACAAAATGCCTCACCTTTCTCCCACCCCCCTCCTGATACTTCATCTTTCTCTGAATTCCTTGGCTGAAGGTTGGAGGGAAATTAGAGTTGATCCTGCAGCAGTTGTGTGTGGCTGGTGTAGTCCAGCTGGTCCCAGGGCTGAGCTCCTGCTTTGCTGCTCCCTCTGGGCTGAGGCACTGGGCACAGGAGCCCGGGGAGGATGGCCAAGTGGAAAACACTGAAGTGTTTCCAACCACAGCAGGGACTGAAAAAAGAAGGGAAGAAGAAAGAGTAAGAATAATAGTCATGTTTCAGAGGCAGAGAGAGCTGTGGAAGAACAGGAGGAACAGAGCGTGGCACTCAGGCAGTGGCTTCAAGCTTTCTGCTCTGCCTTCCTGTGTAATGTTGGCCAAAACATTTATTTTTTTCACTGTCTCCTCCAAAGCAAGGCTAACAGCATTTCTCCATCTCACATGAAGGATTGGAAAGGAGAGGGAACGGGGATACAATCATTCAGTGAATGTCAGGTCATTACTTCTTGTGATGGAGACGCAATGTTGTGAAACTTTGTTGCTTGGGAGGTTTTTAAGAAGAGATTAGACAGTGTCAGTGCCAGACTGCATTGCTCATCCTCTCTTGGGTGCAGATAGGCCTGTGTCCTGTGATTCTGTAGCTGCAGCTACATCTTTGTTTAAGCTTTACCTTCCCTGTCTCTGCTCATGTGGAGGCATCCCTCTCAGTGCTCAGCCAGGCTCTCTGGGGCCTCAGTCTCTAACTGCATCCCCTCTCCCAGCCCAATTTACCCATATAATCTGTGATACCCTTGCTCCTGAGCAATTTGTATTTCTTTAAGAAGGAGTCTATGCAGCAGTGGGGGTATCGGAAAATTCTTTCAACTTTAGCACATACTGAATGATCCCTATATTCATGGTTAATGCTGGGGTTTGTACATGGAGTGCTTAATGCAAAAGCCAGAGATTAATGTGGCCTTGTGTTAATTCCCTACACCATGACTAATAAGTCTTGTGCCAGCTAATGTTTCCTTATTTACTTATATCAGTGACTAATATGTACCAGTAGATGCCTTAGTTTTGAGAACAAGGATTGTGTGTCAGAACAAAGAATGATAAGGGAAGTGCATTATGACCTGACCTCCTATTTGAAATACTCTCAAGGAGAAAAAGATTAATCAGAAGATCCAGAACTATATCCAAATAAGTCCACTGAAATCATTAGCATGTATGAATGTATTCAGAAAATGTGCTGAATATATATTAATTTCAGGAATATAACCTGGTCTCTTAGGTTCCTGGGCATGCATGCTTTGATGAGGATTCTCCATGCATCTGACACTGCTAATGAAGTAATTTTGGGTCTCTAACCTAGCAAGTTGTTTGGAGAGTTTATTTCCCAGTGTTTGGTGACACCCTGGTTGGGTTTTTCTTTTATGGTCTCTCTTGAGTACATGAATACTTCTATTCAGGGCTCAGAGGTCAAAGAGATGCTTGACTGCTGTCTGGGAACCTGTTTGAGCAATATCCTCTAACCTGGGGCTCTGGTCTGGCTCATCAATTCCAGCCAACCTGGTTCACACCATGGCAAACTGTATGAGAGACTAAGCTGGAACAGACTAGCTAAGGAGGAGCAAGAACAAAACTAATAAATACAAATAAGAAAGGATTTGGCATCTTTACACAGCCAGTAAAGATAAGGAGAATGAAGCCTTTCACAGAGGATTTTTCATGTGTGGAGTTGCCAGCCAAAATTGTAACAGTTGAGAAGCTCATCTTCTCAACATGGTTCATTATAAAAGAGAAGGAAAGCGTTAGTAAATGTACTTTGTTCTTTAAGTGATACATAGGACTCACCTGAAAATGGATTTTTCAGAAAGATTTCAACTCTTATACACTGTTTTATTTATTTCTTAAATTTTATTTTAATTTAGAACAAAATGTAGTCTGGAATTTCATGTGAAAGAGAATATTTACAGCGGGAAATGTCAGATTCACAGCAAACATAGCTATCACTACCACCTGGAACTGTTTAAAAAAGTTTCCATGGAGAATTTTATCAAAATTAGCACATTCCAGAAACATTTTGGTTTTGCTTAAATGGCACTTTCAAGGGGGAAAAGAAAAATTATATAAAAAATAATCTGAGCATTTTTATGAGTAATTTTTTTTCCCCAGTAAACTCATTTGCTTGATTTTTAAAACTAGAGATAGAAGAAAATCACTAGACAATGTAAGTGCGGTTAATAATCCTACCCTGGGAGAGAAATGGAATATTTTAATAATGTAAGGTCCTTATGATCCCTGCCTGCTAAGATTATATGGTAATAATATTTTTTTGATGCAGAAACAAGTGTAAATTCTTTACTGTACAAAATGTCATTGCAGAGAAACTGTTCCATATAATATCAATACAAATCTGAAAAAAAAAAAAACTTTTTAAGAATTCTCCCCTAGAAATATACATAAATGTACTTACTTCATATTGTCAAAACATTTTAAAAAATATATAATTCTGATTATCTGTGCACTTATGTATTCCATATGAAATAAGGTAATTTTCTCTGTTCAGCTGTATTTTGAGACATTACATTTAAATGTTCCATTAAGATGTTCTAACAGAAAATGTACTACTCAAAGTTTCTCCTAAGATACTTGAAGGAAAAATATTCATCCATATTTCATTTCACAAATGCACATGCACACACACACACACACACACGTACACACAAGGAATAGTCCTATTGAAATAACATTTCTGATGGAATTCAATTTTAAAGATCTTTTTCTGACCAAATACACTGAAGAGCTATAGGGTGAGAAATGCTGCATGAGAAGAGGGGAGTGATTTTTTTTCCCTAAATATCCTCCAAGGATTTATTGTTTCAGAAACATTTCTTGTTCCTGTTCCAAGGGCAGTATATTTGAGAATAATAACTATCAAGAAATTTTCTACTCATTCTATCAGTATTTCAAAGCCATAAGAATTTTAGCCATACCCAAAACCTGCTGTAAGGAGTTCCAAGAAGCGCTTCCGTTTGTTAATTTCTAAATTCCCATCCGACAGTTTCATTTCATGCCTTAGCTTGTATTTTGAAAAATCCCATAAACATTGTTTTCACAGACCCTTATCATGTTATCTTTCAGTCTCTTTATCGAGGCCTTAGAGTTTCATGGACAGATGCTATTTTATACCTGTGATCTCTCTTGTTGCCTTTTTTCTGTGTCTTCTCTAGTTTTCTTATTTTCTCTAAGACACGAGGAAAAGTAGAACTGCATGCAGCATCGTGTTAAGGAACACTGCAGACTTGTAGTGCTTTTCTCTCTCTTGCATTCCTAAATTTAACTGTTGGTGAGATGGTACTTTCTTAGTGCTATCTTTTGTCATCCCAAGACCTCATTTCCAAATAGCTCTGAGCCCATCATGGCACGAATAAAGTGAAGATTTCTGTTCCCAGGTTCATCAGCAAAACCTGGGACTGAGTTCTTTGTGTGAGGAAAAGGAAAGTAAAGGACAAGAAGTTCTAGATACGGTAATACCTTTAGATAATGATCCCAGGCAAGATGTTCGGAGTGAAAAACGCTCAAAGAAAGCTGTTATCTACAAGAAAGGCTGAGTGAGCTGAAAGATGATGAAGAGCCTGATGCCAAGGGTATAATTTGTCAGAGAATAAAAGATGGGGAAAGGTTAAAAAAAGGAATTAAAGAAAGATTAGCATTGTTTGGAAACTATGTATAGAAAGCAGTCTGCTAAAGGAGAGCATTATGGTGAAAAAGCATTCAACATAAAGTCTGCTTACCCAGGAAAAAGCAAGAAACTGAGGAATAAAGTGCCCAGAGCTAGACACTATCATCTCTGCTGCAGTACTGGCAGTTCATTTAATAACTTTCAATCCTATGTCTTGGTATTACAAGCTTTAAAAGCTCCAGCTGAAAACAATTGCTATTAATAACCCCCCTGCTTTGCAATATGAAAGCAGCAGGTACAAGAGAGAGACACCTATAATCCCCCCATGTTACACAGCAGCAGAACAGCACTCAGCCAACCATGGAGGAGAATCCTATAAAAATACCCAAATCCATCTCTCCATGATGGATGGTCTTTGTACAAGCACTAAAGTGTATTCCCTTTAGTACCACTGTCTATTGATGCTGAGCTACTAAGTAATCTGAGGGAAACTAGGAAGCGATCGCCATGATAAAAAATAAAATGGATTGGGGATAAAGATGGAATTTCGTCAAAACCATCATGATCAGAACAATATTGCCTGAGAAATGGGGAGCTTTATATCTGTCAACATGTCAGTGTTTGGACAGGAAACCAAAGCCTTGGAGATTGGTGTCAGAAGAGCGATCTTTTTCTTCGATAAGCACCATGCATGTACCAACATGAAATACAAGTGCAATCTTGCTGACTAGAATTCATGACAAGTAGCTCCTGTGAGAACAGTCTGAAACCATAAGACTGCTCAGATATTCCTGGATGACTTCTCATATTCACTAAGCATTTACTCAGACTTTACTCGTGAAATACATCTTGCTAATTCATAGGACTTTTCTGAACCATTCAGGATTATTTCTGATTTTTGAACCATGCCAAATCTCGCATACTTTATGTGGACTAATGAGAAGAAATTGTTAATGCTAACAAAATGATTCACAGGATTAAAGGTAACAGATAGGATCAAGTTCTACAAAAGTACTAAGACAGAAATGCTGATAGAATTAGTGGGATTGAAAGCTGACTTAAAGAATTAACAAAAAAAAATAGGAAAGATGTGTTGACACTATGATTTTGAGAAAGAAAAACTGTGAGAAAAGTCACATAGAAAAAAGTTAACTAGTTAGGATTTGACACTTGGGGGGCCACCACATTTCTGAACAGTATGGGCACAGAGGTGAATATCTAAGGACAGAAGCAACTGTTCAGAGGGAATAATAGCATGGTGCCAGGAAAGAAAAGCAGACTGAAGCCTATTTCCTCACTGCATGTATTAGGTGTTCACAGCAGCGAGCAGTCATAAAGTCACAGAATAGGTGGGAATGGAAGTGCCTCTGGAGTTCCTCTGGTCTTACCTCCAGCTGATTAGGGTCCCCTTAAAGAGATTACTCAGGACCATGTCCATTTGTGATTCCAGCATTTTCAAGAATGGAGATTCTCTAACTCTCTTGATGCCTTGCTGAAATGTTTGACCACTCTTACCATTAGCACAAGCTTCTTCTTGTGTTTGAATAGATTTTCCTGTGTTTTCATTTATGCCCACTGCCTTTTGTCCTGTTTACTATTGACTTCTTTACTGTGTCTTCTGAAGTATTTATGCAGATTGATATAAGATCTCCCTGAGCCTTCCTTCCTCTAGGATGAAGAGTTCCAGCACTGTCAGCTTCTTTTCATATGCCAAATGCTCCACATAACTCATCATCATTATGGCCCTTTGCTGGACATGCTCTGGTATATTCATGTCTCTGTTTCAGGGAGTCCAGAATTTGACCCAGCAGTCCAAGTGGGAGCCTGATTCCTTTTTCTGCACTAGAACCACTTCATGTCTCGGAACAAGGGGGAAAGAAATAAACAACAACCAACCTGTGGAGTGACTTTTCATAGCCTTTTATCAAGAGGATTTAAAATAATTCAATGGAACCACAGGGAAGAAGAAAGTGAAAGCCATGTGAGCAACTCTCACACCAACAAGGGAAAATAGTATCCAATTTCTGTTAAAATGTTTTTGAAAAGAAATTGATTGAAAACACAAGGGTTCTGAGACTTCCAGGCTTTTGAAGTCTGCAGAGGGACATTCATGAGTACTAAGGCTAGAAACGTTCAGCTGCTCTGAACTTGATCATTTGCTGTAGAGTTCCAGTGCTTGTCATGAGAGTATTGTCTGGTTAAACTCCAGCTAAGACCCTTACAGCATAGCCTAAGCACCTTTAGCAGGTTAAAAAATCTTTTGGCATGGGACAAATTTCTCTAGGCTGAAGCATGTCTCACTTTCTGAGCCGAATAGTTCGGGGTTTATTTTTTTTCTGTTCATAAAATGTTTTCAAATCTCATGGTTTCAGTTATCTGGGAATTGCAAGCACTTTTCATGCCTGAAGACCATTTCAGATGCTTTGCTTGTGCACAAATAATTCAATGTTTGGGAAAACAAAATCTTGGCATGAAGGTCTTCTGTAGCAGATAACAAGATAGTAGCTTCTTAAACAAAGGAATAGGAGGACCAGAAATAAAAAAGAAAATTAGAAATATTAAGGCCATGGGGCTGGATAGCCTGTTTCTCCAAGAAGATGTCATGACTCAAAGGCTGAGACAGATACTCATGTAAGATGAATATAATGAATTATAATAAGTACTTAACAACTACCATCTTTTAGGCTTTAAGAAAGAATTTTTCTGGGGGCAGGTTATTCAGTAACACATAACAGCCTTTTTAAAATTGGATGTTTATTTATTTGTTTGTTTGTCTTTTTTTATTCACAACTATTTTTTGCCTGGTGTTGATGCCTGTGATTTTTCTTTGAGTCAGGAATATCTCCTTTTTCTCTGAGCCAGCAGAATGATCCTTCCTCTATTATGCATTTTCTGCTTTTGTTCATATGGATTATCCAAATAATGCCAAAGCACGGAGAATTATCCACAATCACCTGTGGCCTGCAGGGAAAACAGGGCAGATTTTCACCTTTTTTTAGGCTTTTCACTCTTAAGTTCTGCATCTAAGATGGCTCACCTAGGTTGTCACAGGATTCAGGAGAGGGATGTATGCAGTGATCTGCAGGTCTTTTCTTGGACAATAATGTCAATCACTGTTGAATCATCTGTTGCTTTGATGTTTCTTCCATTGATGTCGTCACTCCTTGAGCAATTTGCACAGATTAAATCACTATGATGATATGAAATCCATCCCAAAACTTGTGTAAGTGTATAACAACACTGATGTCATATTAGAGGATGATAAGAAATGTGGATGCTTTTTGGAACGCCTGTGAGTGAAGGGAAAGGGAAATAAACATCAGGGAGGAAGAAAAAACTATTATGTTAAAAGGCGTTGTTGGCACAAGGGTATATGGAGATAAATTGGCAATGAATAAATATAGGATGGAAAGGGAAAGAACATTCCTGGCCAAAAAAAAGTTAATTTTAAAATTTATCTTTAATTTATGTGCATAACATGGATGTCCCAGCCTTGTAATATGAGTAGCAGGAAAATTCCCTTTTAATTAAATTAATAATTAATTTAATTCTCTTTTAATTCAAAAAATAATAAAAGCAATTTTCAGACGTAATGCCTGCATTTTGTGAACAGAAATTCTCTATATTCAGGTGATACTGATTGTACAAGAAGAATTTAGTTCATATAAATTTATTTCAATGTATTTCAAAAATATTTTGGGTATTAATTTTACTCCATTAGTGTGAATATCCATTGAATATTTATTTTATTCCACTGCTTAAATGTTAGTATAATTGCAACAAACTCAAGCAGAATACCATATTATGTTAACAGAAGTGAAGATTTTGACTGAATTCTTAAAGTGTTTAAATTAATCTAGCAAGAAGTTTAAAATTCAATATCAGGAGCCAGGGTATGCAGAAGCCATCAAGGCTGTCAAGCCAATTGGAATCTCCAACTTTCTCAATGAAAGGATCTGGATAACTGTCATTTCTATGGCATTTGACCATGGTCTCCAGGCATGCAGGGAGAAGAGGTAATGAAAATAAGAAAACTGTATTTCAGATTAATTTCTAAGAAAGATTTGGGTTTGTAACACTTGGAGGATTATGGGTTGTGTCTTAATGACACTCTTGAGAAATAAGTTCTGTCAGCAAATCTTTGCATTGAACTGCGAGGTACAATGAAGATAAGGTGAAGAGCTTCACATGCCTCAAATTGGTTAAGGATAAATTTAGGCTTGGTTCTACATATCAGCATAGAGATATTACAGGATACAATCTGAAGAAATGAGATCAGCACAGTAAACCTGAGCAAACAATTTTGCTTTGTGATATGTATGTAAAAGTCACTAAGAAAAGCAAAATTCTTAATTCCCTGATTTTTATGCATATCAATTTTTCAGCTCTATAGCTTCATTGCTTTGAATTTATTATGATTTGGAGGTTTATTTTTATAATGTTTTCAACCGCTATTGTTTTTTGAACTGAGTTTGGATGCTCAGTACACAATCCCTTTTCACTGCAGAAACCATAGCAAGATCAATCTGTGTAACTAACATGTACAGGAAATTAGGATAGAGTTTTCATAATTCGTGGGCTTGCATACAAATCTCCAATTTCTGAAACACAGACAGCACTTCCCTCCCTCAGAGCTGAGGATAAAAGCCTGTGAGTGATTCTGAGGTGCTAAAATATGATGGAGACAAGGAACAGATAAGAATATTGGTAGATAGGCTAGACAGATATAAACACTAACCCTGGATAAGATTTCAAGCAAAAATCTAATCAATAAACATATGGGCAAATGAAAATGCAAATGAGCCACAGAGGTAGAAATGTTCAGGAGGAAAGAAAGATTTCTGTAATACTTACCCGTATTGCATTGACTTCAAGTAGCCCTTAAGTGGAACTGACGGTATTACAAACACAATAAGCACTTCTAGACAAACTGGAATAACAATCACTTCAGGAGCCTGGAAGCATTCACAATTCTGCTGTTGTCAACTCTTTCAGTGGCTTTAATTTTCAATGGTAAGCACAACTCCTATATAGTGTTGTCAAAACCGCAATGAAGTTATGTCATTGAATATTAAAGCGCTGGCCTGCGGAATGCCAAACACAGAGATTTGAATTTCATGCTCTCTACTAAACATCAAGACAAATATGTCTAATTTCATAAAAAACCTCACCAGCCCAGAAAGGCTGACAATCAAGCCCAGGGTTGCTACTTTTCCAGCTGAAAACAGGAGTTTCTACTGTTAAAAAAAAACCTTTTTCCCATGAGACCAGAGGAAGGAAAGAGCAGCATGGGGTTTGGATTCATGGATGTAGCATGAGATCAAGAATGAAGAGGCTGGGGTACTAAAGGGTAATGCTTATCACTGGACAGAAAATTCACATTTGTATATGAAAATCCTTTTCTTAGGTTGCTCAGAGCAGTTTGGGAGACAATTCAAGAATTGCATAAGGAAAGTGAATTATATACCCAAAAAGGTAGGAGATTCATTTGCTGTGGAGTTTTCCAGTTCCAGCCTTGATTTGTGAGCCTTGGTGGTGGCTTATTCGACAGAAAGAGTAACACACCTGTGCCCCTCACCAAAACCCAGCTGCTGCCTCCCTTGTCCTTCCAGCCAATGATGCTGGAGACAAGACATCCTCAGGGCCTCTGTCTTTCCCTGTCTCTCCATGTCTTCATGAGACTAGAGGTAACCTGTGGTAATCCTTTGAGAACTTGTAGTCTCTCTGTTAAATCTACTCAGGCCTGAAATGAGCTTTTTCCTTTGGGGTAGATTTTATTCTGTCTAACAAAGAGTAGTGGAGGGCTCTGGCCACAGGAAACACCTGTGAAGCCATATGAACATGAAACTCCTGGTAACCTCCAGCCTATACAGACAGTTTTCTTCTGGGATTTTTCTAAAAGTTCTTGGTTTGACCTTGAAAGTAAAATTTTGTACCTGTATTTATTGGCTGGAATAGGTCTATTCATGGAATAGATACCCAAAGCTTACCAATTATACTCAGATGCTCAAAATAGTCTGGACACTGATATTCTGGACAGAATGAGTTCCATGCTGAAGTATTCCTGGCAGGCAACAAAAAAGAGAAAATTAATTGCTCAGTTTTATTTGGCCTACAGTTTATAGATAGCACTGTGGAAAGAAGTGCTCACTATTCAATGTTTGTGCTCTGTGACCTCTCCAGTGTGAGACTGACTGAAATCCACCAGTCTTTTCATAGAAGTATCCTAAAGCCTTGAAAATTAAAAATCATTCATTACTCTGACTGTATTTTTAGTGCCTAACAAATAATCAACAATTATAACAATTAATGAGGTTTTTTTGTTGTTGTTCTGTAGAGAACCAAAAGCATATTAGAAACAACACATTTCTCCCAAAGTTACATTGTTTTCAAAATATTTCCCTCTGATTACTTTATTTCCTTGGGGGGGCATTTCTGTGCTCACAGAAATCTTTTGGATGTTCTATTTTACCAGTGATTATGCCCTCTGAGATCCTGCATTATTAATAATACTAATTATTGCAATTATTTATTATTAGATGAAGGATGAGAGAGTTTCCAGCAATTCAAAAAGCACAGAAGAGGATGTAAGCCTTATCCTGGAGAGGCTGTGGTTGAACTTTTAGACCTCTGTGCCATGAGAAGCCCCTGAGAATGAGGAATTGTATTTAGCAAGAGCGTCTGCTAAATGGACATGGAAAATAAATAAATATAAAGGCCTCATACATTGCTGGACTTCTTACTCAAAGGTCCCACTGGGGGGTGTTGATAAAAAAAAGTATCCAAGATTTTGTAATAATCCAGAGTACAGATCGCTATCTGAAGAGGTCGATTAACATATGATAATTTCATGAGGTACACTTTAAATTTCTGTATATGACCTTTATCTGTTCTGGAGGACAGAGAAATGCCTGGTCATGAAGAGGAAGGTGTTCTGAATGTTTAACCATAGCTCATAGTGTGAAGGGTTATGCAGGTTTTCTGAGCTAAAACGAAGATAAGAGAGACACTTTATCTGCAGATACAGAGCCAGAGATCCCAAGCCAGTCAGTCTTGGAGAGACCAAGTTCAGGCACCAAACAGCTCAGAGTGATGACCCAGCGTGGCACAAGGTTCATCACACAGTCTGACCAGCACGGCACTGTCCTACTCAAAAAGAAAATTTCCCATCTTGGACTTGCAACAGAGACTTTTGTTGCTATGTATGGGTTGTAGTGAGGCCCTTCTTGGAGCTCTGTGTCCAGTTCTGGGCTCCTCAAGAGAGGAGAGACGTGCAGCTCCTGGGGCAGATCCAGTGGAGGGCTGTGAGGATGATTAAAGCCTAGAGCACCTCTCTTATGAGGAAAGAATGAGGGAGTGTGCCTGTTCGTGCTGGAGAAGAGAAAACTAAGAGGGGAGATGTCTGAGGATGGACCAGGCTCTGCTTGGTGCTGAGACAAGAGCTTAGGCAGATCTAGACAAGCTTTTAACTTTTATGTTTAATCTTCTAATCCTCCCTTCTATTTGTTAGGCTGATTTTGTTCATCACTGCATAATTCTGATTAGATAATTTAAAACAAAATGCACTGCTCTTCACACAGAACTGGAAAACAAAAGGTAGTTGTAGATCAAATATTGTGTCTTCAGCTTGGTCTAAAGCTGGAGAAATGCTGCCTGCAGTATCCCTGAGGAAAGTGCATGAAGAAACCAGTGATGAAACACAGATAGAATCATCTTGGCAACTATGGCTACAGAAGTTTTTAGGTAGTGCTTTTCCTTTCAAAAGATGGGCAGGCTTCCCTTTTCTGACAGATGCCTTTCTACCCAAGCTCACAGCAAGTGATTTTTATATCTGAAACACACTAAAAAGAATAAAGAACAATAGATGTACAGTTGGAAACAGATCCAATGCAGCGATCCAAAAGGCTGCTTCTGAACAACATCTGACTCAGGAACTTTAAAAAAAAAAAAAAATCAACCAATTCAGAAACAAAATTTGTTTTGTTTTAGTTTGCTTTGTTTTTCAGATGGACTTACTCCCACTTCCCTTTATGTAAAAGGAGGAGTCCTGTTATAGATTCCAAATGCCTTAATGGCAGTGAAGTATGTATTAGATGCAATCACAGAAAAACAGCATTGCAAAGGGTTTTAAGAGGGTGTGTAATCCATGTAGTTCTTTCCCCAAGGCAGGATCAGCTACCCTAAGCCATTTGCAAGGGAAGATTGTCTATCTCTTGTTCTCAGTAATGACCAGTGATGTATTGGAAACCATGTACTTACACATATTACACCAGAATTTGGAAAATACAGCCCAGATTAAAGTCTTACCACTGTGCAAACCTGTAGAAAGAAGCAATCCCAGTTCCAAACAGCCTTTGGTCTCAGCAGAAAAAGCAGCTAAGGGAAAGAGAAGTAATGTGTCATCATGGTTATTTTGTATGGGATTTCTAACTTCTTAGCATTAGCCTAATCCATCTTGGGTGTTTCATAGCTAATAGCAAACCTTCAGGTTTGCTGGGTTAACAACTTGGGTTAACAGAAACCACTACATATTGCACAAATCATATGCAGAAAAGAAAAAAAAAAAAAATCTCTGTATGGGACTCCTGTATAACCCACCTCTCTCACACATCCAAAATGGCAACAAAGACTTCTATACCTAGCAGGATGTTTTGTTTTTCCTTTCTGACTGCACATTTATAAAAGAAAATGATGCCTTTGAAAATAAATAATAATTAGAAAAGCATAGGCCATAATGGAGTTTTCCCAACACAGCAAGCAGCTGTGGAGCCAAACAAGCTTATCCACATTCCCTGAGTGATGGTTTATGTTTTGACATTGACTAACTCATCCATGCTCAGGGCACAAGCACTCAGACAATCTCCATCACCAGTTTCCCATTAGAAATCTTGATCTCTGCTGAAACAAGCTCAATTCCCTTCATTATTTCCCAGCTGACAGACGGCTTGAGAGGGAGGATATTACAAGTGTCAGTCTCTTTGCCTCCGGACAGGCCATGGATGACACAAGAAGGAGAGAAACAAACAAATAAAAAATATCTCTCTTTGTGTGGTAACTTTTAATGCGTTTGCTGTACCACTGTGCTTCATTCATTCTCCCAAAACTAGTTTAGCAGGATTATTTTCTTGGAAATCCTTCAGAGAAGGTGCTCTGTATCCCCTTTTTCTCTGAATTTTTTTTTCAGGCTCTTGCTATTTCACAGAAAGAAGGAAGCAGCAATCCATCTTGAAGAGCTATTTTGTTATTAGAAGGAATTATAAAGCTCTTCAGATTAGTTGTTTAATAAAATATAGCAAATATTTTTGAGAAGGATGGTGTTTTCTTATTAAACAAGACAAAGAAGGAGAAGATGAGCATTAATGTAGGCTTTTCCATAAAAATCTTCAGAAGGATCATTTATTTGTATTAATAATTGCATTGTTTTGGCAATGAGAGTTCAAGATCAAGATCTGTAGGTTAACAACAATTTTCATAACTCCTTTAGCTATGACAGAGGTATGATATTCTGTGCTAAGAGTTAGTCATAAACATAGTGAAAAATAGTCCCTGACATGAAAATCCTGCTGTTTGAAGGCAGAAAATAGACAAAATTGAGAAGGAGCATGGAGATCAAAATGAAAGTGTGTTTTCCACTCAGTATGTGTCAGTTGAGAATACAGACTGGTTCTAAACATGCATGCAACTCTTCCCTTGTTCTCTGCTCCCACCTTAATGTGTTTGTGGGTATATCCCATGGTCTTCTGTGTGGATATACTCCAGAACTGTTCTTAGCCAATACAGTTAGGAGTAAATTAAACATTTGTTGGTGCATTCCTCGATGACTGAATGTCATGAAATGGCTCTCATCCACATTGCAACAATTTCTTAGCTTTCACTGGCTTTTTCACATGGCTTTCACTACCTACTAAGAGCAGTCCCTAACCCATATTGGGTGCATGCCAGGAATACTTTTGGAGGGTGATAATTGTCATAATCCAAACCCATATCTGGAGCTTTTCTCTTTAGTGGTATCAGTAATGATCTTCCAGTGTCCCTGAATGTTCCCAGGAAGTGTTTTGGTTATCAAGGCAGCCATTCCCAACCTGTGCCCTCAGGGGAGCTCTGTGATGGGCAGAGAAAGAGCATCACCACACGTGAGGGTTATTAAATGCACACGAGTAAAACCATCAGAGAGGAAAGATAATAAAGGATTGGTAATGTAGGGATGCCACAAGGGTAGTTATTGCCAAAGAGGGGTATGGAAATATGGAATATGAAAGTACAGGTCTAGACCACATTAAAAATTAAAACACTTCCTCTTAGATGTTAACGTTCACAATTTTGAGGAAAATTTTAATTAAAAAGCTTTTTTTTTTTTTTTTTTTTTTTTAAGATAGAATAGAAGGCTCTAATCACACGGAACTGAAACAAAACATCAACATATTCTGGCATTAAAAGATGAGAAAAAAAGAAGTGCAAAAAATAAGGTAAATGATGCAAAATAAAATAAGTCATGGAAAAACAAGGGAGGACGGGTATAATGTCTCAAGGAATCTAGTAATGACTTGCTAGAGGATGGAGGAGAAGGAGGTGCACTTTGCTTTATTGTGAATTTCTGTAGAGTGCAGTAAAAGAAAATTCTACCATCTGTCATCTTCAAGAATTTGGCATGCTATGACATTGGGCAGGTTTGTTCATACTTCCAATCTGCTGCTCGCTCATTTCTGCTGAACAGTTTTGTTCTCCACTTCTCCCACATAGTTTTTATTTTTATCATTATTGTTATTATTTGGAAGTTGGATTATGTTTCATTATTCTTCTATAGCTTGAATTCTGTGAGCTCAAATAAAATAAAGTTATAGTAATAAAAAAGAAAAACCTACAAAAAAATAATCCTATTCTGCCTCCATTACCTGGCTCAATCTTCCTTTTTGATTTTTCCAGATGTCATTTATGTATATTTTTTGTGGTGATTAGGCTTTTCCAACTCAATGTTTGGGATACAATATTAAAAGAAATGAGTCATAATGGACATTAATAAAACACTAATTTTTACTGACATTAAAATCCATAAGTAATATATGAGAAATGTATGTAAGTAGGTTATATTTCCTATTAGGGAAAGTATATTTCTTCCGGATATAGCAGGGAAATGTCTCTGTCAGAAGTTACAATTGCAAATCTAAAAGACAGAATTTCCTTGCTGTATGTCACTGAAAGCCCTGGATGTGGGATTTATTTAACCCATCTGGCCCAGCTGGGTGATAATGTGGATATCAATTCTCAACTAATCTCCCATCTGGAGAGATCCCTGCACCACTGCATGCTCCAAACAGAGGCCACCAAAAGAGAAGGGTTTATTTTTTCTCATGACAGCCAGGAGGACTTGGACAACCATTTCAGGGTAGAGGCTGACCTTTTCTGTAAATTCTAGATAAATAAACCTATTCCTAAATCACACCAGGAGAGTCGGGTTCCTAAATCTGTTATGTTAGAGCTTTCAAAGGACAAAACTTGTGGTCTCATAGTCCAGGATACATATTAAGTTTCCTTGATTTCCTGGTGTCCTGAAAGGGAAAAAAAAAAAAAAAAAGCTTTCAATTTGGGCAGCTATTTAAGCTGAATCTATCTCCCATTTCATATTCCAGATATCCAAGATTGATACATCTTCCTATTTCAGTCACAATTTAGCTAAAAAGCAGTCTTTAGGATTGTCCTCATGGCTTTCAGAAGAAATTTTAGAATCAATGTGTAGCTTCAAGAGGATAGAGGTTGTTTTGTAGGGAAAACCACATAGGAGTAGAAAAAGGTATAAATTGTGAATTGCAGAATGAAGAATGTCAAAATACAATACATTTGAAGCAGATTACTGAACGACCATTTCAGAGGTTTTCAATACAATATGTTTTCAACATTTTAAAATGCATCTATGTGTAAAATTTCTTATTGGTATAAATTAGGACAGTTAGAGCAACTTTGGTGAACTGAAATTATTATAATATATTATAATTATAATATATATTTAGGCGAGGATCTAAGTTTGAGGGAAATGGATATTTGTTCAGATTAAGGAATACTTTGTGTGGTTTGATTTTAACCTGAAGGGAAAGGATGATGATTTGAGATTATCAGGAGAGGCAAAGAAAAGCTAGAAAATTATTCAATAGGCTAAGAAGCAGATAGACCTGCAGGGAAAGACTTGAGACTCGAAATTCTGAGAGTGGTGATGACTCAGGAGAGTTACACTAGATTTGGAGCAGTGAGTTTCGCAGCACAGTTTGGCCCACGGCCTGGAAAGAGTCTTCTTGCTGTCTGTCAATGTTCAAACGAATATTCTTCAAATTTAGCACTCTCTTTATAGTGTCTTCCATCTGGGGATCTGTAACATCAAGGTGTAAGAGAGATCAAAATTTGGCCAAGTATTTATAATGCAGGGGAACATGCTTCTAGCCATGGTGACACTTGCTACGTAATCAATAAATAACATTTACAGCATCTGTGTGAAGAATTGTCTTGGTAATTAAGACATAAGTAGGCACCTTTCTCATAAATCAGCTTTAACAGGTCAATTGTTTGAGCAATAATGATGGAATGTAGATTTTCTTTGGTTGGTTGTTTGCACTTTTTTATTTTTTGCTTTGTGTATTATGTGGCTTGGGGTTTTTTTGTTGGTTGTTTTTCTTTGTTTCTTTGTTTTTGTTTTGTTTTGGTTTGGTATTTTTGTTTGGCTTTTTGAGGGGGGTTGGAGAGGGTGAGACAACCTTAAGTTATAAAATGGGATTTGTTGAATTTTCAGGAAAAATAACTGACTTCTAAAAATTTCATCCAGTGAAAATTGATACAAGCAAAGCAGAGAAATTAAAAAAAAAAACCCACAGACTAAGGAAAGATGAGGGAAAACATCTTGATTTGCCCCAATCTCCCCTGTAAAGAGTCTATCCTTTGCACAACACAGTGCAATATTTGACACAGCACTGAAAGTACAGAGGTTCTCCCCACTGTCTGTGTGAATCTTTATAATCTCAAATAATCTGATCCATAAGTCATTGTGTATGAGCCACTACTTCAAGGATTTCTACAATTCACCTCTCATTCTGTTTCCTTCCTCTAATTAGCCAAAAATCCAATGAAGACAAGTAACATAAGTTAAAAAAAAGAAAAAAAAAGAAAAAAACAAGTGACTGTTTTGTGCCAGGTAGCTGTCCTAAGGAAAGTTTCCTGTCTCCAGGTCTGACACTGAGTGTGACAACTATTTCATAAAAGTAAACCAATCAAGAGGGACTTCAGCACCATTCTCAGGTTTTATACAAATGCTCTCATGTGTGATTTGTAGATGAAGTTCAGAGAAGGTGAACAAACAAAATTCATTAAACACAGGTGGAGAAAATGGTGAAGAGAAAAATCTTTCCTTGTCCTTTCAGGGAATGACAAGAAGTCATGAAGCATGGGCGTAGCATATACCAGGGGACAACTGTCATACTTCATACCAGTATCATTTTTCTCATCAAAAAACCTTGTTGTTCTGACTGTGACAATAGTTGGTTGGCCTTTTGTTATGTTCTCATCTGCTTCTGGTTGTCTAGTCATTACCCATCAAACTCTGCTGTCATGAGCCACTACTATGCAATTTTTTGGTTCAGTGTAGGTCAAGGATAACAAATATTTTTGATTGCATCTTATTTTCTTGGTGTCTTGGAGGAGGGAAAAACAAACAGTTAATCTATTTCATTTTACTGATCACCATCAGGAGTTCTGGATGGGTAATTTTGTGTTGTTACTCTGTCCCCATCTCATAAAGTTTCATTTACTGCCTTTTTAAACAAATGATGACTGCAAATCTATTTGTCACACAATAGCTCTCAAACATGCCAAACAATAACTATTACTATTCTTGGCTTGTTTGATCCAAATGGCATTTGCAGATATTATTCCTCCCCTCTCCTTGATATGACTTCAATAGAAACCTTTAAATAAATAAAACCCAGAGCAAACCTCAAAAACAATAAACCAACACACAAGACCTGGAAAATAATTATAAAACAGTGGCTGTTACCATTATAAGTGGGGAAATCCAATTATGAGTTGTCAATATTATTCTCTTTTCAGTTGCTTCAGAAAGATTCAGATGTGTATAGTTTTTACAGTGATTTCATTTTGTCAAAAAAAACCAGAAACTATGCAGCTGAAAGAGGACTTGACCCCAAAATTCTTCTTGTACATAAACATGCAAATACACACACATATATACAAAGACACAAACACAAAGTGGTCGATATCAATTTTCAAATGTTCTATTGATTTCAGTAGCCCTTAATTTCAAGACAAACAATAGTTTCTTTTGTAATTTCCATGCTGCTGATATAACTGCCATCATTGTTGACCTGTATGTTGTCAAATAATATTGATTGGGCAAGAAATGGAGCAGGAAGGGGCTGGCAGCAAGGTGTGGGGTGGGAGGAGAGAAGACTATGGGTGCATTCTCATTAACTAAAGGAATAAATAATGGGGATGCAACAACTTTATAGTGAAGTAGCTGAGAGGGCTGGGTCCTCAGGCTGGACTTGGATCTCTGTTATGAATTTGAGACTTGTCTCTGTACCCCTGTCTCCACTCTCTCTCATGCTGGATTCTCCTATCAGTTCAAACTACAGATTCATGGGAGGTTTTTCAGCTTGAATTTGTTAAAAGCATTTCTAAATAAAGCCAGGGAAGGATGTTTTCATGAGGAAACTGCTGCTGGGTCCAGAGCCACAGGTTTTCTCTCTCCTCTACCAGTGAATCCAGAACCCAGAATCTGGTGAATTCTGGTGAATCCAGAATCATGCTTCCAAACTGCTAAGAGTTCTGCACGGTCCCTTTGCACCATCTTAATTCTCAAAAGTATGGTTTCAATTTCTTTGTCTGCCTTGTCCTTTAAATTGCACAGTTCTTATGATAAGTGGTTAAGTCACTTCAAACAGCTCTTACAGGGCCATGTCCTTGAGCTTCTGTAGGCTGCTGGGCTACAGACACATTTCTGGAAGTGCTGGAACTGCTTCAAGTGCCATAGCTGAAGTTGCACAAGCTCTGAACAAGAGGGGAGCATCACAACTAGACTTCAGAACTCATTCTGGTGACTAGAGCCCTTACTGGGATTGTCAGTCCTGAGATTTACTCTGCAGGACTCCATCCAGTATCTTGTGCTCTCTAAATCAATATTAAATCCAAAGTATCCTCATAATCATGTCCAAACTTGGAGTTATGGATATTTGAAAGAAGCCTCTGGCTCTCATGCAGAAAGGAGAATATTCATTCACTTGCCTAGACAACATGCTGACTGGTGTAATTATATTCTACCAGCTCAAATTTCTCCTGCAGTATCTGCTGGCTTTGAAATCATTCTTAACTTCCTGTCCTGAGCTGCTTTGTAGTGTGGCTGTGTGTTTTAAATCATCTGAATCAGCCATGTATCTGCAGTGATGATACCACAGCTGACTCATGCATTAGTGTACACACCTCAGCCCAATTAATCTCCCTCCAAGGAAACTGCATAGATTATATCTTATGACTACATCTTATCCAGGATCTTTCATCCTAAAGCATTTTAGCATGTCTTACTGAGCTATATGTATGTACACACATATACATTTATGTATGTGCACACACAGTGAGAAAGGAAAGGGCAGTAATGCAGTGTCAGGATCCAAATTTGGGTCACAGATGAAAAAATCAAGCTCTGGGGTATGCTGGTAGTCTGTGCACTTATTTACACTAACATTTTGCCTAACTGACTTGGTTGGGATTCAGGAGAATTTAGATGCAATATACCAGGTTAATCTATAGCATAGATATGAGCCTATGGGTAAAATACTAGGCTCCTTTGGAATCATTGTAGAAATTCCCAAAGGACTGAAAACTTCCTTCTGTCTAGAAATCATTCCCTTTGGTATGACAGTGCACCCCTCACTGGAGTGGGAAGCAGCTGCAAAGCTTTAATGAATGAAAAATAATATAATATCCAGCTAAAACTAGAGTGGGAATTACAAGTAGGCAAATCAACCAACAGTTACTCAAATTTAAATCTATTGAGGACGCTGGGGTTAATGACTAGTTTATGCACTACATTTCCTTTCTTTAATATTATTTTAATATTGTTGTATTTTATTTTAATTACACTCAATCTTAGCTTTTCTGTTACTTTATAGAGGAAGAACATTTGTGCTTGCTAGCTTGGAAAAAAGCAAGAAGCAAATGTCAAACTTACACCACCACCATGGGATCTAAAAATCAGTTTAATTCTGCTTAAGACAGATCTAAATTAAAAGTACTTTTCTTTCCCTGTGGACTCCTTATTTAAAGATGACAGGTCCCCAAGTGTGTGTGTTTGTGAGACTAAATGTTTTACCGACGGATCATGAGCAGAGCCCAAGAGAAAAGTAGATAAAATAAACAAATAGATGTAATGGATGATTTCAGATAGACTTATTTGAATTTCCCACCCTGTTAAAATGCATCTGTTCATCTTGTTCTGTGTGAAGAGTTTCAGTTTAAGGACAGAAAGCTAACTATCAGAATCACATGGTACATGGAGAATTGTGACATGCTGGGGAGAATCTGTTGTGGAAGTAACTGGTCCCAAGTCTTTAAATTGTGTATTCTGGTGTATGAGAAGGGAAATCTTGCACTATCTCAAAAAATCACTATTGTGTTCTCTAGAACTTACTTATTTAGTGATAGGAAAAGTTCAAAATATTCTGTAGATCCACCAAGATAAAAGTCTCAAGTATTAGATGTTGGTAGCTAACTGCTGAAACCGACTGTTCAAATTTGGCTGCATTTACAGGAATTTGTGCCAGTAAGGACAAAATGGTTAAACAAATAAAGATAAAGTAGATGTGAACACAAATGCAAGCACAAGGCTGTTCAAATCTCCAGAAACATCTGACAGTTTGGCAAAGAAAGTTCTATGGACAAATTTTCCCCAATCCCTTAACTTTCTGTTGTTAATGAACAGCATTCCTTCCCAGTTTTACCAATAGAATGTAATTCTGGCCAGATCACTCTGTCAACAAGGAACAACATCAAACCATTTTGTCCATATAGACTAATCACTTGCTCTTTACTATTTTTCTTTCTTTGTGGATGAAATGGGGCTATTAAAATGCCCTCTGCATCCCAACATAAGAATGGGGGAAGACACTTCATTGTAGACAAAGCACATAGTGCAGGCAAAATTGCCATCATACAGAGAACTAGAGGATGCAGAAAATGTAATAAAATGAATACAAAGGAACCTTTGATTGCCCAGTGCCTGATTTATAAAATGGATCTTTGGTAAAAGTGATGTTTTGTGATTCAGATATTGAGCTCCCCGATATAAACACACAATAAAATCACAGTGACTGTTTTACTCAAGGGCTTGAGAGACCATTGTCACCCCCTGACTATTATGTAAGACAGCTGTGAATATTCACTTCAGTGGATATTCTTAGTTAAATGGTGTCTGCTTCTGACAGAAATGAGAAGTTTCTAATTTCTCATTAAAAAAAAAAAAAAGGGAAAATTCAGAAGTATAGGAGAGTATGTGGGGATTATTCAAACATATTTTCTGAGTTGTTTCCTCAAAGCATTATAGGAAGACACTCCATCCTACTACAGCCCTTCCTCCCACTCAGAGATTGCTAATTCCTTCCCCTTTCCACTTCTCAACCACTTATGGCCCCTTCAAGAGAATCACAGAGGTCAGAGAACTTCTGTTAATATTAACTCCTTAACAGAATTAGTTCTGTGTCACAAAGACAAGAAATGTGGTAGAAGATTAAGAATTGGGGTTACTCCAAGTGTCATTGTTTCTATCCAGAACCTCCACTATTTTGGTTGATCCAGGTTTGTGTACTTTCATACAGCAATGGGAACATCTTTGTCATGATCTGGCATTCCACACAAAGAGATGAGCGACTGTAACTGTCTTTACATTCTTGCATGTCCACAGATTTAGCCAGGACAAGCTGTGTTTTATGTCAAACAAGGACAGGAATATTGGGAACCTGTTTTGCTAAACAATAAGCTAAAGGTAATAGAAAAAAAAAAAAAACAAAAACACCAAACCAAACTAAATTAAAACCAACCAGTAAATTCATTAGGACAATTACTTTCACATCATTAGATAAGCCAGGACAAGAACTCACCAGGATACGTGGTGAATCACAGCAGAAAAAGAAATAGAGCTAGCTGTCTGTAACTCAGAGTATTTACAGGTCTTTGGATGATACTCGTTCTCAGGCACTGGGACTCTTTGAAATTATTTAACTCTCTACAGGGCTCTAAAACTTCAACGGGTACAATGGTTGGAGTGATGAACACAACAGGCCCAGCTTTTACATCAAACTCCAGTGTGCAGTGAAGGTGAAGGGCTTAACAGACGTAAATTAATATGTAAAAGAAAAAAGATGAGCACTTGAGTTCACGTTCTCATAGCAAAACACATGCAAACTAGTCAGTTGACTTAAAGCTGCCTTTCTCAGGAAAATGTTCCTAATTCTGGATGGCTTGAATGATTGCCACCTTCCTCCATTCACAGCCACAAATGCTCTTTCAAGTTCAGCTGAGTTGGTAGTTGTAAATTTGCTGTGATCTTAGTAGCCAGATCACAGTCTGGCTTCCCTCTCTGTTTAGAGTGATTTAAATTCAGTCCTCCTCAGTAGTAGATGACTGTACTAGCTTCAAGACATTACATTGTTTCATGCATGGAAATATTATATTTGTGCCCAGAATTTCTCAGAGGTGTTCATGAATGAACTGAGAAAGTCCAAAGATCTGAGAAAGCTTCAGGCTAGTCTTTTCATTTTAGCCAGGCTCTCAAAGAAGAGGTTTTAATGACAGAAAGATAAAACAAGGTCTTCGGTAGCTTTCGAATCCCTTCAATATTTTTAAAAATCTGTACAAAATTAAACCATTTCTAGAGATCAAGCCTGTCTAGAGTGTCTATGCTGTTGAGCTGCTGTACTAGGAGATTGGTGTAGGACAGATTCTTACGGGCCTAAACATTGTACGATGGAGAATTTGGACCCAGACAGTTCAGTGATACCTGGGCAAACACTAACCACACTTCCCCTAATCCAACTCCGCACCAAGCAGCTGACCACTGAACGCTGCAGCCTCTTAACCTGAGCCAGCTGTGCCTTAGACAAAAACAAATATATCAGTTGCCTGCAACCTGGTTGCTGCTCTGGAAAAGAGCCAGAGTGGAGTGGGGAAGAGAGAATGATCCAGCCAGTAAGTCAGGCAGAGCGCCTTTCACTCTGGATGATTGGAAGGCTGTGCTCTCAGGGCAAAGACCCTGGGGAAGGATGATGGTTCCCTGTACCAGTCTTCCTACCTCTGTATTTCTTAGTTATATTCCCCTAATTTTCCACACTCCCCCATATTTTTTGGTTGGTGTATTTAATGTGCATACAAACTGCAAATGCCTTAGAGTTTGGTTTTTTTCTTTTTCATTTTTATTGTTGTTTTGCTTTGTTTTGCTATTGCTTTTCTTCTTCACATCCCCAAAGAAACATCAAAGTAGAAAGGAAAGAAGGCAGTGCTAAGAACAAGAGTGAAAGCCAAACAAAAAGGCAGAGAGAAAAAAAAATATATAGAGACAGACAAGAATAAAAGAATCTAGTGGTGGCCCTGCGGAATGTTCTTCAAGGGGGTTAGGCTTCCTTCAGAGAAAGTTTAGATATATGTTTGTTTGTTTGCATTTTCAAATCGGGGCTGTTGGTGCACATTCAGAGGAGAACAAAAGCAATGCAAATTTCAAGGGAGGTGATCAGTGCAGCAGGCTGCTGACAGGGCCACCTGGCTACTGCAAGCAGCCCATTGCCCGCTGTGCTCACCTGCTTAAATATTAACAACGAGGGGGAAGGCGGAAAAGTATCAATTAAACATCAGGACTGTCTGAGCGGGAAGATGGATTGTTTTCAGGACACAATGCAGGCAGTCGCATCCCCTGACTTCTGATCCTGCCTGCCAAACCCTCTGAATGTTAACCTATGCTAACGTGTTTCATCTCCCCCCTCACCCTTCCCTGCCAGGACGTGATCGTGGCGCATAAAGGGAGCAGCATTCATTTTCCAAAAGGGAGGAACAGAGATTCAATATTAGCCCAGGAGCAGATCTGCACTGACTGCAGCTCCAGACCAGAACCTGGCACCTTTATTCTGCACATATCCCTATTACCACAAACACCTGGTTTTGAAACCTCCTTTTATGGGAATTGTCTCCGGATTGTGGCACGCTTGGTGAATGGGCTTAAAATGAAGTTAATCTGAAAAGTCTAAAGAAAAGGGATCTCATGCACAGTGACCTGGTTGGGTGATGGCTTGTAGTTGTGTGCAGTGCTGCCCAGGCAGTGGAAACATGCTGTCACCTACACAAATTCACCCCCAAGCTTGGTAGGCATTATGGCAGATGGCCTGAAAGGAACTGAATCCTTTCAGCTCTTACTAGTACCTTAATTTCATACTGGCCTCATTCTGGTTCGAATTTCAAGAGATTTAAAACAGAACATTTTTACCTCTTCAGCTGCACTAAGTAAAATACTTGCTGACAGTTCAAATCTGCAGATAATTTACTCTATACGTATTTCTAAGAACTAATTACCTGTTTGTATTAAATGATGAAATCTCATTATATTAAAAAAAAAAAAAACAAAACCAAAAAATCCCCACTATTCATTTCATTACACTATCCAATTACTGCTGTGCTTGTACAGTATTATGTTACTGCCTGATCACAGGCTATATACTGTACAGATGTGTTACTTTAATTAAACAAATGTAACTAGTCATACAAAGCAACAATAATTCACAATGAAATTCTCAAGTGCTAGCTATTGATCCTGACTTTAGTTTAACCAGTGGAGGGTGAATTCAGGGTTTTGTCTTGCAGAAAGATTGGAAAGATTGGTCTTTTGGTTTCCATAATCTTTTTAAATGCAATGATTGCTTAGAGTTCCTTCAAATCAAAGCTGACAGTCTAAAGCTGGACAAAAGGCTTTTGTCATGAGTCAAAACCCAGAATAATGCATTTTAAATTATTGTGATTATTTTTTCTATTTGTTGTGGTGAAATCAGATAAAGAAAGGATGAGTGAGAACCTGAAGCAGAGATATCTGAACAGAGAAGATGAAAAACCATTGGAAAGGAGAAGGGGAGCAAATAATGGCAAAATCAGTTAGCCAAGTACCCTCACTGAGTCAATTACACAGTAGATGAACCTCTGGTCTCAAGAGGCCCAGAACATTGTTGTACCCTCCTTACCCAGCCACAAACTAACAATCATCACATATGACCAGCACATCAACAAGGAAAAAAAATACTGTTGATTCCAAGAAGATTCTCTATTTTAGAACAGATGAGAAATTGGACAATAGTAAACATTTGCAAAGAAAATGTATAAGAGGGGTTTTTTTAACGAGATTGAGTAACATTGAACTGTGCCATGCTGCAGGAAGATATTTTGGTCTTGTACATATCTTGGTCTTGTAGCTGAAGGAGGAATTCATGACTCTATATAAGGGTTTAACTTGATAATGTATTGATATTATATATGTTACTTATTTAACAGAACTTAAAGAATCAGTGTTTGGACCATCCGGCTTTCAGGGACTTCAAACCACTTCCCAAAGTGCAATTCTGTGCTAAGTCAGAAATGCTATGACATAAAAAATCCCTTCCTGAGCTGTTTGCCACAGCTTCCCACAAAGGAACTGCAGCAAAGATCTAAGAATGATGCAGCATTTCTAAAAAGAGAAACTTACCACTACTCCAGTGGCATTGGCACCTCCTGAGGCTGTGTGTGAGTGCCACCTGCTGACCCCTGCCATGGGGAAAGGAAGCAGAGCCCACTGGTCACCTCACTGCTCCTTTGGGTCTGCAGATGCTCCCCACCCCATTGAGAGCAAACCTGTTATCTTTCTCTGCCATGTAACATATATGAGGGAGATGCTTTCCTGGGTGTTCCCACTTACTGCCGTTTCCTGAAGATCTCACAACTGCACAATCACTCATCCATTCTAAGATGCAATGATTTGTAAGACAAAATCCTTTTCCAACACCCAGCCTTTACTTACAGTCTTGACATGAGCCCAAAGTTTTCCTTAGGTCCTATGAACACAATGTCTACTGGAGATTCCTACAGCTAGGGCATGCCTTCATGGCATAATGACTTCATGGTGCCACCTCCTTTTTCTTATGTCATATGGAAAAATATGGCACAGTGGGACACCAAAATCTATGCATCCCATAATTTTTGCTTATATAATACACTAAAGATGTTGCAGTTATAAATCATCAACCTGAAGTTGAGTCTGACAATGGACTTGTCACTGAATAATGCAGTCTCTGTCTGTGAAAAGGGGAATGGGACAATTTCCTCTGTTTTCCTGGTGTGGGTGGGTTGTGGGCTTGTAAAGGCAGGCACTTTTTCTTTTAGTGCATTTTTTACAGAATCTGCCACAGCATGTTCCTTCTGGCATTATGAGGACTGCACAACTACAGTACATAGAAAAATAGGGTAACATTAATTTAAAACTCTTTTGAGGACTCACATAATGCTGTTTTTGGAATTTCTCCTTTTTTCTTTTGTTTCAAAAGTCTTCTTCACAAGGGAAATTTCACTCAGAAAGAACAATAGGTACTAAATTAAGCTATGAAACCATTGGGAGACATTCAACCACTTCCACTAGCTGTATTGATATCTGTAAGCATGATCTAGCTACTGTGGTCTAGGACTGACAAATCAGGGAAAACAGAAAAATTGTCTCAAGGTACAGAAGCGGCAGCATCTCACCTTGCTCACCGTCTGTACTTGTCAGAGTAAATATTCCTCCTTCAGATTACCTTAATTTTTGGATCATGCAGAGCCTTCCCCACACAGCATAGGGTCTAAACCAGAGCAGGGATTTGCCATGCTTGTCCCACATGCAGGAGTTAAAGGCCAGAGAGCTGAACGCACACGTCCAGGACTGCAAACACGGCCACGCTGCCAAGAACAGGAATTGAACGGAGACCTTCCTGGGATTACACTGCAAAGAGACACACACGTACCCTGAGCCAGCAGTATTTACATCTGCTGGTCCCCTAATGCCGTGTGATTGTGTTTGCACAGAGCTGAGCCCAGGTGAGCAGGCTCTGCCTTTTGGCTGGGCTCAAAGTCTGGGGCACGGTGGCACATGACGTGTATTTGCCCAGGTTTGAGTTGGCCCAGAACACATGCAGCGATTGTGCTGGCTGCAGCCCCCACTGTACAGCATCAGCACATCACAGCTATTAAACTTTGGACTAAAAAGATCGTTTTTTAAAGTATTTCCTTCTTTAAGGCAGCAGTGGAAGTCAAATAATAAATTTCTTCCTAAAAGCCACAGAACAAAGTCAGAAAGAAAAAAGCTAACCCTCCCTCTCTCCCACCTTCCAAACAGCAACAAATTCCCGCCCCTGTAGGCACCACATCTCCAGCCTTTAAATAAATAACAACATCAAGGCCAACCTTTCCATCTCCCCTATGTAAGAGGAGAAACATTCTGGCTTTGCCACATGTCCTGTAATTATGGGTCGAACCCCTGTTCACAGGGGTATCGATCTGCTGCTGGCTGAGTCTAACTCATTAGGTATTCCTTCATTGTTTCCTATGCAAATTAAGTTAATGAGAATTAGGAACATAATGGAGCCCATTCACCGTTCTAGTTGGTGGAAAATGGGTTTGACTACCAATTTTCCATTACAGCTGTTTTGTAATTACTCTGGAGCACTCTGCATTCTAATGGAGATCCTGAGCTGATCTGACAGTCGCTTAGCTTTTTTTCTTTCCCTCCTCCTCTCTCCCATCTTCTCCTTCTTCCCAGAAAAAAAAAAAAAAGAAAAAAAAAAAAAAGGAAAATT
>VWZP01009630.1:981298-1001463 GCA_013396995.1 Dicaeum eximium
GAAAGAAAGAAAGAAAGAAAAAACAAAACAACCCTTTCCTTTATTTTTCCCCCTCTGGAATAGCTTGCCCCTTTCTTTTTCCCTGAACTCTGATGTCAGGGTTTTTCTGCTTTTAATTCTGAGGTTAGTTTGCCCTGGGGAGAAAAAAAAAAAAAGAAAACAATAAAAACAGAAAACCAAAACTAAACTGAAAGCATCATGGATTTTATTTTTTCACCCTGGTTTCTGAAGGAAATGAGGCTTATCATGGTCAAAGAGCACACACATCTCAACCTATTTGTCTGTCTGTCTCACTTTAAAGACTGATTAGCTCATTTCAATCAAATTTAGCTGAGGGTTGGAGATGTCACGGATATTAAATTACTATGAGCTTCAGAAAAGAGGCATCTGAGTAGCAGAGAAACACCCTGTGAGCATGGCCACTAAAGACAGGTTGCAGCATGAGCCCACTCTCATTAGGCTCGAAAGAGCCCAGAGAAGGAATGTGGTTTTGGACACCTCAGCCCCAGGATCGGGGTTTGCACCTTCCCTGACACAGCGTGGTCTGGCCATGAGACACAATGACAGCAAAAATCAGGCTTCAGTTCAGGTTCTACTGGACACAGAACCAGTGGTTGCTAAGCCATTGAGTCTAAAGCCACATTTAAAGCTGCAAAAGAAGTTCAAGCCTTGGAAGCTACTCTCAGCTATTTCTCTGCAGAACATTTATTATTAATCATCTTAATTACAACAGTGTGTGTGGGCAAATCAGGTATGGAGTTCTACTGTGCAGTTAGGGGAGGAGTAAAAACCAGAAAATAGCTGGTCCTGTCCTTGTTAGACAAGTCACACATGAGGATGGGGAGGTTTTGGAAAGGGTACTCATCCAAAGTGTCCCATCAAAGCTCTGTCTCATCTGTGTTGAGGGTGGGAACAGCTACATCCAACTCAGATTTTTCCCTTCATCATGCAGGTCACTGTCACGCAGGAAACATTCTGCATAGTAATGGTGGAGTTCCTTTTGTTTTTCTACTTCAGAAGAGAATGGATCTCATATGATCCTGAAATAAAATTAATATAATTCTGAAGGATGATATAGTAAAGAGCAGTCCTATAGTTTTCACATTGAAAAGAGAAAATTGCCAACATCAAAAGTATTTTTACTATTAATAACAAATTTATATGGACAAATATAGAGACTTCAGCATGGTCTTGACCATTGCTGTCTTTAGAAAAACAGAGGCGGTTTCTCTACACAAATTTCTCTTGCAAATTTTCTCTTTGGGCTCCACTTCAACTCTTGGGCTCTCCTGGTGTTCAGTAAGGAAACCTGAAGGAGTAACACCTCCTGCTCCAGGCCAGAACAAGCCCAGATTGCTGTGAATGTTTACCAACCCTTGCTCCTTTTCAAAATATGGGCAAGATGATCCCACGTGGTTTCATTTCCAGCTAGGGCAAGACTTGTTTGAGAAAGCAGAAAAATCCCAATCTTTCTTCATAGAGTAAATTGGGATTGAGAGTTGAGAAAGGATGAAGGCCAAAGGGAAGGAGGCACCAGGAATACAGATGGATACCAGTCTATGAGACCAAATGAACACAAAGTATGTTCTACCATTTGGATTACAAGAGAGGCTTAATTGAAATGCACAAACCAAAAGGCCAAATTATGTAAAATTAAAAGTCCATTTTTATTATTTGACATGGAACAAATTGTAACTTTATATTGCCTTTAGATGCAATTTTCTTCAATGAAATTAGATGAAGCTAAAATAAAACACGCCCTTTAAAGTGTAAAGATGAAATATTAGGACTTATTATGAGTGGAAAGAGATTTTGATTTCTCTAATAAATACTGAGGAAAATATTTGGTGGAAAGTACAGCCACCTAATTTGCATTAATACAAATGAGAACTATTAAGTTTAGCTGATTAGCATATTCACATGTACTGTAGGCAGCACATTTTCAAAATAGTCTCTGATTACTAACCTAAAGTACTACATTTAAAAGCAGAAGTTTTGAACCTCAGAATTCACCAGTCATTGTATTTGGAACATGATGGAAGAGCAAGGATTTTACAATGAAACAAGAGCCGAACACTTACATTTAAAAAAAGTCAAATTATCAATTTAAATGCCAAAAAGAGTCATAAATGAGGCAATGCTGGTTGTTTTGGGAAGATTTCACTTTAAATGGAATAACAAACTGAAAGAAAACTTTGTCAGGTGAAAGAAAATCACAAATACAATACAGATGTGATATCTTCTCAACATGGCATCTGGACTTTAAGAGATTTTATGATTTTATCCTGATAATACTTTAAGATTATAGGAAAATTATTATCCTTATTTTCACATGAGATGCAGAGTAAATGGACATACACCACTTATTCTAGCAAGCTGCTATGGTACATATTTTCAACAATTTGAACTAGAAGGATTATCTTAATAGTTCTACTGACTTCACTAAAACTAATTATGTTTAAGGATCTCAGACATCCTAAATACTTTGATATATCATAGTATAAAATGCTGGCAATTTCAATCTTTCAGATACCATCCTAATCTACTGTTTTGTACGTGTAATATACTTCACACTCTTTGGATCTTTGGCTTAGGTTGCTTTAATTTATCTCATTGTTTCATTTTCTTTTCTTCTAGAAGCAGGGGGATTTAAAGAGCCCTTGTCCTGTCATGAAGAAATAGAAGGGGTAAGTTACTCTGGTGATTTATCCAGACCCTTAAGGAAAAGAACAGAGAGAAAAAATACCTTTTTTTTTTTTTTTTCCCTCCNACATGAAAATGCCTTGAAAAGAGTTGGATGTTGACACTCTATTCTCTGCTTGAAGTTTTCCATGGAAAGAATTTAATAACAAATGGACTTTCATTAGTGAAAACATTTTATTAATTAAGAGGAGGCTTTAGGTTCCATGATGGACTTTATTAATTAAACACGTAGAATTTGAGAATAGCAAGTTCCCTTCAATTGTGAGCTTCTCACATTAGCATATCAGTCAAAAACTGGAACTTCATGTCTGGTTGCACTGATGAAATCCTAGCATTGTTTTAAACTTATAATTTTAATAGGAGCTTGGGAGATTTCCCCCTTGCTTTTGTATTATTACTTTATAAGGCAATCATTTCAGCATTCAATTCCCCATCATCACTTGTTTTTGTCTGTTTGTTTTTTGATTAACAAGGAAAATGAAACAGGGCTACTATGGGTGCATTCAGCTACTGAGATATGATTCACCATCAGAAATTTAACCCTCAGATTTGTATTTTCATCTCCCTCTTTACAATAGTTATATTCAAATCTGGCAGTTTCCATCAGAAAGATTATACCTCCAGCTGTCATAGCATATTTAACTCTAACAGAATCTTAGGCAAAAATAACCACAGCAACCAATTGTCCACGAGGTAATTTTCATGGTTCCACTTCTCTGCCCAGCATTTCTGGAAACTGGATAAACTGCTGATAGAGAATGTGAGAGTGAATCACTGAACAGTACTTCAGAGAAGTCCTTCTTGGCAAATCCTATCCTAGATAAGGGAATAACAATTCACAGTAAGAGAATTTCAATGAAATCCATAACACCAAGATGCATCCAGCACTACAGTTGATGCTAAATCTCCCAATGGGGAAAAAAAATAAAAGGCAAAACCAAAACAATTGGTAAGTCCATATTACACTGGATGTAGCTAAAAACCTACAAAAGTGCATATGATAAACAATTAGACAAACTGTAGGGATCTGAGTGTGTACTGATCCTATTTTCATAACATTTATACACCTTTACACCCATCCTTACACCTCACAGGTATTAAAATCCTTGTTTTGCATGCACTAAGTCACAAAAAACCATTTCTCATTCAGGCCTCAAGGCTTAAACAGCACTTTCCTTCCTGTCAGCAGAATTCAAGCTGGCATAAGCATCACAGATTTCTCTAAAATAGATGGAAAGTTCCAAATCCTGGAAAGTAGAAGAAGCCAAGCATTTAGTAGGATAACTTTCTGTGCTATGGAGACCTCAATGGGAGTTACAGGTGTGCAGCATCTTTGAGAATTTAACCTGTCACTTTCAAAACAGACAGTGTGAAGCTTATTTTCTCCTGTCCTCGCTCACCCAGACTCTGCTTTGTTGAGAACTCTATATTCAGAGCAAAGCATAGTTTTGGATTTTGTAGTCAAAAGGTGTAACTTGAATTCCTGAGTTAATTGAACCAGATGAATGGTTTTCCCCTGAACCTCACTGGACCTTACTGGGATCAAAACTAGTCATTTCTTATTTCCATTAATGAGATACCAGAGATACACTGGCAGCAATTCTGGCAAGAATGAAAGTGGAAAGGAGAGCAAATGGTTAGAGTATCCTTTTTAAACTTAAACTCTGAAGGCTGTTAAGGAACTTTTCGTTCCCTGCCTTACTACTGTGGATTTTTTGACACTTTCTCTAAATAATCTACCGTTCATCAGAGAAGGAAAAGAACACACAAAAAAAACCACACATCTATTACAAAAGCTTCTACACTTCCTGATTTCCAATTCTGTCTTTCACAGAGTAAGACAGACCTAGGTGTGACCACATTTAACAAAACTGATCTTAGAATTCCTCATTAATTTTCAGCACTTTCCCAACACAGCAGAAAGTTTCTCAGGAGAACCTAAAGGGGGCTAAAGCTTCACATCAAAGTCTGTTTTTGCTGGGGATGATGGGGAAGTGAATAAAAAAGTTCCCCTGGGAAAGAAAACAGGTTGGGGAGTTTATGTTGTGTTTGTTTGTTTGTTTGTGAGCCTTTTTGTTTGTTTGTTTGTTTTGTTTTGTTTTTTATAATTGGTTTGATAGTGGGTTTGTTGTTGTTTTGTTGGGTTTTTTTTTCTGTGTAGGGGGTTTTTGTTTGTTCAATTGGGGTTGTTTGTTTGTTTTAAAATTTTTAGGGCGTATAGAATTATTTGGTGTATGACCAAAAGATATGCTAGAAGAACAGTTTGATTCTAAGAAATAAACTGGCAGTTTGAATTAAATTGACACTGGACCAAGGATCTAGGAGAGTTTCTGCCTTACGTCTTGCACTAGCCCAGACTCTGATCAGCAGTACTTTGAATTGCCTTTAAAAGCCATGTTTGGAGGAATGTAATTTTCTGTTGTAGCAGAAGTGATGCCAGTGGACAAAATCACATTATTCTTCAAAAGGAAGCTCTCTAGTCTGAACTCATTGAAATATCTCAGTGGTTAAACATGGTCAGGCAGAGTTATAAGGGATTTGTCTTCCAAAGGTCTGTCTCACATGAGGGAAGAGGCAAGGTGAAGTTACTTATCATTTCCACCAAGATCTTGCTGCTGTTTTCTAGAAGCATTGCTCATGAAGGATGACAATGCATTTCAAGTATTGTTAAATATTTTGCTTCCCCTTCTCTATTCAAATTGGAGAAAGTAAAGTATTCCTCTTGCCACCATTAGAGCCTCCATTCCTTATTCCTCCAAACTGAGTAAATGTTCCTCCAGCCAGGATTAGTACTGCCCTGTGGTTAGAAATGTAAGATTGGTGCTTCAGTGGGAATTTGTCTTTAATTCAGAACTTAATCTAGTTGATAGCAATATTGCCCATTATTATCCCTTTAATGGGAACCACCTCTAGGTCATGAGAGACAGTTCTCCCCATCTCTCTCACCCACTGTCAGATATTCAACCATACAAAGCCAGGATGTGTCTATTACCAGTGGCATGACCCAATTCTGCTCGAGATTTTATTTTTCTGCGGCCAGAAGCTTTCAAAAAAATCTCAAGCATTAATTTGTTTGTGCAACACCCTTAAGCAATGATAATGTTTGGACTTTGGGCTGAAATGAGTAACCCTCTTACCATAAAAAAACACTAGAGACAAGATTAAGAGTGGGACTGTAAAACCACAGTGTGTAGCTACAGGGCAGGTTAGTGCCCCTCTTTTAGACTAAGGCTTAGTCCCTGTCACATTCCAGAGTACAAGTATATATTAAATGAAGCCAACCAGAAAGTGGTGTCAATTGGTGCTATGTAGTCCTCTGTGTGCAGAAGTCAAATGACAGCCTGGGACTGAATAGTCTGTCCCTAGGTCCATGAGATTCATGACTTTGAGAAATAACATGTAAAATGTATCACACAATGTCCTCCAGGGAAACATTTAAGTGCCAAACTCTATTTTCTGCCCAGGGCTGCTTGGAAGCATTAAATAACATTCCTTCAGTTTTGGGGGCTTTGAAGAACTTCCAGTTTCTTATTTCTAAAACTCATCAAGACAGATGTAGCAAGCAGTTGTTTCATAATGATATCCAACTCTCTTAGTCCTTTGGCAAGAAAATTCCTTCTTTCCTGCATCTCAAGCTAGTATTAGCTACAGTATCCCCATCCAGAAGCTGCAGTGTTTATAGTCAGTAATCTTCCAATACAAGTGAGAGTTGATTTTGCTCTACTCAGTATGAGCTTATCTTTAAGCGAAACAGGTAAGACAATCTTCGGCAAAACAGAAAGAAAAATTATCTCATTCACTGGGAGGCTGCCACTTAGTTTGGATCTTGTCAGCAATTATAAGTGGAGGTGCGTCAGCATAACTGCAGAAATATTGATTCAGTTTATATGTCTGTGGAACTTTAAAAAAAGAAGACATATAGCACAAACCAGGCCAGACCTTCAGTTAAGAGAAACTGTCATAAATGTACAGAAGAAAATAGAATTACCCTTGTTTACATTAGTGAAGGATCTGGTTTAATATAAATGCAGAGAAAAATCTAAACAAAAAATTTAAGGTATTTGCATTATTTACATACATATGTATGTGTACCTAGATGCTGCTCATGGAATTTATAAGGTCAAGCACTCAGGCACTGGTAAACATCAGAAATAAGGTTGCTAGTGATATTTGCCTTTTCTCCAGTTGTGTCTGTCAATTATGAGGGCACTTTTAATTACATAAAGACATGTTGTTCACTCCATGGGTGTCCTGCCTCATTCAACACTCAGGCTGAATGGGCCTAATTTTGTACATAATGATCCTATATGTGCTTTCCTACTGTTGATTGCCAACCACGGGATTCACCTCACCTCCTTGCAGAGATCCCACACATATATGTTTATATCTCAGCCAGCTGCCCCAGGCTTCCCCTCCAAACAGGGGGAAGAAAGAGGCGTTTTAGGAGGTGACCCATTTTAAATGTGTGTTTTAGAGTGAAATGTATCACCCCCTAAGAAGGAGTACTTCTCTCCCTGGACTATAAAGAGAGTTTGACTAGTTCAGGTGGAGCCCTCTGCACTGTGGGTGTATCCCAGTGCCTGTGTGACCCCACTCCTATCTAGCACATGGTCTTTAAATACTACTTCAAGCAGAGAGATATCATCAGCCCTGTGGGTAGTCTGGTGGTCCCTGTAACAAGAGCTGAATCATTCCTGTGGCACAGGAGCAAGAGGGTGCCAGTCCCCCAGCTCCCTGCCCTGGAGCTTGCTCCCAGAGCTACCGAGTGTATCCTCATCCTATCAGTAATCAATGGAAGGAGAGATTCTTCTCCAGAGAACAATTTTGCCCCAGCTCCTGAGAGGGCATAGGGATGGACCTGGTGCTTAGAGTCGAACTGAGTAACTTTCTCACCCAGGACTTTCTTTCCTCACATCACATCTCACATGCTAAGCTGCACAGTCCCCTCTCCTCTCATTAACTGCTCTGACCCAGCACACACCATCACAAATCAGACCCCAGGGCCTCAATCCAGGCACCAGAAAAGGAGGAAAAAGCCATTACTGACCACACCTGAGAAGTTCAAATCTTCATTGGCAGCACACACAAGGTAGAATCCTGATCTCCAAAACAGGGCAGCATCTTGCCCTTTAGCTCCATATGTCCTTTTAAAACAGTTAAGAATGAGATTTTATTTGAGTTTCACAGTTCTCTCAAAACAGCATGATATAGCCACCATTTTGAACAAAATGAAGCAGAGATTCTTTTGAACAAAATGAAGCAAAGATTCTTAAGGCTTTGAACTATAGATAATTTCTCACCCTTTGACTTCCTATGACTTCCATGTGTATATTTTAAGCTGAAAAAACCAACAGGAATAATGCCAAATTCCTTATTTGTTGGGTGTGGCATGAGCATAAGTAGACAGCTGAGGGTGAGAAAATATGTGAAGGATGGACCCACTATATATNGTAACTTTTTTACTGCTCAGATTCCCTATAATTTGTTTTCTTTTTTCATGCTAAAACCCTTGTGGTCTTCATCTACCTCATTCCTGGTCTCTATCCATGCCAAGGGGTGCTGTGCCCTTTCAGCTCCAACTCTCTATCAACTTGGTATTCAAAAGTTGGCTCAGGTTTATTTCACCCATTCTGTTGCAAAATGTATCACCTGGTTCTGGGTCTAGTTCACCCTGATTTAAACCAGAGACTGTATTTTTCATGCTCTTCAGAAATAAAATTATCAAGGTATTTAGAAAGAGAAATATAGTGCCACATAACCTGTACAATAATAAAAATAATATTTTCAAATATAAAAAAACCTAATACTTTCAAATATAAAACTAATATTTTCAAATAAAAACTAAAAAGTAATATTTTCAAATATATTTGATTTTGCCAGATTGGAGAAATCTTTGCAGTCTAGAAGAAGATACAGTGAGGGGAATGTTCAGTGAGGGGAATGTTCTGTGCTTACCAAATTTTGGCCACAGTTTTACCAAAGCATGGAGACATTTAATCTTTTCCAAAACTGATCAACTTTTCATTTAGGCAAAACAAAACACGACAAAACAAAACACCAAACAAACAAAAAAACTCAAAAGAAAGGAAGAAACAAACAAGCAAAAACCTAAAAAACCAAACCAAACCAAAAAACCACAAACAAACCAAAAATAAACCAAGCCAAACATGGTGGGTTTGTTTCCTTTTTCATCCATGGAATGATGAAATTGTTGCCTGAGTTCAAAAATTAGAAGGATAAAAAATTAGATCTTACCCACACCTGGAGCTAGACTCAGTGCTAGGACAAATTCAGTCACAGAGGCTTAAATTTAGCTCTTATTGTTAGGTTTTATGACAAAAGCTCATTTTCAGACCATCACACAGTAGCAGCTAGAGAGCACAGCAGGTGGGGGAGCTCAGTGCACTGCCAAGTTACTCCATGCCTATCCCAGAGTCCATGAACCCATAAACAGCCATGCCCACTAGCTCAGGGGGACCACAGGGGTACAATGCCAGACAGGGAACCAAATCAAGGACTTCCTGTAAATAAATTCCCTGTCTTCTCTGACCCAAACTCTCCAATAAAGCTTTTGCCCCACTATGCAGGTGTGACACCCACCACCACAAGGCATCAGGAGCAGCTCTTGGGATCACCTCCCAGACAAAGAGGCCAAAAGTGTGGGATGTGATAAAAAGTGCAGAGAAAAAGTGCTTTAGGATTGCACCAGACTTTTTATGAGATACTGAGGAATTAGGTGATTTAGGAAGGAAAAAATACAGGAAAACAGAGGCATTAAAGGCTAAGAAATGGTCAGTCACATAGAAATAATTTGCTGATCAACACATTTTTTCTGACTGTTCCCCTTGCCTGAAGCATGATCTGTCTGGTCTTAGAATCATAGATTCAGGGAATCACTTAGGTTGGAAAAGACCACTAAGGTCATCGAGTCAAACCTTTAACCTAGCACTGTCAAGTCCAAAAAATCCTTCCTGGATTAATTTGGGGCAGAATGCACCCCCAGAGAGACACTTGTCTTAAATCTGAAGGCAGAAGGAGCAATCAATATAAATTTAAAAAGAGCTATAAGACAACCATACAGACAGAAGCAGATGATCTACACCAATTCTTCACCAATATTGCCTGGACATCAAACTGCATGTAGAGATCAATAATTAATATTCTGCACACAACCTTGTGTGAGCCACAACCAAGGTGTGACTTTGCCAGGAGGGCACACAGATAACCCCTGGGGACACACAGGCTGCCTTTGCTTGTGCAAGGTGGACCCTTATCCCTGAAGAGACCACTGGTGCCTGCATTTAATCCTGTTAAATTCTCTTCCCTCTCCTGGGCAAGGCCTGCTATGCTGTGTGTCCATGTGTGGGCAAAGGTGTGGAGTAGTTTGTTCCATGTTTCGTTCTCACACAGTTCAGATATGATCAATGAAGCTTCTTTTTGCTGACATTACTATTGAGTTACCAAAGGAGGTCTTGGGATATTGTATCAAAATGGCACAAGCAGCTAGATTGAAGCTGGAGTAATCTAGAAATTTAAAAAAAAAAAAAAAAGTCACTGCTCATTTAATTCACAGGAAATTGAAAGAGCAAAGATTGTTATCTGTGTTAAAAAAGTTGATTGTTTAAAGAAAAAGTGATGCTGTTTTTTTGTCTGGAAGTGTCAGACTCTCCAACTGATCTGAGTCAGGAAGGAGATGGGAGAGACGATTAAATTATTAATAATATCTTAGCTAAATATATTTGGGAAGCTTTGGAAAGAAAACAAGTTTTCATTATTTATCAAATCAGAAAAGTTGTTTTGTTTAACCAGCTTATTTCCTCACGGACTGGCTTTGCACTGTGCTATGCTAGGATTTTCCTGCACTGTGCAGCAGGTATTCTGTAGTCCTCATAATATCAAATAGACAGCTTTTTTTGCTTTTTTTGCTGCAGCTGTTGAAGACACTTCCATCCCAGGCTGGATGGTACCTGGCTCAGTCCACGGTGCTGGAATCTGTAACGATCATCACACCCATTTCTGAAATGTCCCTTGTTAGAGGGACATTTGAAGAGCAGAGCCACACCCCAGTTTGGCATTCTTTGGTCGCCTGCATCCTGATGCTTTTCTGTTTGCAAGTACTTTTTTAGAGATGGATGGATAGTGAAAGCTCCCTTGTGTGGCACGAGGACAAGGATGAACCATAAGCAGAAAATATTGAGTCATACTCAGCATGGTAAATTAAGAAGAAAAAAAGAGAAAAAAAACCCTCCAGGCCCGTCATGTCAGGGCTGCAGCTTTAACCAGGACTGACTGATGGTCCCTGAGGTCGTGTTGTTCTGCTCCATCTCGGATACCAACTGGGAATCAAGGAAATTAAGGCTTTCCAGGCAAGAGATGTCAAGTACCGGGGAGGAAGAGGACACGGAGAACTGTTCAAACTCTTCTAAAACTCCTGTGCAGGAAATATGGATTTAACTGACCAAGGAAATCTGTAATAGAAATTCAAGCCCACAATTATGAGCGGTTAATAAGGGCAAGAGAGAAACAGGCAAAGACACTTCAGTAAATCATAGGCTCTGCCTTATCACTGACCTGAATTTATATAACAATAACTGCAGATTATACTTTTATATGTTCTCGTCATTCATAAGGACAGGACATTTTTTTAGTCTTTAGGAAACAAGATTATCACCTTCCTTTTCTCTTTCTATCAGTTGGGTAGCAGAAGGCAAAGACTAACTCAAAGAAATGTAGCAAACATTTGAGGAATCTTGAAAAGACTTTAAAGTTCTCCATGAATTTCAATTTTCTCTACTAACTCTTCATTGTCACCACCAACAAGAAGGTGGAGATTAGATGAGCAATTTTCCCCTTACAGGGCATTTCACAGACATTCATCATTATGAATGGCTTTCAGAAATGAATGGTTATCTCAAGAGACTTTATTCACCTCTTTTTTTTCTTGGTTAAGACCCTACTCCATTTGTTATGCTGTCTGTGGCACAAATACAAAACCAGAGTAAACAGGAAGATTTCTAATGAAACATTTCACAATTTGAAATAGCTAATCTAAAAAAAAAAACCTAAAAAACCCCAAAAACCCCCCACAAAAAAACCCCCAAAGCCCCATTTATTGTGGGGATCTCAGTACTTTCATTTTGCACACAGACTTGTTTTGCCATCTGCTTTCCCACCAGTTGGAAACTTAATTTTTCCTCCTCCTTTAAAACAATTTTTGAGACATTCGGGAAATTGCTGTCATTTTATCCCTTTTGTTAATTCTGTATTCGACTGTTCTTGATCATTTAAGGGCTTACAGTCTAAGAAACTCATTACTGCTTGTAGTGATGGGATGTTACATCCTGATAAGGACACAGGCATTTAGATCTCTTAAACAAAATGAGTTTAGTTTTTCCAGGCATTTCTCAAGATCCTGTATGTACCCAGGGAAGGAGAGACAAAGGGATATAAAGTGACCAACCAGTCCACTGAGTCCATGTGTCCACCACTGCTGGCAAACACACACGTGACTGTCACACCCCTGTACACTCCTCAGATTCCCTTTTGAATCTCTTGGGCTTCTTGACCTTCCTGTTCAGGTTGAATAATGTTTGGATAAATAGATATATACATAAATAGACTGACAGAGAATTGAAAATACTCCGGGCTGATTTCCTTTGCTGATGATCTATTGGATATACCTGATGCATTCTATGTGTTCATTGACTTTTCTATTTGTTTCATACTTGTACTCATTTTTACTGATCACCACCCTGCCTTCTGTAATGTCAAGATATTATGAAAAATATTCCACCAACAAAGGTGTCCTTTGATATTTCTTATAGCTTATATATCTTTTCCCCTTGCCCTCCCCCACCCCCATCACAGATCTGTGCCTGTTGCTTTTTGATGAAGTTTCAAATGCAGAGCACACAGTCATAACTCGAGATTTGGTAGCAGCTGGAGTATTTTGTCCTTTCTTTCATTGCTTTTTTTTTTTTCCCCTTTTGCTATTTCATTCAGAACTGCCATCATTGTGTAGAATATTTATTAAGGTTATTCATAATATTGTTATTATCTAAGAGGAAACTAATAACTGTTCAGGTAACTGTGCTAATGGAAAATATAAATCTGGATGTTAGTCAGTTATTTTATTTCTCAAATGATTGTCAGGTGGGACAATATTGACCAGAACAATTTATCTACTTAAGAAAGGTGGGAAGTTTTCTGTTTAAAAAAGTATTAGTGACTTTGCAGTGCATTTGTGTCAAAACAGCTTATCTGAAACAGAAACTCCTTATACAATTTAAAGGCTTTTTAGAAACTGTTTTCTAAGTGCACTGGTTTGTTTGTTTTGTTGGGGTTTTTTTCTTATTCATCTTTGCTTTTCCTCTTTTTTTTTTTTTTTCTCCTTCTGTATTTTTATTGTTTGAACATGGAGGACAAAAGGACCCTGGAGGGCAGACTTAAAAGTGGTGTTTTGTCACCTTCACACACACTGCTCTATAGTGGAGGAAAAGACTTAGAGCAGCTCTCCAGGGAAGAGGAGAGGAAGAGTTTATAAATGGACTTGCACTAATATTTTACATCCTTCTTATCCAGAAAAAAAAAAAAAAAAAAAGTCTGTATCAAACATCTGCAAATTAACATGCACAATACATAAAACCGAGCTACCTTGCTGTGAAATTTCCTCTTTAAAAGGTACACTAACATGAAAAGAAACTGCAAGTGTCTGTCCTTCTAGAGGGGATGGCATCCCAAAAGGAAACAAAAACTAACTTTTCTGGACTGGCACCCTCAGTAAGAATCCCAGTAGCCATGAAAAATGGCAGTGCTCTGGAAGGTCTGGTACCCCCAGCACACATGGATGTGAATCAGGGCTGCAGGTTCCTGTGGATTTATCTGTGGGCAAACCTGCTGTTCAGCCAGGGCAAGACATTTGTCTTGGGAGGCATGTTTATTGGGTGCTGTACATGAATTACTGGGTGAAGTTCCCATGGCTGCACTCTGGAAATTGATTGTGAACGCCCCATGATTTCAATTCATTTCATTTAATTTCTTATGATATTTTTTTCTCTTTAAATGCCTACTTTCTTGGGACATGTGTTTTAGAAAATATCTGGTTGTATGCCTGTCTTTTCCTAAGTAATTTGTAGTGTCTGTGGCTACAGAATTGAGCTTATGAATATGATATGAGAAGATTCTTCAAGAAAAATAAGATTAAATCAACTAGAGAAAACCAGGAAAGTGTTTGTCAGCACATTCTCACAATTTTCAATGTGTTTCATTATTTGTTAGAAGAAAAGGCTGAATTTAGGTAGTCATATTCCTGAATCTGGGAGCAGTGTGGGTAAGCATCATGATATCTGGTGGCCTTAAAGTTTGTACATCTTAAGTATATATTCACACACAAACTTCTAAAAATAATGTCAGTAGCAAAGAGCACCTTTTTTTTCACCTGGGTGAAAAAAAATTGTCTTGCTTGCACTCTGCCTGTTCAGTGAATAGAGGAAGAATAACAGACTCTGTGGTGTCAATCTAGTAACTTTTTTTTTAGCTAGCACTAATTAATTTTGAACGCAGAGAAAAAGTTATTGAAGAAAAAAATAAAAAAGCAAGCTTGGGAGAGCCTGCCTAAATGTGATTAACTTTCTTTTGTAATTAAATTGCTAAGAACTGACCTTAAGTGCAGTTATGTAGGCATATACTTAATTAATACATGATAAATAAATATCCTGATTCAGAATCTGACTTCTTGGTAGAGCATTAGCAGGTCTCAGTAGACAAAGTGGTTGAAACAATGAGGGAAAGGGAAGAGTGTTGCTTGGCTCTACATTCTCTTTACATTTGAACAGAAAAATCATAGGCCATAACTCCCTTGTTTGTTGTTAAATTGTTGTCATCACAGCATCTCTCTGCTGGCCAAGAAGAGTGAACTCTTATTGCAGCATCTGGGCACACATCAGGCTGGGTCTGCATCTTTTCTCAGGAAAGCTGTGACAGCAGAGATCCACTGGTTTTGTCCTCTTCCTTCCCTGTGGCTGAATAATTTCTTTAGAATCTAAAGAAATACATCCTTCAGGCACCTCCTGACACTGAGAGAGAAGATGTTTCCACCATGGTGATCACACACCAGGACTCCAAGATGGTGTTGTCACTCACCATCTGTCCTGGGCACTCAGAACAAGCCAGGCTCGGTGGCCTCCAATGCGGTTTTGAAGAAAAAGATGGGCATGCTGCAAGGACAAAATGGTAATACATACTGTCATTAAGAGTGAAGCAATTTGCCTTAAATGGAGGGGAAAAAGGAGGCCAGAATTTTTAAAATTTATATTATTATTATGGGTTTTCAGAGAAGAAAATGAACTTTTTTGATTTCAAAGCCACCAGTCTTTTCTTGAACACTCCCAGGGCCCATGGCACCACCTCCTTTGATATCCTTCTCTAATGCCTGACCACAATTTCAGTGCAGAAATCCTTCCTGATATCTAACCTGAACCTCCCTTGACAGCTTGAGGCCACGTCCTCTTGCCCTGTTGCATGAACAAAATTTTTTGAAACAGAAAAATTTGAATTGCGTCATCTTCTAGGAAATAGGTAACTCAGACCCTTTTCTGACTGCAAATACAGTTGCTAAAGTGCTGGGAAAATTCATATTCTTTAAGTCAGTGCAATACTTTCATGAGCATGATTCTCATATGATCTTGATAGTTCAAAAGGTGCTTGCTCAGATTTTGTTGCTTCAACATCAAATGGGTGAAATGTTTGAAGGAGTATCTCCTTTAGCTTCACAGGACTGAATTGGAAGTTGTCTTCACATTTTGAATGAAGCTTTGAAGAAGGTAAAAGGCATTGTGAGTTCACTCCAGCCTGCAATTATACTGCTGATAAGATGTTAATGAAGAGAAACGCTGAATAGAGTCTGCAAAGTAGTTATAATCAAGTCTTGTTGTAATTAAAATTGTCAACAAATTGACAAAGACTCTTAGTGACTTGTACTAAAACTACAAGGAAAGTGGAGCTGGGAGCATCTGTGCATACATTGAGGTCACTAATTGAAGCATTGCTTCTTTTCAGGATGACCTTTTCCTTAGGAAATCTTCCATATACAGAGTCAAACAGAAAGTCCAGTTAGCCTAAAGCACCAAGCCTACCTCAGGCCAATCACATCTGTTTTGTGAATGTATATAAAAAAAATCAGCCAAGCACAGAGTGATGCTTTGACTCTTTGATTCTCCTGGCAATGCACAATTTTAGGACTTGATGATCAAGACTCTCTGCATATCCCCAGACTTCTAAAACGTCTGGATTCTTACAGACCAACAAAGGAACTGAACTCTCTGTGGCCTGAAATAGCTGAGTGCATGTTTGTGTACATATCTATACCTCTGTATTTCAAATTACTGGGGAAAAGATTGTTAGATACATCACTCACTTTAATAAATGCAAGTTCTGATGTGTAAGATCAACATTATGTGCATATGAGATAAAAAAACACATTAATGAGGAAGTGATCTCAAAATCTTTAAAAGCCTCTGTAAAAAAGAGCAATTCAAGTAAAAAAAAAAAACCAAAACCTATGGTGATTTATTGGCAGCAAGGGAAAATCAAATTAGAATATTTCACAAGGAACAGGACTGGATTTGTTTAGTATGAATGCCAAGGCTACAGATGACTATAGATTTAGTTGTCTGGCTGCAGTTTGTGTGAACGAGGTCATCTCTTCATAGTATAATACTATATTTTTTTCCCTCCTATCATTACATCAAAAGTTCATGGAAAATCATTAACAGCTCTTTCGCAACCTTCAAAAGGTGTTACCACTTTTATTCCACTGTAGAGGAAAACACACTATAACTCTCAGCCTTTCATCTTCAAGTATTTGCCACTTAAAAACAAGTCTGAAAGCAACTTAAATGTACAACACATCATATAGTCTCAAGACAAGAGTAGAAATCCAACAGCCTGGGCTTGAGGGAAGGCTGGAAATAGCTCACATCTATTTCTATACATAGATCCTTTAGCATATGGCACATAACCTCTGAGTCAAAAAAGATTCTAGCAGGAGGTGTGAAACAACTCCTTGCTTCTGAATAGGGCAAATGCAATGTGATGAGATTAAAAGCATGATTGTAATGCTGTATGTCCCAAAGCATTAATAGGCTGGTATTACAAATACTCCCTTGTAACTGGTTTTGACATCAGCATTATTAAGTCTTAATCAAGGAAGAGGAATCACTAGATAAACATTAAGCAGTAGTGATCATGGATTGTTAGTAAACATGTGAATGAACAACATGTTCATACATATGGCTAGACGTGGAATCTACACTACATTTCTTCGTTATTGTTACCACTTTTCTGCCTTTTTGACTGGCTTGAGACAGAGGGCATTTTGGTAGTGGGAAGTGGAAGTGTGAATTCGTTTTTCTGCTTAAATTTTGCATTGTTTTGGAGCAAAGTTAAAACCTGACTAGTAATATTTTGAAAAGCTTTGAAGTCTCTAATTACTGCTTGCAAAATTTTTAACACTTTCATTAAAGGCATCACACATCAGTCTTCCTAGAAGTAAAAAATGAAAAGGGATGGAAGAAAGTTCTGAATAAGGATGTTTCCCTATTTTTCATGTATTATTTCTGAAACTCAATCTGAAGTTGCAAAGAATGTTTCCAAAGTCTGAGTTCTGCAAACTGAGTTATTAAAATAATCAACCAAATGAACAAAACCAGGCCAAACAAAACCAGACCAAACAAACAAACAAATGAAAAAAAAAATCAAAAAACCAAATCCAACCTTTTTCATACATCTAGTGAAAATGACATTATGCATTTTAAGGCTGAAAGGTAGCCAAGTAAAAGAAGAAAAAAATAAAAAGGAAATAAAGAAGTGGGATGGTTCCTCTTGAAGTGAGACTGATGGGTGACTTTACAGCAGAGTTCCTTCCCGGCTCTGGTAATGGCTTCTCCAGGCTTAAACATTCTGAAGGCTGTGAAAGAACAGCCACACAGTTTCTCCAACATACACTGACTGAACATTTCTGTCAGCCTAGATTCAGCTGAGAGGCATTGCAGTCCTGCTCAACTTCCTCCTCCTTTCTACTCCTCTAACATGGTCCCCAGCCTGGGGGGCCTTTGTGTCAGCTGTGGATCCTTCCCTGGTGGGGACATCCTCAGTGGTAGGTTTAAAGCAGCTGGACCTGTCCTTTAAAACACTGTGGCAATTGGAAAAGGAAGGTTAATCAAGACAATCCTCAATTTTACTTAGGAAGCTTAACTTACTTGCTTGGACTTTAGGGACAGAACAAATGAGACTAGGAATGGACTTTCTTCGAAACACAAAGTGTGCTTTTTCATGGTGTTTGTTTTTCTGATGTTTTTTTTGACAATGAAATTACAGTCCCTCCTCTAGCAGAGGGTACTTATTTTGTGCATTTTTTGTCAATAGCTGCTAAGACCCATAGGACAGGTGTATTTTCCAACAGCCCCTCAGATACACAGACAAAAGTACGTATTTCTGGTTGCCACTTTCCCCTATGCTGTGGGGTGCACAGCTTACAGTGTTGCAGTGGGAATGAGTGTTGAGTTCTCACAGAAAAAAGTTTGAATGCACAGCCAACAAAACCAAAAACATTTATTTTGCATTTCAGAGTACATAATTGCATAGTGCAAACCCATTCATTTTAGGATATATAATCTGGACCTCCTAGAGTAAAGGGATGGCCAAGCCTTCCATGTACCATTCCCAATTCATTTTTCAGTGCTGCCTGCTTCTTACAGCCAGGCACCTGGGGGTTTTGTCTGTCTCTTATTTAAAGCAAGTGACTCAGGTTCTGTACCTGAGCCCTCTGAGGCTGCACTCCAGGCAAGGACCATATCCATGCTTAGGCACGAGGGAAAAGTTATCTTGATGCAGTCAATGCCATGAACACAGGGAATTGATGACTTGGCATTCAAGTGCCGAGTCATCAATCATAAAGAATCAATCTTCGCTCCCTGAGGAGCTGGCCCCAGGCAAACATAATTCTCTCTCACTGCCACAGACCTGATAGCTCTTGTCCCATTTGCAGGGATTGTATTTGTTCTTATTTCAACATTGATTCACTTGGCATTCAGGAGTATTTTCCAGATTCCCAGAAAATGTCACCTAATTCATCCTCTCTAAAAAGGGTGGTGATGCTTGTATATTAGAGGACCCTAATACTTGTTTTTTTCCTGGTGATACTTTACTCTCTAAGAGATGAATGGAAAACAAGATCCTGTTGGTTCCTCTATTGCCTTTTGTGCATGTGATTCGAGGGAGGGGAACAGTAGCCCCACAAGGAGGGCTGTTAAAAGCTTTTGAGTGCTTTTAACTCAGTCAGGCTTTTCAGGTCTGTCAGCAGGTAGGTTAATCAGTAAGCCTTATTATTTGTATTCCAATGGCAACTCAGAGGCCTTGGTCTGCACTACAACACCATGGTGAGCCAGGACCTATGCTTACCATGGAATGAAAGCTGGGCCCTACATGCTTTAAGTTTATGCAGTAGCATTAACATTTGAATTTTTTTCCCCTCTTTCCCTGGGGCACAGTGCCTTGGAAAATATCAGGATAAGTAAGCACACTGAATTCCAAGAATTTGGAGCACTGCTTAAGAGCTCATAGTTGCTGTACTCATATGACAAGGGAAAAAAGTGGCTTTATGTCTTTATTTCTTTGTCTTTATTATTTCTTCTTTTATTTTCCTTTATATTATTCTTAGTCCTAGACAGGGACAGAACAAACCAGCTTCCAAACACCAGGATATGTAATTAGCTAATTATATGTTAAAGAGTGCAGTGCATTTATAGTGTTATCTTCCGCATATGTTCTTGTAATTTGGGACTTGAAATCTTGAAAGCTGGTATTTGGAGCTTATAAATCTGCATCAAATTTTACTCATTGGAAGCAGAGCTGGTGCTCAAAATCTACTGGGGAGAGCACTTTTCCAGAAGGTGCAAAACTTTTTTTCAGTGTTCCTGCCATGCTGAGTGGGGGTAGGAGAGTAAACTCAAACACCAGTCCCAGTCATGAGCACACAGAGATTTGGGAGGTTACATTTCTCTTTCCACTTGGCCTGAGCTGATCTGATGTTGTCTGCAGGCTAAAGGGGTGATGTCAACCATCCCCAGCTCCTGACTGTGATCTCCTGCTACCACCTAAAGTGAGTCCCACAAATCATGCAAGCGTGGAGTGAGATGACACAGTGCAATGTCCTGGCTGGAAATGATTGGGGGAAAAAAAAAAAAGAAAAACCCTGAATGTCTGAGCGTTGGTCAGAGAAGCAAGCTGATGAGATTCACTCTGTGGTCACCAATGTGCTGAACCTGGAAAGAGGTGAGGAAAGGGATGTAGAGGATGGATAGATGGATGGAAGGATAGATGGATGGAAGGATGGAAGGAAGGAAGGATGGATGGATGGATGGATGGATGGATGGATGGATGGATGGATGGATGGATGGATGGAT
>VWZP01009630.1:1001996-1017023 GCA_013396995.1 Dicaeum eximium
GGATGGACGGATGGATTATTTCTCTCAGCCACAATTGTCATTAGCTCATAAAATAACAGGGTGTATTTGAGATATTGCATAATCAAGGCTGGCAAATCCATGGCTTTGTAAGCAGGTTGTGTAAGAGAATGCTTGGGGGATCAGAGGTCTTGAAATTTCAAACACTGCTGTAAGAGCTGAACAATGTAAACCTTTTTCAAAAAGGCAGTCATCCAAAATGTTCTTTCCTCTCCTAACAGGATAGTTGGCCAGCTGTATAATACTGTTCCTTATTTTCTACATTTCTTCCATTTTCCACAAAGTAGAAACAATTTAAATGTCTTTAATATTTTTTTTAAATTTATTGTTTGAAGGAAATACAGGTAATGACTCAAATCAGTAATGACGAATTTGAGGATTTAAGCTCTTGAAAGAACCCTAACTGTTGTTGTCATTTCTCAGAGTAAGATAAACTGACAAAGAGCTAGAATATTTTCTTTTTTAAGGGAGAAAATGAAAAAAAAAAAAAAAACAAAAAACCCAAAACTAAAGGAATTGTATTCACTCTAGATGAAATAATTCTAAGGAGTATAATGGCAGCAACTTAGCATTCAAAATTTAGCTCAAGAGAGACTTTCATAGTATGGGAAAATTATGTGGGCTGTGGATATAGTCTGAAATTCCCTTCTCACAGATAAACTGGGGTAATGATGGTGAATTTGCACCTTGCTGTTCCAGCACTAAATTCCTGGTCTTCAGGGAACTTGATAATAATATTTAACTTGCCTAAAAGAATTTTTCATCCAACTGCTTTGCTTATCTGGAATAAATAATTAATAATACCAAAATTTAATGAAAAATTCTCATTTATTTTACAAACATAAGAGTTGCAAAATACATTTTTGTAAAGTTTGGGCAAATATCTTAATCGAACCTTTGAACCATCTGAGTTTTGTTCATTCTAAGCTTTAATGCTTGGGAAAGTGACCAATGAGGCATAAAGCAAATCTTATTGCTTCATCAGATGGTGAGTGCAATTTATGATCTACTGACAAACCCAGAAGAGAATGCTGAAATATTGTGGTCACGCCTAATAAAATAGCAGGTACAGCCTGCAGATAGGGCGAAGACTAATCTCAGCTTCATGCACTAATCTCTGCTGAAGCCAATGGGAGTAACCTTGGCCTTGGTTCAACAAAATATTTAAGCACATGTTTAAGTCTAGAACTGTGGCTGGAGGGACTGTAGGCTACAACTGAAAGAAGAAGAAAACTCTCAGTGAAACTGTCTCACTTAATTCCTTTGACTAAGCTCCATAGGAAGAGCTCTTAAACACTGTTTAAGTTTCCTTTGTAATATTTTTTTTCAGATTTGAAATGTACTTAAGTATATGCTTTAAACTGAGGTTTTCCATTTAGCTGAATTAAGGTTTGAATAAAAAATCTGTTCCAGAGAACTGGGACAGTGATGATTCTGCTGGCCAAAGAAAAGCACATTAGATCTGTAAAAAGTGGGTTAATTAGCCAGAAAGTCTCCAGGAGACCCAGGCAGACATTCACAGTCCTTGCAAAAACAGAGATGCAGAGCCTTGCTGAGACAATGAGGGACCTGCTTGCATGATGAATCCATGATTATCTTTCTCTCCACACATTTCTGCTTGTCCTTCTCACCTAGCTTAGGAGAGCTCTTTTCAGAGAGAATTTCAAGGGCTGCTTTATTTGTTAGGAGACAAGGAGGCACTAATAAATTCCTCTGTGTGAGGTATTTAATTACATAATAATGTGTACACTAATCAAGGTAAATGTGTTTGTGAAAACACCTTGATATGGGAACAGTTAATCACCCAAAGCATTGCTTCTTAACACACCTTGGAAGTTAACTTAATTAAATTAATTAGAACAATGAAAAAATGAACTGTTTATTGGTCTACAATGGCCTGAAGCAAGTGCTTTTCCACCAATGTTAGGAAATCTCCCAGACTGAAAATCTTTTTTTTTTTTTTTTTTTTTTTTAAATTCTGCACCTCTAGCTCTTGCTCTTATGGCAACCTGTGAGGAGCCTGAAAGGGGTGGCATTTTCCTCTACAGCCCTGGCATCTGAACTCCTCCTGTGCAGGAACCAGGTGATTGGTACCCAGAATTGCTGTGTTTGCAGCCAAGATGCAGAAAATGAGCACATCTGTGAGCTGATGTGTGCAGCTATGTGCTACCTGGAAAAGAGCAGGTAATATGCTGGGGATGTGCTTGTTCACAGTTAAAAGCCAACAGAGATGTGTGGAAAGGCACCTTCTTACTTCTAGCAAGCTTTGGGTCGTCTCTCATTAACCACTATTACTTTCTACCTCCAAATATTGCATCCAAAGCAGCCATTTCCCATCCTGTTTTTCTGGTGTACACAGCTGACAAATACAATTATGTTTTCCCCCATAGCTTCAGCAAATTTTTGGTGACTGCAGGTTTGACAGACGTGCAGCTGGCCTGTAGGAACATGGTAGTGTGTTTGGTTACACATGATGCTGCTGTTCACACTGTGTGGATACCAGGGCTGGCTTAAGCTGCAGATTCATGTGTAATTTATCATTCTGTCAGGACAATATTGATGTGGGAAAAAAGCACAGTCTTCAATGCCTTTCTTTCCTCCTCCCTTGTCTTCCCCTCTTTAGCTCTGAAGAAGAAAATTCTTATATCTCTATGGAGAGACAGATCTATTAGATGAAGTTTGTTTTTGTTTTTGTTTTGTTTTTTTTTTCTTACCTTAAAGCAAAAAATTGCCTTGACTTAGCTCCTGGTGTGGCCACACCAAGGTTTGTTTCAGCAGAGTCTGGGGAGGATATGCCACAAGAGGTTGAAGGAAGGGTTGGATGAGGATGTGATGAATTTTCTCAGGGAAAACAGTACCCCTGCTGACTTAAATAATGCATGAAATCAATGCTGCAGCAGGTAATGCCCAGTGATGTAAGCAGTAGTGTTAGAAACTCATGAGGCAAATTGTTGCTCATAGCTTTTGTCATGAATTGACCTTTTAGAAGTGTCCTAGATCACTTTCTTAAGGGCCTGGTCAGGGATGACTCAGAGCTCTGACACCTATGTGTCATCTGCTCTCAGATGAAGCAGGGGAGAGAGAGCTTCACTGTGATGGGAATTGGTCTGTCAAGCAAAAGACTAGTCCTTCTTTCTTCATCATGTTCACCTGTTTGCTCTGCAAAAGAGAAGATGGTTTCTGAGTAGACTGGTTTTAAAGAGATGCATGTAAGTTATCACCAGTGCTTAAGGAATGGGGCAGGACTGCCTTGCTGTAGGCATTTCACAAGTGTTAAACAGAACAGTAGGCTTTGCTCCAAATTGGCACTTTAAGGCCAGCCGAGGTACTAGGTGAACTTTAGGGACCCTTCCAATCCAAGCCAAGCTCCATAAACATGGAGCTGGTTTTGTGTTTGCCATCTGAAGAGCAGAGTGGGACTGTGCACTTGGAGTCCAGCTCCGTGGTCTTTCCAACTTGATTGCAGCTCTTGACAGGACACAAATGGCAGCTTCCACCCCTCTGTAAAAACTCAGTCTTTTGTATTTCCCAAGGGTCTGGTAGTTGGTGCAACTGTTCATTCAGAGCAAAACCAGTATTCTTCCCCCAAATGGATTTCTCTACATTGTGCATCCTGGGAACTCGTGCAGATGTACACCTGAATCCAGAAACAGGCTGGCTCTCTCAGGACAGCTTTGCATCCCAACCAATGTGTCCTGCTGCTCAGTTGTGCGCTTGGATTGCAGACATAGGTTCATACAGACAGCTTAGCCCCAGGTCTGGAGCTGACACCACCAACAACAGCTCAAGGCTCTCCTCATCACATTTTGGTGAGTGCTGATGACACCTGTGGTATGGACAGCTTGATTTACTGATGGTGAGTCTGTTGGTGGCTAAGTCATAGATGAAAAAAATAACCAAAGCACAGAAAACAACTGTGGTAAAACAATGCTGGTATTTTCAGAAGCAATTAAATATTCTGATAGACATTTTCTTCCTAAATAGCAATATTTTCTGCCATTTCCTTTGGTTATCAGGACCACTGAAGGCATCTCCGAGCAGGTTAAGAAATAAGGACTGTGAAGAAATGAGATGTAGGTGTACTTCTGGCCTTCATTTTTTCAGCCATGTGAAAATGTTTCTTGTGCCACTGCAGCACCTCACTGCTACTCCTCACTCACCTGTATGATCCAGTCTGTCTTATCATCAGAACTGGAACATAGCATGTGAAAAGAAGGGAAAAGGACACATTCTGTAAATATGTGACACCAGTGTTCTCTGCTTGTATTTCCTAATTGTGCTGTTTGTGAAATCTATTTTCTCCTGTTTCCAGGTTTTATATGCACTGATTTTCTACACAGGTGCCTGTTGTTCTCACTTTGCTTACTTATTCTTTTTCCCTCTGCTTCTTTATGTATGTTGTATTATCTTAGGATGTTTTTGTTGGTTTGTGTACATGTGCAAGTGTGTTAGTAATTTTCTTGGGACTCTTTCATCGGGAGCTATTATCACAAACCTATGTTGTTGCTATGTAACAAAGCTGTGCCGCTGTCTCAACACTTTTTTTTTTTAATCTCTGTGCTTCTTTCAATTCCTAATTCTCTTTTTCTTCCAGACATTTCTCTTTTCCTTCCTCTCCCCTGAAGAACTCCAAAATGCATACACACACACACACACACCCCTATGCACACACAAACAGAAAGAAACACTGGGGGAAAAATACCTTTAAATTCCTCCCATACTGTTTGGTGACTTATTTATTTAATTTCAAGGTCTCTTCTGAAGATGAGAAATAAGACACGACAAAGCATGTGTTATACTGAGATAACACATACCTTTGGGGAAGTGTGAAACACAAGGCAAAGAGGAGTGCCTTCAATGACCCAAGATGAGAGTTATCTTGTGGTAACACACACCTAGATGTGTCCCATTATGGCTGTGAAGGATGGGGATGCAGAAAGTGGAAATAAAAGAAATAGTAGAACTTAAATTCCTTTTATTGTTATTATTATTTTTAAGTTAGTCTGCAGCATGTCCTTCTATCATAAAAAGGAGAGAAGGATTCCAGTCAACAATCCTGTGGGACATCCATTATAATACAAAATAATACATGTGGAGATGATAAAGCCAGAAGGGACACTCACATTCACTCTTACTGTGGATAGTTCCATATCGCAATTTATTAAATGTCACAGAGTTATTCAGCATTGAATTCAAAGTATTTGATTACATTCCTTCCCAAAAGGCATCCATACTACTCCTGAAGACGTCAAGACACAGGGAATCTGTTACTTATTGGGTAATTTGTTCCAATAGTTTGTGACCCCTGTTATTAAAAAGTTGTGCCTTCCTAAAAAATTGATTGTCTGCCACTTTGAATGTGTCCAATCATTCTTGCTTGTTCTGCCATATTGCATAAGATTAAACTACATATCCTACCTTGTCCTACCTGTGTTTTAATCTGGTCAACTCCTGGGTTTCATTACAGAAAATTAAGTGAATTGATTTGTTTCAAATATATTCTTCATGAAGAATGAAAATATTTGAAACATTATGAGTAAGACTTTTTTACCCACTGCTTTATGTCAGCAGCTTTGTTTCCATGATGGTTTTGCTGGTGTAGAGTTAATTTTCTTCATAACAGCTGATGGGGCTGCATTTTGAATTTGTGCAGGAAGCAGTGTTGGTAATGTAGAGTTGCTGACTGTGTGAAATGTCCAGTTTCACTGATGCTCAATTTCTGTTTTGCAAAGTGTTCATCGTCTTCTTTCTAAAGAAGGCAAAGACATTTTGGACCTTCTTTTTCCAGGTATCACCATGTTACAGTGAATCTTCTATTAATTGTGCTGCCATTTCATGAGACAGCCAGGTGATTTTTCCTGTTCCCATCCTTACTTACCAGCATGTCAATCTCTGTGCCATCTGCAGATTTTAGCTTAGTGATTTCTTATTTACTTATTGATGAAAATATTGAATAATGCTGCACCAATTACTAAACCACACTAGAAACAGCTTGCTCCTAAATCCTGGGATCATACAACATTAAGTACTGCATTTCAAAACCTTATAGTTAGCCAGTTCTTAATCCACTTAGCATATGTTTTATTCATATTGTATGGTAATAGTTTTAAAATTAAACTCTTTTTTTTCAGTACGAAATTCAAGGCAACCAAATGTATTGTAAAAAAAAGAATGGGACGAAAGAGTCCTATCTTTTATCAGACCTTTCAGCCATTCAGAAATAAAAAACAAAACAACAAAAGCCAAACAAAGACCAAGCAAAAGAATACAAAATAACCTGAGAGGTTCAATCTACATTTATTGACTTAACAAGTGGCTCTTCTTTTTACAACATCAAGCTTTTGAAGTCACTGGAATTTCTCAGATATTTAAAAAGTGTGCTGATCCAAGAAAAAGGTGAGAAAAGATCACTATGGTATTTCTTTAGTACATGAACTTAGCTAATGCCACGTGCAAAATGTTTCTAAGTGTAATCTTAAAAACAACTGTTTTCCTGTGTGACCTGGGTGAATTGAATTCAGTATTTGTTGTAGCAAATTGTGCACAATACCCAGTAGAATGAAATCCTTAGATTAATAGATTTTATGGCTGGAAGGGAACATTATGATTATGTGCTCTGACCTCTTGCATAGCGCCTGTCACGGAATTTTAGCCAGTAATTCTCGCCTCAGGCTCAATATCTTGTGATGCATAACAGTCTATTACTACAGCAAGTGTTGGGCTTCTTTGGTGCTGCCTTCATGAGAGCCAGCCCTTTTCAGTATCAGTTTGGCAGTAATGTCAGTCACATTGTCAAATCACATGTACATAAATGTTTCTTTTTTAAGGGAAGGCAATATGTGCATTATCAATATTCATGTATGTATACACGCATGCACGTGGAATCATGGAACCACAGAACTGCCCAGGCTGGAAGGGAGCTCCAGAGATGATCTGATTCTGTCTTCTGTGGGAAAGAGAGCCTAGATAAGATTATCTAGCATCCTGTGCAATTGCAGCTTGAAAGCCTGCAGTGAAGAGGACTCTACATGTTGGTGTGGAGGCTGTTTTGAATTGCTGCTCTGACTGTAAACATTTACATGAAGGTGAAGCTATTAGCCACAGGAACTTGCTCCCATTGCTGCTTGTCTTCTCCATGTGACTCCTTGTAAAGAGTGAGACCCTGTCCCCTTCCTAGCTATTCTTTAGGTTCAAGAACACAGTGATGAAGTCTCCTTAACATTTTTTTTTCCAGGGTGAAAAGATCTAACTCTTTCACTCTTTTCTCAGAAGACAGCTTCTCCAGGCATCTGCTGATGCATATTTAGTTTGTTGTCCACCAGAACCCCCAGACCTCTTTTAACAAGATTGTTCTCCAGCCACAGGAAACGTAGCTTGTACTGGTCTCCTTGAATATGTCAGCGCAGGACATTTATATTTTGGAAATATTGCAGTGTTATCGAGAGAAAGTGTGCTCTGTGCTCTAGCTGACTGAAAAGCCTGAGGACCTGACATGGTTCGGGGTATCTCTACCTTGAGGAGTCAGTTTAGATCAGGAGTGTATTTCTGAAGTGACCTTCTGGACCTTTTTCAATTATTACATCTTTCACAAAGTGAATTTGGAGCATCTGAACAGGCTCTTGTATGGACAAAGCTGATGTCAATGATGAACTTTAATCAAATATCTAATGTTCTTTTGCATCTTGGGTTTATGGCAGCACTGTAGGGCTAGTATAAACTAAAAAAGCCCTAAAGGATCTACAGTGTGGGTACTGGGCCCTCAGCAGCAGCTGATTGTGTATATCCAAGAAGTTGCATCGCCCTGCTTGACTGTGTGAAGCTGTTCTGTTTCAGATTAAGACCTGATAGCACTGACTAGCAGTTTCCTGGGGTACTCAGAAACTTGTTTATAATACCTACTTTTTACATTAAAAAGAGAAAGATGAAATGGTAGGGGTCTTAGAAACCCAGAAAATAATAAGATTTTCAATCTCATGGTATGTTAAAACCATGATTACAGCGGTCAGTGACTGGCCCATGCAGAATGAATTTCCAGGCTCTCGGTTTCTTAAGATTTTGGGGCAGGCATCCAAGCTGGCATCCATGTAGGTAGTCCCAACAGTTCATTTCCAGATCATATGGGCATGCATTCTGAATAAAATACATACAGTAGGGTCTGGATGGGAATTTTCATGCTGTGAGAAATGTGCTTTGTGAGCCAGACAAGGCTTTGAGCATTCAGTGGGACCAAAGCACCTTGTGTAACATACAGATAACTCCTAGCAATTTTTCTGAGTGCCCTTTCCTCAAGGACGATAAACTTGTTATTTCTTTACAGAGAAAAAAAACAAAACAAAACAAAATAAAGCTTTATATACTCCTTTTTTAGTTTTTCACTTGATTCTCAGGGTGCTGGTCAATATGGTAGCCTTTGCAAATATGAACAGCATTAAAACACAGTAGGGATGTAATGAAAAGAATTCTTTAGTGTGTAATAGAGGCAGATTTTTATACCAGTCCTGCCAAAGGCTCTCACCATGACCGACATGCTCAACATTAACTTGTATTCCCAGGTATATAATACTTAAATTCTTTTGAGCACACTACTGGAACACAGGCATGCTAAGGAGTTGTCGTTCTACTGACTAATAATGCCATATCCATTATTATCTTCAAATTCCCCCTTTTAGAACTTTGCTGATCCCGTTGAATATTCTGGGTAGCTGAGTTTTCAAAACATATTCATTCTCAGTAGAGCTCTATGCTCTGTTGATTGGCTGCCTCCTTTCCTGATCACGCTGTGAACTTTAGTGGATGAAATTTTATACATAATCATGCGGTATTCTTTGCTGATTGAGCCATCTATTATCACTGTTTATATAGCTATTTCATTCTGCATTTGCCAGTCCAGTTTCAAGCTTGTTTTTCCCCCAATATATTATGCAAAATAAACTGAACAGGAATTACAGTATTTCCAACCTGCTGTGTCTTCAGAATCTAAGATAGCAAAATGCTTAGGTTTTCTTTCAAATAGTAGGATAAATGCTTCCCCAAAGATTGAAGCTGCTGGTTATGGAAAGCTTGTGCCACTTACTATATGCAAAATAGGAAGATTTACAAAGAAACTGATTGCATCTTTATTTGCTTTATCAAAGAATCTAAAACCATAGCTGAAACTATAGAAAATGCACTTTAGTGATCTTAAAACAAATGATATCCCCAACAGATTTGTCGACAGCTTAGCACATAAGCCCTGGCTGCTGAAGCAAAAAGCATCTGGAATTTCTACCGCTAGAATATGCACCTTAATAAGGAGATGATTCAAAAGTTCAATTCCTGAATTGTAGAGCTTGGTCAGCGGAGTTTTGCAGCTGAGCAAGTGTTGTCTCTGCAGATGGTTTTGCCAAAAATAAATAAATAAGGGGAATGAATAAACCAGCCTCAAAACTATGAATCTTCCCTAATAATAAAATATGCAAAAATGATAGTAAACTCTCTCCATTTATTAAATTAAATTATGCATCTCAATCATCAAAGTGTGCAACAACTGCACTCAAGAAGGCGTGCCTAAATCAGAGGAAGATGCAGCCCAATCAGGAAAATTTAACAACTCCATCATTAAATTAGGCAACACTATCAGAACCAAGGTAAATAAAAAGGAGATAAAATGTGCAGGCTGATCTTTGCTGCCCAGAAAACTGAGAGGGACACTGAAAGACACAATTTGATAATAAATAGGGCAATCTCCCCAGGTGGAAGACCTTTAGGAGATGCAAATGAGAATTGCTTTAATAAAGTCACTGGAGCTGAATCTGTTCTTTTAAAGTAAATACTTGGTACAACAATTGTCTTGTGACTCTTTCTTTATAGAATACTAGTTCCTTTGAACTCTGATGAACAGTACCTCATAAGGACCCTACTCCAATAGGTAAGCATGGAATTGCAGTTTAGTTTTTATTTTTGTAGTAGTCTTATTTATGCACCTTTCCGCAAATAATTTTCTGCTTGAGGGGGGGAAAGAAAAAAGTGGAAAAACCTTTGGATCTACAAAATTCAAATACAAATACAAAATTCTGTAAAAACCTTCCACCAGTGATAAAGAAAAAATTTGTCCTTCATGCTCAAATATTTTCTACCAGCCTTGCAACAGGCAGTCTGGAGTAGGTGTTAAAATTGCCTACAGGGGATAAAAGCTATAAGGGGAAAGACCTGAATACAAAGAAAAAGACAAGTGAAGACAAGTGAATAAGAAAAGACAAGTGAATTCCAAGATTACTGGAAATGAACAAAAAGTTTGATATTGGTTTGAACGTGAGAAGAGAAATTCCAGGCAGGTACTTGCTGATAATTTTTAGCCCCTAACCAGACCTGGTGTAGGATAGTATACCTGGATGACTTGAGGGTCATTGGATGAAAAAGAAAAGAAAAAGAAAAGAAAATCATACAAATAGATGACATGGTATCAGACCTTGTGTAGCAAAAAAAAAAGACCTGCAGACGGTATTGTCAATAAATATGTCAGCCTTTAACATTAATTTCTAAGTTAAATGTGACCTATTAATGATTGCTGCAAAGGGAATATGTCTGCAACAAAAGAGGCAGCCACTGCCCTGGACAATCTACAGCCCACTAGAAAGGTCAGATGAAAGAAAAAGGAGATATGAAGTGATCAAATGGCTAAAGTGAGAAGCAAGGGGAAGTCAGCATCCGAGCTGTTGAGTGGCACTGTCCTGACCTGATCACAAAATTCTGTCGTTCTGTGGGCAGCACTTCCTAGACTGCCTTCCCCTAACCCATGTGAGTTGTGAGCCGTCAGTCCTTGCTGATTGGCATCCTGTCCATTTGTGAGGGCTGGGAGCCTGGATGTTTACCCAGGGCCTTTGGTAGGTGCATATGAGTTTTCCCAGCCTGTGTCAACATGCCATTGTTATTATCTTTACCTGTATCAAGCAGGCTAAAGGCAATCTGTTCTGAAATCGTGTTTCCATTTTGCTGGGCAGACATGTGCTTAGTCAAATCCTTAAGGAAAGCTGCCACTAATACAGTGTACGGAGGAGCTGGAGTTACTGAGCATTACAGGTGTTTGTTTAACCTTGGCATACATGGGAAAACTGTAATGATTTGTTTTATACCTGAAGGCCCAGAGAGGATTATACTGCCTGTCTACTGTCTGTATGTGAGGTGTGTGAGCAAGGAAACTTAAAAGACACAGCCAATTTCTGTGCTTCATCAGGATCAAACATTTCCATTAAAATACTAACTTTTAAACACTAATATTAGTCTGAAATAATTATTGAAGATTTCTCCCTGTGGCCATTATATCCTTAAGTGAGACAAGGTAATTTCTGCTTTTAGTGTTCTGAGCATTATTTTTCCAGTTTTCTTCTTTAGCAATTCTTTTCCATAAATTCAATGCACTTGAAAATCAGATACTAATTTAAAAAGTCCAAGAAGGAAGGTACTTGAGAACACTGAAGCACGAACATACATAAAAATGTGCTCACACACACAGAGGCAATAAATGCCCATACACACACAAGCATGCAGGATGTCTTCTGAGGCTTTGTATTTTTGACGGTTCCATCACTGGTCATATTTTACAGGTCATGGGGCCATGAGGAAAATGCATGTACAGTTTAAATTCAGTTGCCACAAACTGGCGGATGTCTGAAGGAACCATAGTTTCAGAAGGTGACAGAGTTTATGATTCGCAGGAGTTTAACAGAGCTCTGAAAAGTAAAACATCCTCTCAACATCTTCGTGCTTCCCATGGTAATTACCATTCTGCTCCCACTAGGATCCATAGGAGGTGGAATATCCAGCACCTCTGGGGCAGGGCTGGGTGCCCACAAGTCATTGATTCACCAAACACACAGGCATGTGCTTCAGAGCCTCCTACTTCAATAAGAACTCAGCTCTTATTGAGGCCAATGGCTCTGAGGCACATGCCTGCATGCTCTGCAGGGACAAAACCTGACACTGATTCGGGTGCAAGCACGCAGACATCCTAAATTAAAAATACCACAAAGTACGGGCGCACACATTTCGCCACTTTGTCATGCCCTGAAAATCATGGCATTAAGAAACAGAAGAGCTTCTCATAATGATGGGTAATGGATGAAAAGGTAAAATATATATGTTACCACACAGTTTTACCTGAAATTATTCCTTAAGGAGCGTTTGGACTTTACTTAATAGTGCAACCGCTTGTTGTAAGAAGATTTGGAAATTTGTTTATCCATTCACTTACTTATTGGAGGGTATCATTATTTAATTTCTGCAGTGTCACACTAGGGACGTGTAGGATTGGGAAGAATTTTCCCATTTTCTAGACGAGATAGGAGGGAAGTTTTATGTGTATTGGGGAATTAAAAAAAAAAAAAATTTGGGAAGGATGCTTTAAAAAGTGTAAAATGTTTAATTAAACAGAAACTTACTCCAGCTGTTAATTTCATTTTTATACCTCACAGAAAGGAAGCTGCTGCTGATAGCTTTTCAAGGCATCTGGTGCCTTATTTGAGGTAGTTAGTTGTGAATGGACAATCATACATGACCGTGTATTGGGGAGACTTTGTAGGCCTTCCTCTGACTGGCTCTAAGCACTGGAAGCATCTGCAGACTTTTATAACCCTCAGCTCACTGCAGTGACTTAGTCCTTTGTTACCATTAATGAACCATCAGAATATCATTAGTGCCAGGAGAGAGAGTGCAATCATCTCTCAAAATACAGAGGTTTATATATGAGGTGGCCAGTTCAGGACTCCCTTACACTCACTGGGCAGAAACACATTTAGATCATGTAGTTATATAAATTGGTGTAGTAGACTCATGCTTTTTATTTGAAATCAATGCAAAAACTCCTCCATGACAGACACTTCAGAAGGAAAGGGTCAGAGTTAATGTTTCCATGAAATCTCTTTGAGAGGAATACAAACTCATTATCTTTCCTTTCAGCCTCTTCTTCCTCCTACTCTTCCCCTAATTACACTCTAACTCCTTATAATAAAGGAAAATTTTTGTATTAAGAGAAGATGTGATGCACATTTTGAATGTTAACTGTCTTGTTTATTACCTAATGGATCAGTTTATATACTGATAAAATGGATAAAAGCTCTGCCATTGATTCAGGACTGAGCATTTTTTATTATAAAATTATTTAGGTTATGTTAAACTTTTTCAAATTAAAAAAAAAAACATACTAATTTTTGAGTACTTAAGTTTGTGACTTGGTATTATTCTCTTAGTATAAGGTGTAATTTTAATATATTTTGCATGCATGTATTGTACATTTAGAAAGCCTTTTTTAAATCAGACACTGCTCTGAAGAGTAATTTATTATCACAGTACTTCAGAAGATGTTTCTCAGAAATACAGAGTAATTTTTAAAAGGAATTATTTTCATGTAAAGTCTTATTTGACCATGTCTCTTCCACTGTGAAAAAGTGTAATTACTTTATTTTTTCACGTGAGTTAACTTCAAACTGCTTTTTGAAAATATTACTTTTACAAAATATGTATGCAATTTCTTCAAAATATCTTGTTAAGATGTTTCTTTAATGAGAATCTGCATGCAAAATTTATACTGTATGTTACTATCATTATATATATAATTGGCCAAGTGCAAGGAAATGGAAAATGAAATTCTTTTTTGATGACAAAATGCATGTAGGTTTCCAGGTGTAAAGTATTTAATCGTAATAATCTACAGCTGTGTAATTGTATTGATGTGTCAAACAAACAGTCTTGCAGTAATTTACGATTAAACTTCCCATTTAATTCTAAATCTCTGCATTGTCTCTTCCATTTTCCCTGTTATTAAATGTTTTTAGGACAGTCCCTATACAAGAAGTCCTTTTCACATAAGAACTTTACTCTGGAGTGTAAAGAAAAATATACACCATAAGATGCTAAGGACAGGATTTATTTCACTTACTGTTATTGTCTAAAAATTACATACTTGGTCTAAGGCAGATAACTGGACCCTTTTTATATTCAGTGGAGAGAAATGGGCACCTCAGAGACTGATTTGTCCTGTCTGTGTCAGACATCTGGCTTAAGTTGGGACAAATCACTACTTGGAGTTGTGTGTTTTTCTCTGCTGACTGCAGAGAGACCCTAGGTGATTATTTTAGGCCATTCACCTTTCAGACAGTGAAGGTTAGTTGAGATGAATCCTATCTCTAATTGTGGAAACCCAGATGGCAGGGAAGAAAAAAAAAAAAAAAGATGAAACAAACCAACAACATCTAAAATATGTTTCTTGCATTTATTTGTGAAAGAGCAGGCACACACTGTACTTAAACCCAGAACATGTTGTGTGCTTATTATGGAAAAGCCACAGCAAAGAAACCTGTGTTCTTCATGTGTGTGGATGTGTGTAAAGGGATTAAGCAGTTTAATACATGTTTATGCTTCCGAAATATCTTTTGGACTGGACCCAAATTAAATTTACCCGAGCCCAAACACCTGTTTAAGGCTGTGATGACACTGCCATATGGTGGGTCAGTTGCTGCACACATGCAGACATGATCAGTTTTATTTGGTCAGTTCAGGTAATAACACCCCAGGCACCCACCCTGGCCCTGTGGCAGCGTGGCTTTGCTACAGGAGATCCATAAGGTTCACATTTCTGCTTCCCAAAGGTGGCCAGCCTGAGCTATCTTGGGCTACCTGCCTGTGGTACAGCAGCATCTTGTTTTGTTCAGTTTCCTGAGCTCTGACTTACGCTGACACAAAATTTTGGCAACACAGTGTGAAAAAACCCCTCACCTTCCACACATTCTGCCCCACCTCTACCTCCACCTCCAAGCTTTACCAACATCAGTGTGGTACTCAGTGTAACCTCACCTGAATGCTCATAAAACCTGAAAAGTAACAATAAATACGTGCACAATTTCCAAATTTGAGGGTTTCCTTTCTACTAGTTTTTGGTCTTTTATCAAGCACAAAGGAGACAGAATGTGCTGTCACATGCCCACCCTGGATGGGTATATCAGGCACTGTAGTGTGATCTGAAAAAAAAAAAAAAAA
>VWZP01009630.1:1024750-1035832 GCA_013396995.1 Dicaeum eximium
AGGGGGGAAGAACTCACAAGCAAATTTGACCCCGGACGGGTTGCTTGTGGGGACATTGAGAGACACAAGAGAACTTTTCTTTTCTCTTGTGGAGAAGCTTTTCCATAACATGAACAAGAGGGACTCCTCTCCCTGAGAGAGAATTGAGAAAAGACTATTTCAAAAATGATGAACTGATTGGGATTGTTGAGTGTTACTTCTTTACATTGACAAATGGGAAGGGAATGTTTGTGGAGGGAGGAGAAGGGTCTGAGGAGTTTGGTGGGTTTTTTTTCTTTTCCTTTTTTTCTTTTAGTTACTGTTAATAAACTGTCTTTCTCTTGAAGTTTTGAGCCTGCTTTGCTTTTCTCCTAGTTGATCCTATTTTACAGCAGGAGAGTGCTCTGGTGATTAACCAGCACGAGAAAACCCACCAGAGAATGTGTCTTAAAAAATAATTGGGGTTACACTTAGTCAATTTTTTGAGCATCAGTTTTTTTAAAATGTTTTTCTTGTCTGGGATAAGATTACCTTTTCATGTATTCATAACTGTCACTGATTAAATAATAAACAAATTCTGTCATGATCTCACCTGGAACCATTCTCACATCCTCTACCACTGCATTTGTATCTATTGTCTGTGTGTTTACCAAAGAAACCAGATTTGAGTCTGTGCCTGTTTGTGCTCCCAGTTAGGCATACAAACACAGCATAGATGCAAATCATGCATGTTTGGGAGAGGGAAAGAGAGATAGACATATTTTAAAGACCACATTTTTTGATCTTCGTATTCTACTCTTTGCTGATTCTTTTATGAGACATATATAAATTCTGTAGATTTTGGACTTAGATAATCTTTTTTTCCTTGTCTATACTCTAAAACTTCTGACTTTGAGTCAGTTTTATTCCTGCTTCTCATGCTTCAACTTCCCTGTCATTTAAAGGAAGGAATGTCAGAGTCACTTGCAAATGGAGTTTGATAAATGCCAGAAGACCTAAGAGCATGTGTTGCTAAAATACAGCTTGGGGGTTCTCCTAGCTGTCACATGTTCCTTATATGAGTTGCTGGATAGTAATTATGAACTCATGCTTCACATCATGAGTGTGATTGTTATGATTATTTGGAGAAAAAGAAGAACATGAAGAATTCCCTGAAGTGGTTGCTTGTGCAGGTGTGGTCCTGTTTTTTTTCCTTCTCTTCTTCTGGGACAGGTCCTGCATCTTCTACACCTCAAAACGTCCTCTTTCTGAAGAAGAAAATATGCTTATTTTTAATGGCTGTATATTGCTGCATTCAGTGACTTTTTTTTTTCCCTTTCTTTTGGGTACTTGCAGCTAAATCTATTTTATTTCAGCTTCTCTTATGCCTGCAAAATTATGTCATTCTTCTGCTATTATGGATGTTGCCTACTCTTTACCACTTTCTGCTGTAATGTTACAACTCTTCTATCTCTGGTACCCTTTCTGGTCTTAGGTTACACCACCACTGCTCTTGGTCTCTGCCTTCAGGACTGTTTTTGTAGTATCTGCTATCTATCTGTTGGTCTCTCTTCTACTGCTGCTGTTTTCTTTTCTATTTCAGAATGAGAAGTGAATCTCACCTGAGCAAGGAAGGTTTCTCCTGTACTCCTGGGGATACTGCTTGGTACCTGAAATTTTCCCTCCTAAGGTTTGTCACTGTGATTGCTTGTGGTGGTTTTTCTTCAGCATGAGAAAACATACCCGAGGAAGTGGCATTTGCCTTTAACCTTTTATGACCCCCTCTGCCTCTTGCACCATATTCAAGATGAGGAAAGCTCACAGTTTTCATGCTGCCTCTGTGTTATACTTAGATGATTACAATGGCTGACCATTCCTCCATTTGGGGAGATCCAAAGGACCATCACTTTGAAAGGGCTCCGAGCAATCAGGTATCATTTTAGTTCTTTGGAACTGGGTGGAGAGAGAACCTCTTGTGTTAAACTGGAATTTGCCCTGATTTATCTAGAAGGGAGGTCCCATTTTCTCAAGCAAAATATTCTTCAAAGCTACAAATTAATATGAGGAATGAGGAACTGTTTACGAAAAGGATTCTGTAAAATGACTGGGAATTGACTTTGAGGCCTGAGGATATCCTCTCTAATCATGTGTGAAATTCAGAGAGTGGGCTCATGGCTTATGTTTTGCTTTAGATGACAGCTTTCATGTTAAGCTAGCTCAGTTCTTCTCAGCCTGTGACCCATGAAGTATTAGAAATCAAGACGTAATCCAGGGAATGATTGCAGGAAATCTTCATAGTTTCTAATTTACTTTGCCTATTTAGAAGGTCAAATCTCCAAGTCAGATATCTTCATTCCTTATCTGCATGACGACTTGATTGAAGGAGATGGGACTTTCTACTGAGACGAGTCAGACTCATCTACCTTGCTAAATTTATATCTGAGAGATCCCTGATAGAGCTGGGACCGAAGTGGTCAGTCTATAAAGCACACTGTGATTAGCTTGGCTGACACACTGGATGGATATGTGTAGACAGTTTCCATTTTGGCATTTACTTACTCTGAGCTAATCTCTCCAGAACATCTGAAACACTGCTCAAATACCAAGAGTGAAGTAATGGATGGTGATTGATAGTTTTCACTTTGCTTGCACGGTACATCCAGCTCCCCTCATTCACTGCCCATTTAGCTAAGTTGCCTTTCACATTTTAACAATTCAGCAGAGACTAAGGTTGAGCTCACACCATTACCAAGCTTGCAACAAAAAATATCTTTGTTTAGAATTGTCAGAGGTTCTTTTCTATCTACAATTGCTTCCTCACAACATCAGAGATGAGTTCATATCTGTCAGCCTTGTTTTATTTTGAACGTAAACTTAAGATTCCTAAGGAATTTAAGAAGAGCATGTAAAAGGGTACAAAAAAAGCTATAGAAAATTTGAACCGGGCCATGAGGCAAAATGTTTAGACACTTGGACTGCCTCACTATAGGTAATCATGATCTCTTGGAAATAGAAGGGAGAAAGGGAAATGCTTTAGTCAGATTAGGATATTCAAGACATTACTGATATCTGAGACTGGCAGAGTGAGGGGCAGAGCTGTACATGTTTATGTTTAGCAAAGAAGCCTGAAAAAAAAGAAAAATAAAAAGGCAGGAAAACCCACAACACTGATCATGGGCAATTTGTAATTATTCTGATGCTGTTAGTGATTACTGCCATGCAGTACTTTGGAATGGCTGCATCCCTTAGCAGAGAATAGAGTATTAGCACTGTTAGGGTAAGCCCTTCCAACAAGCGTTTTTGCAGAAATATCTGAATAAACAATTAGTGTGTTAGTTGGAACTGCTTTTTCAGTCTTACTATGCATCTCAAATACGCATATCTTGACAAGCCTAACAAATGAACAAAAATCTCCTTTTCTTTTTTCTTTTTTTTTTTTTTAGAAAGGGGTCTGGCATTACAGCTCTACGTATTTATGAAGCTCAGTGGCTAAAAAGTCACATACAGAAAACACCTCATTCCTTCCTAAAGCCTACTTTTTCAAACCACTTCCATGCCCAGCATGTCAGACTGAGCATCTTTTAGTACAGTAATGAGAAAATGATGGAGATCTTTCTCCCAATCTTGCCATTGGTATAAACCGAATCTGTAAAGTGAACCATTTAAAAAAGCAGTAAGCAAAAGAGGAAACACAGCAGATTAACATTGTCTTCTGCAGATAGCTGAATTTAAACCAAAACAGTGCAGCCACAGTTTCAGTAACCTTTCCCTTAAATACTTGGCTCTAAATAGGTCAAGATAATGGTTTTCTGGATATGAGTCTGGCCCATAGGATCATAGAATCCCAGAACCTTTTGGGTTTGAAGATCATCCTGTTCCAAACCTTCTGCGGTGGGCAGGGACACTTTGCACTAGACAAGGGGCAGGTTGTTGAGGCCCCACCAAATCTGGCATGGGGCCATTCCTTCCAGGAATGGGGAATCTGCAGCTTCTCTGGGCAACCTGTGCCAGTGCCTTTCCACCCTTACAGTAAAGAATTTCTTTCTAATATCTAATCTAAACATCCTCTCCATAGAAGAGTTGTTCGGTTTCCTTACAGAACAATCTATTTCTCTCCCTCTTGCATACACTTGTTTGTGAAGAAATGGGGAGAACTTCATGCAAATAATTTCTGCATTGCTTTATATTTTTTTGGTCATGGACCCGGATACAACAGAGCTCAGGATTCAGCAGAGGCCTCTGGATTGTGTAAGTCCACAAAAGGCATCAGTGATGCAGGACTTCCAGCTGAAACAACTGAAACACTTCTTGAAAGTGTCTACTTTCCCTAAGTGATTGGTATGTTTTTTTGCTACCAAAGACAAGAGGCAAATTTACTTCTCCCGCCCCGGGAGCTTGTTTCCATTTAAAATATTATCTGGATTAACAACTCCCCTCTGCCACACGCACAGCCACCTCCCCCCATGCCTTTATGGCAGATTTGCTCCCAGGTTTCACCTTTAAATGCTTACTTGCAGCAAAGCTTCTGAATGACCTGTGAACCATACAGAAAGTCTCTGAAGCCCTGGGGCAAAAGGGTTAACTACAGATGACAAAGTGCAACCGGCACTGCTATAACTAACCCTTCATGCCATTTTTTCTAATAGGCTTTTGCACTTTCAAATTGCTCCAGTCTCAACCTGAAAGAAACAGCTACTGATCCTGGGGCAAGAGCAAGTCAAAAATAAATGACAACTTGATTTAGCTGGGATGACCTGTCACAAACAGACTGGTGATTTGTTGCTTTCTGCAGTTGTTTAGTATACTGTAGCCCAGCCAGGTACAGTCATTTGTATGGGAATGTCTGGCAGCATTTGCTTCCCTTTTCTGATGAGGCTCTTCAGAAAGGTTTCTGAGTTTGCAATCTGTATTTATAGCATCCACTGCACTGCTGCAAGTGCTGGCTTTTCCACCTGGTGAGAGCTGTGTGCCACGGGTTTGGAGACATGAAGCCCTTTGTGGTGTTCCTTCATGCTGAGCCCAGCACCCATTTCCATCTCCTTACTAGCACCTCCCACTAAAAGTGTTTGTGCCCCATGCACATCCACCTTTCTTCTGCTCCACTTATTCACCCCCCACAGCCTCAGGCCACAGAAACACGGAGATAAGAGGATTGGATTTAAACAGTATTCAGCTTGGCCAGTGCATTGTCTCTGACCAGTGCATTCACTCTCCCAGCTTGTACAAAACTTCTTTAAAAGTCTCCAAATCTCCAACATTTTGAGGGCATTTCTTATTCGCACAGGGGGCCTTTAGTTGCAAGCTTTTAGTGAATATTTTTTATCATCAGCCTGGGTCTTTCAATCTGTGTTACCTTTTTTGTCTTCATACCATCTTTCAGTGAGGTGAACCAGAGCCTCATCAGATGTGGTTAAAAGGGCACAACCTGCTAACATGCCCATGGCTTGCCACCTATCTGTCACTCCTCACACCACCCTAATGTTAAATGTGGTGCTGCTTCTCCATTTCTTAAACAGTTCTGAATGGAGGCAAAAAAAAAAGGGTCCTTGTAATTTCAATGAATGTCTAAGTACACAAGTCTTGCATTCAAAATATTTGTCATCCCAAAGCATAATGTCTTTCATCATCTCAAAATTTATTAGCTAGTCTTCCCATTTTCCTATCATTATTCACCATCTCAGAATTTATTATCTAGCCATCCCATTTCCATATTTATTTGTCTCAATGGTTTCTGGTTATACTCATCTCCCCATTCATAACTTAATGAGGTCCATACTTAAGATGCAACTTTCTGTTTCAGTAGAATAGAAGAAAATCTTTGAATTTGCACGTGGCAAACTTTGAGTTTTTAGCTGCTACTAAAATGGGCTAAACGACATTATTAAGGGACAAAACCAGTATTTTTGACTAACCCTTATAAATCCCATTAATCTTTAACATGAAGGATGATTTTGATATGAATCCCTGATGTTTCTTCTGTGTTTACATCTAAGTGGCAGACATAAATGAGAATATTACATGCACCTTTAATGTTGAATCACTCACATTTAGAAAAGACCTGTGGTATGCAGGTTTTTAAATTAAAGACCTTGACTGTCTAAAGGTAACCACGATGAAACCATGTTTGCATCATTAACTAGAGGCCTCCCAGGTGTAATTTCTTTACTTTGTTGTTAAGTGTAAAAATGCCCCAAGCCCAACTTTCTTGCTTTGATTATTTTCCACTGACATTCACAAGTACATGGAAGAAGTGTAATAGGTAAACATGGCTAGAAACAAGGGCTTGTAGTATATTTAAATGTTATATAATTTTCTTAAATTGTAACATCTGCATCAGAGACAGTCTCTTACTTCCCTTTATGATAATTCCTGGTGCTCTGCACCCTTAATCCGTGACTATAGCTTCTATTCATTACTATGCTACAAATAATAATTTGTAATAAAAGTAAACAGTATATTTATAGGCAGGAGACAAATATAACCAACAGCAGAATTGTGCAATGCCAAAATGGCATTAGGAACCAGTCATCTGAAAAATAAATCTGTTTGAAGAGATCATATTATGATGCTGTGACTTTACTGATTAGAAATTCTATAGGCCAGAAACATAATTTTGTTCAAGCTACCAATAATAATTAGTGATATAGAAGTGTAATTATTTGTTGCTCTTTCCTTCAGAAATTCCATTTCAATCATTCAGAAAGTCTTTGTTTATTTTTTGCTAACTAGCGTAAAAACCCCAATTTATACCATGAAATTAAAAAGTGGTTTTGGTAGGAGCTGCCTTCATGCTGCAACTCATATCAAGGAGGGGAAAAGAAAGAAAGAACATAGTGCTGCTGTTTGTTAATTAATAATAAAGCAACCAAGCATTGCAGAACACTAAACCCACTCCACTACAGCTGAGATGTAAGTCTCCTTTTTTTCCTTACTATCTATATTTCAGTCACTTCTAAAAGCCCATGACTGGTTTCAGGGTGGCATTGTGCAGATACAGAATTGATGCATGTCCTTGAAGAATGCCAGTCTGAATATAATCAACCAGAGAGAGAACTGAGCCAGTGAAGCAGCTTGTCCATTAACACACAACAATAAAAGTAAGGGAATAAATCTGTCTCCTTTCTTTTAGTCTAGTATGCAAGTCAGTGGATCCCATGCCTGCCACTTATGAAAAATCTGCATTCATTTCTTTTTACTCATACAATTCCTGTGTTTCTCAAATGTTACTGATTGTCCTATAATTAACACTTTGTAAACGAATCCACAACTTTATTATTGATTTAATCCTTCTTTTCTAAGCCCCTTACTCTTAGTAATATTCAGATTTTCAATATTAGAAAATATTAAAACTATCTGAAGCCAACAATATAGATTAGCAGAACTACAGGCAGTATATGACCTGTTTGGTTTTAGTCATAATAATGTAAAATAAGGTGACTTTTCATGATGGGGAAATCTCTCAGAATTGAGAAATGGGTTACAAAATGTCTGTGGGCTATCATCAGAAAGTATGTTAAAAGACAAACCATCTTTTTCCTCCTGTTCAATAAGATAATCTTGTACTAGCAACTCTTATATACCTTTTAAGATTGCTGGCCATTTTTATTAAGATAGCTCAGGATTAAAACAAACAAACAGACAAACAAACAAACAAACACATTATTTCTTTGTGCTAAGATTTTTTTTTTAATTTTCTGTGTTGAAATCATGTTCCTTTGACACTGAACCTCTGTTCTCATTGTGGTTCATATAAGATGTCCTGAAAGCTTCCTTGAAATGTAATTATCAGGTACACATAAACGGGGCAAGATTTTTTTCTTCCATAATAACTTGGCCATTTCTGAGTAATATTCAAGGAAAAGCTTATGTTTTGAATCCAATCAGTTTTCTTTGTCACTAATTATCCATAATCACTCACTTCACAAAACTCATGAAGCTGTGGCACACGTATTTAAAGCCTCTTAATTGTCCTACACCCTTCTTTAATTAACCCTCAGCATTTTTTTAAGATATTAAGAAGGTTTTTGCTTTGGTTGATTTAATTTCTCTCTTCATCTGAAGGTTCATGAGGTTTCATGACTCTTTGCCTGGTTCCTTGACTTTTCTGACTATTTTTGGAAATTCTTTTTGGTTTGATCTGACCCTTTCCAAACCTCTGGATTTTTTCAAGGTCCTGAAACCCTTTTATTCCCCCCAACCCCCCCCCCCCCAAAAAAAAAAAAAAAAAAAACAAAAACCACAACAACAACAAAAAAAACCAAAACAAAAAAACCCACCCCAAAATTCTCTGATGAAAAATTGAAATAATTCTTCTAGTACAAGGTTTCAAATACATCTGGACTTTTTTCTAAATTTAAGTTTTGCTGGAGATCAGTTCTTATTGAAACAGTAAGGATCTCTTTATTTATTTATAAGATTATATTCTGAGGGGGGTTTTACCTTTAAATATTTGTGCATACCTCTATTTTAACCTGCTTTAAAAAGAATGTTTAAAAAAAAAAAAAAAAAGTAAAACAGAAAACCCTGATCTGCATGTTTTGGTTTCTCCCTTACCTTATTTTAGGTGGTCAAATAAAAAGAATAATTGCCAGTTTCCTGTTCTGATGAAACTGGAAAAGAAACACCCACTGGCTGCAGGTGTCTCAAATTTCACATGTGCTAAGTGAGTCTGTGGAGCAGCTTTTCCTCTTCCATTGACCCCAGAGAAGACTTAACCTGATGAAGTTCCTAATTTAGAACCTCCTAATTTGACACCTCTTTTAAATATCTCTAAATAGGCATCATAATTCTTTGTCAGCTGTGTGACTGGCTTAAACTCCCTGTTTTAATAATCTGGACACAGCTCAAGACAGATTTATTCCAAGCCAGAACTACACTGACTAATTTCTGGGTCTGTGTTGGAATTGGTCAAATACTTGAGATACACTTAATTAATTTTTGTTTTCTCCTTTTTGGTTCTGCTTACCAAGCATGCTAACTTTGTCTGTTTACTCAAGAGCTGTTCACATTCTCATGTGGTTTACGTTTCACCTAGCACCTACAAATCTGGGTATAATTTTTGGCCATACTTCTGATAGTTTATGGACTACAGAAAAAAAAAAATTGTTTGGCAACTTACTTAGCTTCATAACATATAATTGAAAGTACAGATGCTGAATATTCCTGTGCCAAATATCATTTGACTTAACCAGACAAGCAATCTGGCAGAGAATGAAGTGACACATGACCAGAGTTGTGATTTATAAACCTCATGGTCTACCACGACTTTGTAATTTTTTTAGACAATATGGGAACAGAGTTTTGGGTGGGGGTTTTGTTTGTTTGTCTGTTTGTTTTCTCTCTGTGTATATTTTACGTATTTACCTACCTTTCTGCAGGTAAATGTGAACTGTTATGGCTAGAACAAAATTTGAAACTCCTAGATAAGCAAAACATCTATTAACTTTGCTTAGAAAAAACAATTTTAAAAAATATAAAAATTGATCCACTGACAGCAGATGTTTTAAATCTGCCTATAATATACTCTAACAACAAGAAAAGAAATATTCTTGAATAGTATAATAATAACAGAAGAAATTATTTTGAAAAATGGACTCATTTCAAAGTGAGACATAGTAAATGTACAGATTGTATTATAAAGTGTAATTACATTTGGTATCAGTGAACAGGATTTGTTAGCTGAGATATCCTCTCTTACATCTGTATTCTCCTGTTATTCACTCAATGCTTTAAACAAAGCTCTTTTTATCAGAGATTATAAGCAGGAAATTGAAGAAAGTCCACCTATTTGGACCATCTGCATATATAATAATTTCTGGCTATATATCATGATTTTAGCACGCCTGCTTCTCTACTGTCTTGAGCCACCTGCCACATATTTTTGCAAATCAAACTTTATGGCAGATATTAACTACTTGCATTCAATATGCTACCATTTTACTGCTGTATTTTCCAGGCAGAACTCAGTATTGAATCAGAGCCAAAAATGTTGTAGATTACAGGATTCCTGGCAACTTAGAACTGTATTACAGTTATGGACAGTATTTTGTATATGGATCGTTTTTTCTTAGAGTTCTGTTTCAGCTGATCTCATAGGAAGATTATACCTAGTAAACAGAGTAACCAAAAGCTTAGTGAGGCAAACTTAGTGTGGTCTTTTAAACAAGAAAATGTTTGTTTTACAAATACCTAAAGAAATTATACAAGAAACACAAGAGATAAGGAAATAATGAAATATGACCAACAACAGATATTGACTCATTTTGATCAACAAAATGTAGAGTCAAAATATATTAAAACCAGTAATGTAGATTTTACTCCTTGCTTGTGCAAAAACATCTTATCTACCATGAGTAGTCAGAAAAAAATCAGTCAGAAAAGAGGTAAAATTGCCTTTTTCTCTCTCTCTTTTTTTTCCTCTCTCTTTCTTTCTCTTTCTCTCTCTTTCTTTCTCTTTCTTTTTCCTTTCTCTCTCTCTTTCTCTCTTTGTCTCTTTGTCTCTTTCTCTTTCTCTCTCTCTTTCTCTCCTCTTCTCTTTTTTTCTTTCTTCTCTCTTTCTTCTTTTTTTTTTTCTTTAATTTTCTTCCCCTTTTTTTTAACTTTTCTTCCTTTTTTCATTCCCTCTTGAAAAGTAGGGAGACAAACTGTAGTCATTGAACTCCAGGGCCATAAACTCAGTTATTTTTATCATTCTGCCTCCATTATCTTACTCTACACCTATATGGAGATGCAAAAATTACTCTGCTATCTCTGGACATTACGAGGTCGACCTGCCTTTCACCCCAGTGGACTCCTTAAAGTGCTATTGTCAACTCAGGAGGCTGAGTCAGAGGAGCTGAGTGCAGGTGGTGGCTCTACAGGAGAGAATAAATGCCTTTCCCCACTCCCTCCCACCCTTCAGTGTGTTCCACAATGAACCCGAGGAGCCACGGGACCAAGCCATGGATCAGTAAATTGGCAGAGCTCAGAGATCAGCCAGTCAGTCAATCTTAACAGCAATTCATTCTTGGATTTGTGGAGGCTGTGCAAAAGGATGCTTAGAAAAATCTAGGATAGGGTAGTTATTAAAGGAGATTAAAGGGTATTATGGAGTGCTTCAGCAAGTTATAATTAAAAAAAAAAAAA
>VWZP01009630.1:1035875-1061219 GCA_013396995.1 Dicaeum eximium
AGGAAAAGAGAGGGAGAGTGAGCGAGAGGGAGAATAGGCTGATTTTTCCAGTCAGTGAAGTTTCAAGGATGAGAAGCCTAGTTTTGCTTTGTTACTGGCTTCAATATTAATTATACAGTATTTTTTCCACTTAACAAAGAGAATCAGCTCCTTCAATCCAAATTCCCTAGCTAATTTCTTTAAGGTAATAGTGCATACATAAGACACAGACTCGATGTTTGTGCCAATTGGAGGTGCACCAATGTAGCATATTTGCTGCAAATTCATCCTTCTCTGAAAAGAGAGTGACTTATGACCCACAGATAGCCCAGGTATGAGTCCTGTCCTCCTAAATGGAAAAGATGATTCAGCATTGGTTTCAGTCGTGCAAAGTAATCCTACAGGGAAATGTCTTTCTGTCTCTTCCTCTGCAGAGAGAATGGGATGAATTTTATGATGTTACATAGAACACCAGGATACAAAATTTGATGGTCACATAAGACCTTAAGAAACTGTCTGTCTCTAAAATTATCTACTATTTATCACTTTCACCCTCCATACAGTGGCTGATCACCTTTATATAAGATATTTAAAGCCAAAAGGCATTCTTATAAAGTCAGTACTGAACATACATCCCAAAAAAAAGCAAAATAAATTAGAAACTTTTCAAACTCCTAAGTAACTGAGTAATTTTTATTTATTNTTAAACTTGGGTCTATATTATACATCCTTGAGTTTTACTACCTGTACCTTGGTCAGGAATCCAAATGGCACGATTAAATTTCTGTTCAACTGGAACCTGGGAGTGTTTTGTTCCTGCAGAAAATATCCATTTTTCCAAAAAGCAAAATCCAATCTTGAAGGAAGAGCCTTTTTGGTTCTTCCTCCTGCTTCTGTCTTCAAAGGCTGTTTCAGGTTCCAAATAGGTGATGGAGCATGATCTACTTTGGAGGTCCTTGGATTTCTGGGCTGTGCCCTAGGATCCTGCTTCATCTAGAAGTGAGGGCATCCCTTTCCCACTGACATTCTCAGCATTGAAGCACGCCCCATTTTTCATATGCAACCTTGAGGATGGCACACAGCAGATTAACCCTTGCTGGCCGTGCTGAAACCTGGTAGCCATGGCTGTTTCTCCCCTTTGCATTCACACCACACTTAAAATTCAATTCAAATCTTCTCAGTGAGCTGTATCTTTCACTTATCAACTTCCCTTATCAATGCTCAATCATTCTGTGCTGTGCTTTTTGCTTCCTGGAGCTGTGCTACACGGAACCCAATGCAGCCAGAGCTTGTAAAGACCCCTTACGTCCTTAGATTCCAGGCCTGCAAGGTCACTTCATCAAACCAAAGCTCATTAAAAAGAAGGAAGGAAGGTGATCTACCATTCTGACCTCGGACATTGTAGCTGAAAAAGCCCTTTGCCATTTATATTTCAACTTTCAATGAGTATATGACTCAGTACTGGAAGGATTTGTAGCTAACACTCAATAGAAGCTGCTCTCGAATTTTGACAAATCCCATCTTGAGCCGAGAAGAGAAACAGATATTGATCCTAAGTGTACCTAATTCATCTCTGCACTTGTAATCCCAAAAGAAAATGGCTTCTATAACCAGAGGGCGTTCAATATTTTTTCCATCTTGTAAAATAAACAGCAGTTATTTTGGTGTGTCTTCATGTGTCGGGAGCAACATTGGAAGTAAACAAAGCACTGATTTTTTTCCTTTCCTCTTTCTTGAGCAGAGTTACAAGAACTGCTGAGCCTTTTGATTAGACTAATTAAATTGTATCAAATAATTTAGACTGATGAAACTGTGGAGGCCACAGCAGCGCTGAGAGATCTGTGGCTCTGAAAGGAAGCTCCATGCCCTTGTCAGAGAAATGTATTTCGGCAGGGATCATATAATAAATCGCAAGGAAATTCATTTCACCCCGGTGATCTAGCCTCACTAGCAGTGTGGTAGCACCAGCATTAGGAGAGTTCTGAGTGATGACATGTGGAGAGATAAAAGGCTGTGTTCTCTTGTCAATTACATTTGTGTAAATTTGGAGAAATTAGATTGATTTTTCCGGTGCTGTTAAAGGTAGAGCCTGAGGTCAGGACCTAACCCACAATTTTCCTTATTGTTCCTTTTTTCAGCGTGTCATATCAGAAAAACTAACTGCCAAATGTAAAAGGTTTAGAAGTTCTGTCCTGAGAGTCACTCATGACAAGAACTGGATAGGAAACAACCAAGCATTCTAGATGATTAATATTTTCTGTTCCTAAAGTACAATCACCTAGAAGAACTAATGTATGTATGAATCCCTCCTATGACGTGGGAGAAACAGTCTGCTGTTGGAAATAAGCAGACCAGGCATTTGAACCTCAGTCTTCCATCATTATTGAAATATTAAGTTTTGTGGCGCAGCTGTGACTCTTTCCTGACATAGCTAAGATCCCCTAAATATGATGAGTTTCCGAAAAAAGGTCTTGTTTCAATAAATCAGTCTTTTCTGACCGCAATGTCAACAAATGTTGAAAAATTTCCTCTTAGCTACAATAATCATACAAGGGAGCATCTGGCTGCAAAAAAATGGTGAGCAGAGAAGAGTATTTTTAGGCAGGTGAGATGCATTAAGTGCAACTCAGCAGGGACTTGAAATTTTTAAGCAAGATACACTTCAGATGTGACTCTTGCTTAAAGAGGTGTCTCTTAAGATCACTTAAGATCTTTCAGATCTTTGAAGCAAGGGTAACATGGCACAACTTTGTGTAGATGGATGCTTGTCAAGAACTGATGTCACACATACAAGCACAGAGAATTTTCCTTGTTCCAGATCTGATTTAAGTTTGTTCTTTTTTTTTTTCTGGTTTTCACAAAATTACAGAATTTAGGTTGCAAAAGAAATCCAAGGTCATTGAGCCCAACCTTTGACTCCACTTCTTATATCTGCGAAGGGTGAGCGAGCAGTTCCTTCAAAGAAGGTGCTTCTTTTAATTATTGCCTTAACTGTCAAATAATTCACTTAATTATTGCTTTTCTTTCCCCCCTATAATTTCTTAATTTCGGGGCTGCTATGAATTTGATGGTGCATAAAAACCATCTCATGATGATATTTAGTACTTTTCTCTGGACTGAAATCTGAGTCTTCTGGTGAAACTGTAAAATCCTAATTCAAGCAAGTGCTATGACTGTGAATGTTCAGCAAAACCTTCCAAAATGTCTGATAATGTTGAAATCAATAGACTTCTCCTTCTGCAAGACAGAGGTACACCTCAGTAAGATCACAATCATGGCCCAAGCAAGCTGTTCTCAAAGAGGTTGCCTGTTAGTAGTGAGATGGTTAAAGTGGAGAGATAGCAATAAAAAGAAAGATTTGTGCTCTACTGAATGATCCAGACATCCTCCTCTGGAAGTAGCTGTAGGATCTGGCCTGTGGGACTCCAGGGGATTGCTGGGTCATTGCTAAAAGTGAGTGTGGTTGTCCAGCTCTGCCTCCCCCACCAAGTTTCACCGAAGAGGAAAGGAAGGGGAAGTCCTGAATGCCTATGGACAGGCCAGTGATGATTTGTCTTCAGGCACAAGTCCATATCTTCTTTCAGAAATATTAAATATCTTTTGAATTTTCAGGTGCAAAGGCACCAAGGGCAGATTGTCAGCTAAATTATATCAGAACAGAAAAAGCTCATTCTGTGAATTCAGCAATGTTTCAGTTCAAAGAGGAAGGATTTCGTTTCAGAGAAACATAGAAGTATAAAATCATGGAAGGGTTTAGGTTGGAAGGGACCTTAAAGGCCATCAAGTTCCATCCTCCACTTCTGCTAGACCAGGCTACTCAAAACCCCATCCAGCCTGGCACTGAGCACTTCCAGAGATGAGACATCCAAAGCTTCTCTGGGCAAGCTGTGCCAGCTACTCACCATGCTTAGGGAAGGATTTCTTCTTAATTTCCAAGCTAAACCTACTCTCTTTCAGTTTGAAAGTTTCCATTCCCTCTTGTCCTCTCACTCCATGCTCTTGTAAAAAGTCATTTTCCATCATCCTTGTAGGCTCCCTTCAGATGCTGAAAGGCTGCAATTAGGTCACCCCAAAGTGATCAGCTCTTCCAGGCTGAATAAACCATTGCTCTCTGCCTTTCCACATGGGAGAGTTGCTTCATCCTTCAAATCCTTTTGGTGGCTTCCTCTGGACTTACTTCAGCAGGTCAACATCCTTGTGGTCAGAATGGTACAAATAAAGTTTTGCCATTTTTATTTGGCAATATCTTGCTGTTATGGAAAACCCCTAAAATGTGAAGGGCAGGGAAAGTTCTCTGTTTTTTCATAAAGAAGAAAAATCCATAAAATATATTTCAAATTGGATGTTGTGGGGAGGAAAAAAAAAAGATAAAAACTAAAAGCAACACTGGATTTTCTTTTAAAGAAAGTTCATATATAATTTTTAGTTCTGCAGTTGTCATGCTTTAAAATATTTTTTTCTTTTATTGTTTAAGGCAAGTTTTATTGTTTAAGATCATTGGTGATAAGTAAATAAAAAAATTTCTGTGGGTTCTCATGAGTAGCTGATAGAAACACCCAGTTACCTCCTAGCCTGAGTAACACATAGCTCTGCTGAAGTTATCAAAGCTCTGGTGCAGAACAGTTTATAAATTATCTGCAATTAATACTGGACAATAAAGAAGAGAAACTACTCAATCAGGTTTGCAGGTGTCTGTTACAGAAATAGAAGAATCCAGGTTTAGGAGAGGCTGCAAAGATGATTGTTTAGAAACAGGTATCAAAAGGATGGTGTGTAATAGTGGCCAGGTAATTTAGATATTCTGGTCATCAGGGGAAACAGTGTGGAATCTGTGACATACCAGAAATTACCATAGTATCAGCATTTATTTACTTTCTTTTCTATGACTAATTCCCTATAAAAGCAAGTAAATTAAAAAATAAATAAAGCCAGCTGGCAAGGCTGCAAAACATTGAACATAAACATTAATGGCAGTGCTTTTTCACTTGCATATCACTTTTAATCTAAGGCTCTTAAAATGATCCACATTAATTAAAACTTATGATTCTTTATTGACGGCCATAAGAAAAGGCAGATAATACTTCCTGATGCTCTATGAATAAGAGAAACTTAAATCAGTGACACTAAGATTCTCAGATATTTTTAGAAAGCTGGGTTGGTTCAGATTGTATTCTCTCAGAGGTTTGCACAAAAATTCTATTAAACAAAAGTATCTAAGAATGTCACTTCTTTTTTTTTTCTTTTTTTTTTTTAGTGACTAATTCCAGATTTACTGCTACTTAATTTCTGGGACTATGTTCCTTACTAGACAGTGGAAGATAGAAAGGAAAAGGAAAAACTGATCTGCCTAAAATCCTGGAGGATTCTTAATTTTGAGCAGAAGCAGATTCAATTTTTTCTGTCTATAGGGTGGGAAAAAAAACCCTGAAACATTAAAAATGATGGACCTGTCCAAACTGCCTAACCAAACTCTTTGGAGCACACTCACATAGGTCTAGATTCAGTGTTCCATAACACCTGACTGGCTATAATCATGCAAAATACTCTGTGATGTTAAAAGCAGGAGCTTAATTTCTCTAGAGGTTAATTCAGCCTTCCTGTGATCTCAGTTAACTGGTGAAGTGACTTATCTCTCTTCATTGACTGGACAGGGAGCTGAAGGGAACTGTATTCAACTTAAAAGCCCTCAGATGCTTCACAAATTAACAGGACTAATCCAAGTCTTAACTCTTTATGTGTGGCCAAATCCTCCACATAATATTTCCAACAGAATACCAGTTTAAGGTTACAACTGTTTAATTGCAAACAATTGGAGTGATGGTCAAAATAGGAGTTGTCTTTTTAAAAACTCTGTTTGATTGAGGAGAATTCATCTAGAAAGACGCCAGTAGCCTTGAAATCCCAAGATGTCATCCTTGTTCCTCTCTTTCCAGTAGGAAATTATATCAAATTTTTGTAAAACCAGGTTTTCTCCCCATTTGCTAGTAGAGACCCCTGCTTTGAGACAGTTCTGAGTCACTTCAACTCTTCAGCCCACGTCAACTTCTCTCTTATTCTTATTAAGAACATTGTTTTTTTGACTTTTGACTCCTTTTCCTGTACATGCAGAGACACACCATGCTCAAATATTACATGTAAATATGTATAAAGTGTTTTATCCTACATAGAAACTGATTAATATAAATTGTACTATTCATTGCTATATCTTCCAGATGAATGGAACAGCATCAAGAGTATTCTTCCCTGTAATAGGAACAATAATACATTGTCAATAGACAGATACCCTAATAAGATGAAAAATAAGTTCAATGACAGAAACAATAGATTTCATAGGAAACTATTTGACAGGGAAGAGTCATTGCATTGTTTGGAACACCTGTGGTTAATTATCATAGCTGAATACATTAAACTCAGTTTCCAACCTCATATATCTTCATAGACTATTTGGCGATATTAAGCGATAAAGGCTTAATAATCAAAAGTACTGAGTTAGCAAATGTTTTCTAATTTTAATAACTTCTTGTTGTAATTACCAAGTCTTGGAGTGAAATTATTTAATTAGAAAGTAATCAAGAAGTGTCTACTGTTAATTGAAGAAATTATAAAAGATCTACATTTTTAATATATTTCTTGGGTAATAAAATTAAAGTCTATGATAATTATTTTATAAACCATGCTGATAAGAAAAGTTTGATACCAAAATGAGATATTGTGTCTATTAATTCCCATAGCTACATTTGCCTTTGGCAGGTAAAACCCAAAGAAAAGGTACTTTGGACATATCCATTATCTGTCATTTCACATCTCAGCCTACTTAAAGAATGTCCATTCATGCTCACTGCTCCTGTGAGAATAGCAATAATTATCATTATACCTATTTTCCCAACTAATAAAGTGAGGTTAAATGCATTACTATAAATCATGGCTATTTATAGGTAAGAATGAAAAATTTCTATCTAATATCCTTTTGGTAAAAACTGGATTTATAAGTAATATGTTTTTTAAAATAAATTGAGATATTATATTTTCATAAACATTTTAATTTTCAGAAATTAAATAGATTAATTTCAAATCAAAACAAAAAAAGGGCAAAAATCAGTGTTTTAAAACTGTTCAGCTAAACCTGAAAGAATTTGAATTTAGAAAAAGTCAGCAGAGCACTTAGTAGGATTTATCATTCTTATTCTCCACCTTTTCATTATTCTCTGTCAGCCAAGTACACAGAGTAAATGGTGTTTCCCAAAATCCTCCATGGTTATGCATTTCTATGCTGAGCCATGCTCAGCAAGTGGGGTGCCAAAAATGCTGAATGTGTCATAGGTATAAAACCTTTTTTTTCCTGACTGCTGCTATTTCTGTTAAACATTCCAAGACACTGATCATCCAATTTAAAACTTCTGTGGTGAGCTGCTATTCCCTCTTGGGTGTCTGTTAAAGTTAATTTGTCAATGCACAAGAAGCACAGGATAAAGATCTTCTAACACAGGTTTGTCAGAATAGACATGGTGTATGTAGGTTTCTGAAATTGTACATGCTCTTAGGTCCACGGCTTGCATGAAAATCTTGTACTCTAATAAATAAATGCTATTGAAAAATATGTTTTCCATGAAAGGGAAAAATTACCTGCTTGCAGGAAAAGTGACAGAGCTAAAAACACACACAGAAATGCTTTCTAACCTGGAATAGAAACAATCTGAAAAAAGAAATAGATTCTAAAAGTGAGAAATGAGATAACTTTTTTTTTATTAGAATGCCATTATTGGTTTACACCTTTTAGCTAGTTCTCTTGAAAACCGCATCTAGTTAATAACAAAACCAACATCACTAATATTTTGGTTGCTGTCACTATTCTTTTGGTTGCTGGTCTTAATCCTGAAAGACTTTTCCTACAGTCAACACATGGTGTCATATGACACACATGGCAAATGGCCACTAGCAGGACCAAAGGTGGCATCTCTATCTCTGTACAAAATTCAAATGATGTGTTTGACTAACAAGGCTGCACCATGTTGGAGAAGTGATTGACAAACTGTCATATACTTCAGACCAGATTCACAAAATGTGTGTACATTTTCATTCCTCATTTCTGCACTCTGTTAATGCAATTGTAGTTCTGAAAAACACCCTCATATACTAAAAGAATCCACTAAATGCTGTAAACACCTGATTCATGTGTGTATGAGGATTCTCTTGTCAATTCAATTGGCTTCTCTGCCCTCACACCTTTTCTTAATTTGGGAGAGCCTTTGAAACCCAACCAAGCCTAAAATGCAGAAAATATTTTACTTCTCTAGAAATTTTCAGATCAAAGTAAATGTAAATTATTCGACCATAAATTAAATTTCTGTTCTGCCTGAGTCAGACAGATCACCTTGACAAAAGGAATAAATTAGGGGTTAATGAATGGTTGGTGATAATGATCTTTAGGTGTTCTCTGGGCCAAAAGCTCCTGGGAGCTCTTCACAAACCCCAAAAAATACCTTTGGCCTTGGGCATTACAGCTTAAAACAAATGCAGGTTGCAAACCTAGAAGGTTACCTTTCATTTACCTGCTCTAAATTAATTCTTCAGAGAATGTCTACTCTGTCAACAAAGTAGATATGAACTAGTGTCTTCACTGTAAGAGAAAAAAAAAGAAAAACCTCACACTATGTCATATTTTATATGTAGAAGAGAAACAATAATTATATGTTACTCCTTTTGGTTACCTTGTAACAGAATTTTCTGGAAGGCTTCTTTGACAGAATCAGAAAGTCTATTTTACAGAAAAAAAAAAAAGGAAAAAAGAAAAGTGGGAATGACACTGGGGAAGTTGTGCATCCTTTAGGATAACACAAAGGGAAGTATTACAAAGACTGTTCCCAACTGGGCATGGATTTATAAGTTACACAGAGCACCCTTATCTACTGAAATGCAGAACTATATGCATGAGAAATTCCCAGCTGCTGACATTTTGTGAGCTTTTAATAGTACCATTAGTCAATATATCAGTATGCAGCATATCATATTGACTAGAGCTGATGTTTATAGTGGAAAGCTATTGACTTATGGGATGAAAAAGTGGATATAATTCAGCTTCAGGCATTATTGCCCACTGGAGGTTACTTTTTCATTTACAGGGACAATAATTTGCCCTGTAAACTGAAAACTCTTGGCTTACTATATATTTTACTATGCACTTTAATAAGACTTTTTTTTGTCCTAAATGTGCTTTACATAGAAGCTGGAACTTCAGCAGTAGTATATCCTCTGTTAACATAGCCAATACTGAAGAAAAGCATGCCACAACTAAAAAAAAAAAATTAAAAATAACCAAACCAATGAAATTTGAGTGGTTCACTAAAATGTCTTTTTTTAGAAATGGTCAATTACACATTTAGATATAAATGCTAAGAGATATCTCCTACATATCTATCATGCTGTGGGACAATGAGAGCAGTCTTGGGGTTGACAGGAGAGTTGGTTGTGCAGACAGGTAGTGCAATCCTCATCAAAGGTTTCTGTGGAAGCCCTGAGAAGGCTGGTCTGACTCTCCTTTGAACAAGAATTCAGACAGGATGGCCACCTGAGGTCCCTCCCAACGTGAGCCCTCCTGTGATCACTCTGAAACTTTTGAACAGGCTCTTTCTGCATTCACTGGAGAGACACAGGCTGTTACAGAAAATTAGATCACATCAGCAAGAGACAAATGACTGTCACAAATGGGAAGAAATGCTCTCTGGAGACACTGTGGAGGGAACCCAGAAGGTTAGCCTGGATTGGGTAATGAACACTTGGTTAAAAATGGTGATACAGCATGGCTTGATTTCACTTTGGCTATACAGACCAGCGGTTAGTTGAAGATGGCATGATTATTCCAAGATGTTTTCTTTGCACGGGGCTCACTCATCCTTGATAACAACTGATGGCTTAGAATGCTAACACAGTGCATAATTTCACAGCATAAAAACTGCCATATGCATTGACTGATGAACTAATGGTCTGGATCCTACAGTTTTAGTAAAAGATCAGCTTGCTAACCACAAGACACACACACTTCAGCTGACAATACATCTTGATAAGCAAAAAAAAAAAGATTCAGAATTAGCTTGTCAATAGCAGAAATGAGTCAATAGCATAACAACTGCTATCCACATCTAATCATAGTAATGGCACAATAGACAATATTCATTATCCACCTGTCAAATCTTGGTGTGAAAAAAGGCAGTAATAGATCAAGGATAGTATAACAATAACAGTAACAATAATAGTAAAAACAAGAGCAGCAGCAAAACCAAAAAACATCATGTCCTAAAATTAGTGTCATAAATCAATGAGTGTTTTCTTGTGTCAATTCACATTAAGATACACCGTACAAGACATAGTATACCAGAATATCCTAACACAACATGACTCCCTAGTTTTACTTCATGAATTATAATTTAAGACTCAATTTTTTTCAAGCATTGGATAGTGGCTTGTCATAACATAATACACCCATGGATTTTCTCCAGGTTTTGTGGTGAGATACTCATGTTCTAGGAGAAAAAGCAGTTCTTTCTTGCCTTCTTTTTGTAGCATTCATCCCAACAGCGCTACTGTGTAACAGGACTAAATCATTCCAATCACAGTTTGACAGCTTAATGCTGTCTTTGTCTCATAGAGAGGAAAGTCTATTTAACTAGAGCAAAAGATGGAACTGTCTTGAGAGCTTGGGTGGAGATCTGGACTTCTTTCTCTTCTATGAAAACTATTTCTTCTACCACCTGTTTGGCCCTTGATTAGTAGTGACAGCATTACTGGTGGTGTTCTGTTAGCCACATAGGGGATTGTGGTCAGTATGGATGCCCTTCAATAGAATGGACACTTTTAAATGTTTTTCTTCTTTTTTCTTTTAATTAACAGATTTTTTTCCCCTAAAATTTTTCTGTGCATTGATTGAATTTTCACTGACTGCAACAAGAACAAAAGTGTCATCAGTGCCATGTGTGTACATCTGAATCTGGAATTAAAACCTACCCTTATTGCTCAGCCTAGTTGTCTAAACATCCAGTGTGTAACATCACTGGAGGTGCTGTGGGGTTGGCAGATGTGACACCATCTATAGGTAGGTAAAATCTTTCTATTCTTTTGAAATGGCAACCAAAAGGGACACCCAAGGGCATCTCAAATGACAGCAGATAATTGTGTCTAGGCAATTTTACTTTATTCTTAGCATCTAATTTATGACAATCATTAAGAATATATCTATACTGAGAAATTAAATGGGACCAAGAACATTTCTGGTCATTGGGGTCAAGCAGCAAAATATATTTGGGTCTGTGCTGGGGAATTCACTAAGCCTCTAAAAAGGGTAAGTACACCTGGAGTAGTTAGTGGGAGTGGGCAGTCCTAACTCCTAAAACACTTCCTGTTTTTGGCAGTGTGTTAGTTGCTGTGAACTAAGACTGGACCAGAGACAGTCCTAATATCTCTCTAATCTGGTCAAATAAGAGTAATTTTGAGCATTATTTCCTTTAACAATCATAGCTAAAGTGTCTAGGAATCCAGCCATGTGTAGGCACTAACAGATAAATGTCCTTAATTTGGATAATAGAAATGGTAAAAATTCTCATCTGCCCATCTCCCCACTCCTTGGTCCACCCAAATACACCCAAAATAATTCCAGACATTTGAGGCAGCATATTTCTGGATATTTCAGGTTCTACCAGATTTGTTTTTCTCTCTTTCTTTGGATGTAATTGTTATTCAGTCCTAGAGTTGGGGTATTGCAGTCGGTTTCTATGGGTTTGGTTTTATTCATTCCTTTCTCTGTCTCTGTTTTTCTCTTTCTATTCATACACAGAGAATAATAGAATTGCTACTGCCAAAACCCTCACTCCATTGGAGTGAAAACCATTCATTTGTCATCTCAATTTTAAGATTCCTGACTCCAAATGCAAGGATATTCTCCATGGAGGTAATGGGACATTTAGCAATTCACTCATTTTCTTCACATGCTACTTATTTAGACACTCAGCAGTTGGCAGCTTTGATGTGAGTGGTAAAAATTATAAAGACATTACATATCATAAAAATATAAATGAAAGAAAACATGGGCCCTGTTTTATATCAGACTAAATTGGCTAGTGTCATACTCAGGATTTTTGCTTTATGAATTATAATTGTTAGAGGAGGTGTTCCCTTGAGTAAAACACTACCTGTCTCTTTCATATATAACATCAGCCCTTCACTTTTTTCCTCCTTAAAGAAATTGCTGTGCAAAACTTAGGCACAAAGAAGCCAATTTATAAACTCAAATAGTACACATATTAATAGAAAAGTGTATCACTCTGTTTGAGATCCTTAACATAATTAAGATGTCTGTCAAAAATGAAAATAAATAATATTATACGGAGGAAGTGGTAAAACTCAGCTGAGCAAGTAGGGCTATGATTGTTCAAAAATATTTATATAGAAGGGGAATGGGGGAAAAAAAAGAACTTTTTTTTCATGCTGCTGTTCTTTTCTGGCCATTTGTGGAGGATTCTGAGAGAATCTAAGCACCTACATAGCAGCTTACTCAGTCCTACCCCTGTGCTGGGGGGGATAACACAGGTAGAACAAGAGTGAGAGATTTGTTTGAGCTAAAGATACTTCAGTAAGTGAAGAAAAGAGGGGAATAAAAACTCAAGCAGCGCTGATGTAAAGGGGATCAATCATCACCTTCCATTATCTCTGAGCAGCAGTGACCTTGGAAGACACTTCCCTCCATGCCTCAGCTTTGATTTGTGGAGCATGACATTAAATTCTTTTGGCCCATTCAAAACAGCTGTCCTGCCTATTTCCCCCTACAACTCCTTGCCCACCTCTAGACTGCCTCTGGTAGCATGGCAGAAAAGAAAGAGAAAGCCTTGAAGCTGTGCAAGCACTGTTTGTCAATACACAAATTATTAGTGGGTTATCAATACTGTTCTGGTCACAAATTCGTAACACATCATCATATGGACTCCTACAATGAAAATTATGGTCCATTCCTGCCAGACCAGGTACACCATCATAAGTTCTGGTGTTTAAATGGGGACCTGTTTTCTCTGCAGAGCACACATGCAGTGAGAGAAAACCTGGTAGATGCACTCTGGGGAGTGAATCTCTGGACATGTCTTGCAAATTTCAAATCATACATCATGTTAAACCAAGAATCATAGTGGGATAAAGATCTCCAATAAAGAGAGTAAGAATTCTAATGGTCTCCCTCTTCCCTATGATTTTTTTTTTCTATTAACTCTCTTCTAAACTTTTATCCCCTCATAGCTTCTCACTGGACAGTCAACAAGATTTTGGAATTCCATCCTTGTAGATATTCAAGTATTTGCTGGACAAGATGTTGAGAAACCCAATCTAAGTTGGTTTGGCTTTGAGCAGAGAGGTGGAGCAAGGTTCTACCAGAGGTTTTTCCCAGCAGACACATATTTCTGCTCTGTGGTTCCACACCAGTCTGCTCTAGCCAGTGCCAGCAATCCTGTACATGGCCTCCGCAATTTCATCCACAGGATTTTGTGCCATGAATTAATATCCTGACTGCCACCCTATCTGTGTTGATGTTCTCACTGCCATCTCAGTTGTGTGACTCTGATCTAGTGGCAATTACTAGTGGGAAAACAGAAGCAAACTGTGTTAAAACCCTCAAAGGTGACTTTTCTGGCGTAGGGAAAAGTAGCGGTGAGGCTGTCTTCAGATGTGGATTTTGAGAAGTCATAACACCTACTAAATTTGTCTCTGAGGATTTTACCTTCTGGGACTGACACCTAAGGAACCAGTCACATAAGGTAGAAAACTGTATCTTAAGTCTCCACAATACCTCTGTATGTCAAGTTTACATGTGTGCCTAAATATGCTGTTGAAACCCAAAGAAGCAAATCTGAAAGAAATATTAATCATAGATTTTTAAATTATATAAATCTCTAAGATCTCTAGATTTACTGCAGTAGTAAGGTCATCAAAAGATGTTCTATTCCACTTTGATATCACAGATAAATGCAGGACTTTTTCCAGGCCTGAGTAATATCTTTCAAACACAATGACTTACAACAACATTCTTTACAAGACAGCTTGTCTACTTTCCCTGTGTCTTTCCTTATGCTTTCAATGGCTATTTAATTTTAAATTTTAGAAGTTTACTCAGACATTTACTGCTCAAAGTCAGTAGAAGGGACATTGAGCTCAACTGTCTTTGCCACACCAGTCCTCTAGACATGGAGTTTCATAATGACTGAGATGCACATTTTGAGAGATGACTTGTCCCATCAGTTCCAGCCATCTGGTCTAGAGGAGGATGAGCTTTCTAGTCCCTTTCCACCTCTGAAATAATATTGATCTCATATTTGAAAAAATAACAACAAACTGCTCCACTGGAAAATTTTCCTTTCAAATATCTTGATTACACAATCTTTTGATTAATTAATATTATAAATGTTAAAAATGTCATTTCATTAAGATATTTTTAATTTCAGACCAGTAAAAATCCCAGTCTGTGTTGTTATTTTTACTCCTACTGGCGCTGTTGTTTGGGTATTGCATGCTAGCATTCTTTCCCATCTTTCAAGCTTCCAGCTTGAAGATGTTTTTGTGGTCACATGAATGCCATGATGCACTGGTTCTTCTCACATATAAAGGATACTTTGTGGTAGGCCTTGTTTACCTTTTCCAGTGAGGAATAATGGATTATAGAGTTATGACTATATAATTAATTTAGATGGGTTTATTTACTGAAATACATTGCATTGTCCAAGGCAATAATTTTGTTATTTAGTCAGTATTCAACAAATGCAAAAGATTTAAGAAAACCCTATGTAGATTGTTGTTTCTCATCAGACAGTATAGAAGTTGAAGCTTCCTAGTATTCATTGTTAAAGAACTTTTATATTTAGAACAGGTCTTAGTTTTTTTTATAAAGTTCCATGACAATAAGTTATATGGCATATATCAAATTATAAATGATGTAGATGTTACAAGTTCTTTTCACTGGAAAATAAGCAAATCATTCATATTAAAATTGCTTATGTCAGACTTCATGATAATCATAAATAAAACACAAATCTGTCATAAGATTTTGAAGATTCAGATACTACAGTTGAATGTTCTCCTTTCTGCAAGTTTTTTTTTTTTTTTCTGATGTGGTTTATAGAGCCAGGTTTTTTGTGTTTCTTAAGTTGATTTTAACCCTGTGCCATTTCAAAATTTTTGAAATCGGGAAATACTATTCTCTCCACAGAGTTAGGTTGAATTGGTAAAATGTATGGCTGAAATATATTTAAACAGCTACAATTTTTTATTTGTTATATTTCCTTTCTTTAATGCTGCTTGAATATTCTACCTTGACAACTGAAGTATATATTAATTATTGAAGTGTAATAATTTTTTTCCTCAATCTTTATCTCTTTCATCTTGTATATATTGTTTTCTTGTTCACGAGTCTTGAACAACTTCAAGAACATTGGCCTTTTGATGTCCAAATAATTTTGTTATGTCTATAAATGTTTTTTACCTTTATTCCTTATTAGTTTTTCCTCACTGATTATTTTGTTACAATTTTTCATTCAGTACAGCCTAGCTGCATTTTATTCAAGTGTAATTTTTTCTTGTGGTAGAAATTCTCAGTAGTTTTCCTATGCTGGAAAAAGAAAATATACAGACCTTCTTTGTATTCATGCTCTGGATATGTTCCACCCAGCTGACTTTTCTGCCTAATTTCCTTTTGTCCTTTACCACTCAAAACCTTAGTTACAGACCTGCTTTCATCCTTTCATTTAATTTGAATAGAATCAACTTAAAATCATTCTATCCAGGGTTAATTTTCATGCCTGGCTTATCTTCTTGACTTATCACTACCGAATCTTCCACTGGGATCAGAAATCTTTTAATTCTGGCATGTGACAAACATGTAGATAACAAGGACTGATATTCTATGGCAGTGAAATTATTCTGAAGAAAAGGTATGGCCAGTACAATTTTGATTTTCCATGGTACAAGGAATGTCTCCACAAGTGTAAAAAAAGAATAAGCTGCTCTAACCAGGATTAGTATGGGAGAAGGCTAATTGGTCTTTCACCTTATTTTTGCTGTCATTCCTTCAGGGATTAGGTTAAGCCCCAGTGTATGTTTCATCAGGGAATTACAGAGATTAGACTTTGTCTCTCTGTCTATCATTCAGACACTTCCTCTAATGTTTACTAGATTTTTCTAAGTCTCACAACTCATCATGTAGTTCCTTTCAGTCAAAAATAGGTATATAATTTATGGTATCAAAGGCTGCTCCTAGGTTAGTAGAATGAAAGGTGTGAGACAATAACATGATTGCCAAATCTTTATTAAGTTTCCCGATTTTCTGCCTTTCACCCACGCCAAGTCTCACTTTACCTATGGGGTTTTTACATCTTTAAATTAAGAAGATGCTAGAAGCTCTCCACAAGTCTGACCTCAGACCTGTAAAGTATTCAGGGTACAACTGAGATTGACTACTGTAAAGTAATATAACAAAGTCATGACCTGGCCCTTTAAAATAAAGCTCCCCTCAACGACAAAATAGAACTGCTGTAGGAAAATGTCAGTTACTCAGCAAAATTTGAATGAGGCAGAGAGACCAACCTTGTTTCTTCAAGCTCCAGCTAGAAAGAAATCTTCATGAATATTGTAAATTTGACTATCATAGTTATATCTGAATGCTTAATTATTGACAGTATTTCCTTTCAGCCTAAAGGCCATGAAAAATTGTATTAAAACTAAGGATGGGATTATACATCTTATACAACTGTAACTGTAAAAGACTACAGGATCTGCAACTGGAATATTAGTACTTTCAATTTAGTACAATAAATAGGTATTTTTAGGGAGCAGTTCCTTATCCCTGTGTAGTTCTCCTTAGGATGAGCTGAGTTATGCCTAGAAACACCAGTTCTGGTTTTGAATTGAAGGTGGACCAATGGCAAGAGTAAGTGTAGATACCTGTGTTTGTTCAGACAGCCCTACCCATAACCTCCCACTACAACCAGCAGAAAGAGGTACAATTTGAGGGCGATTCTTCTAGCCAAAAATCCCTGTCTAGAAAAACAGCCATATAAAGATGTTAGTCTTTATCCACTGGATATGGAGGAAAGTCTTTTTACACAGCCATCTTAGATAAAACATCCTAAAATAATTTCCAGTTGATTTTGAAATAAGTTAATTTAATTTGAAATATTAACTGCACTTCAGATAAATACATTACTTCCATGAAGAAATTCTAGTTTTATTTCTGTGATCTATGCTTGTACACTCTAAAAACAAAGAAAACCTTTATTTCCTTATTTGAAAGTGTTAGATGATGAAAAACCTACTACAGTTCTTTGCTACTTATTCTACTGTTTTTTATAATTTTTGTTAAAAAAATGGATATTTCTTTTCAGAATCAGCTTGCCAAGTTTCAATCCCCAACCACTAGATCTTGTCAAGTTTTTCCTTCTAAGACTGGAGAAACTTCTATTATCACATTTTTATTCTTTCAGGGGATATTTATAGAACATGTCTAGTAACACCTTTATCTTCCTTTTGAAAAATTAAATAGAGCATGCAGTACTTCATTGCACAGTGTTTTCAAACCTGTAATAATTTCTGTGGAACTTTTCTGAACCTTTTCCAATCTTTTTTTCGATATCTTTTCTCAGCTGCAGGTACAAAGACTGGACAGTTTTCTTATAACGGTCATATCAATGCCAAGCACAAACTAAGAAAAGGATTCCTTTCTCCCATCTGATATATTTTCATTTATGTGTTTAAGGATCATATGGGTCTCTGCAACATAACATCTCATTGGATCCCATATTCTGCTGATGAGCTATTACTGATTCTCATTTTCTCTTTCAAGTCTTTTACAAGATCACAGTTCTCAAGATAGAATTTTCCATCCAGTAAATGCAACTTTCATTTTCTAATCTTGGGGCAGAAATGTAGCTGACTGAGGTAAGTGTAATTCTGTTCTATGGCATTTTCTGCTAGATAAGAATCTGAGCAAGGATTTTTTTTCAAGAACTTGCTATATGAACTTGATAAAGTCCTTTGCTTAATTTTACACCAGGAATTAAAACTAACCTTAATGTGGTCCTAAAACCATTCCTCCTGAACATCTAAACTATATTTTCAACTTTTACCATCAGGAGCCAGCCATGATCATCTTGAAAACTCTGCTTCAATTCTGACCATGTTGGTCTTATTTCCTTACTTATTCTAATTCTTTAATGTCTGAAATGTGCATGTGACCTTCAGATTTATGACAACCTTTCAAAGCAGACTACCCTTCATCAACAAAAAGAGACTTTCCTACTCCTCATTCCCTTTCCTCTTATGTCCTTTCTTTGCGTTACAATTTGCCCATCTAAAAAAAAAAAAAAAAAGAGTTAAAAAAAATAATTTTAAAAATGCCCACCTAATAAGTAATTTCCAGAAATGTTGTACTCCACAAATAAAAATCCCACTTATAGTAAGACTGGTTTGATTGTAAATTGCTGGGGAATGATAAGCCTGGGGGCTTATCAGGACTGGGAAGAATAGTTCATGTGGTTACAATATTATGGGGGCCACCAAAGATTCTGTGTTAGGTATCCATGTAGACTCCCATGATATCTCTCAAGCTTCAGGTTTTTTTTAACGATGATGCCTTCCCATTCCACAACTTGATTGCTGAGCTAAATCAATTAGGAGATTGTGGCTAAGAACTCACCGTGATCCGAGCCAGGAATTGACTCTGGGTGCTGTCCTGTCGTGTACAGCTGCTTTAAAAGATTTACATCTTTCTGAAAAGGACGTGTATGATTCTTTCTCTGTTTTGAACAGAGAGCACTTAAAGGAGATGCTATGTTTTCCAGATATGCAGATGCTAATTCACATCTTATTGGCAGCTACTTAATGTTATCAGGTGTACTAGGTGAATCTTAATGAAGGAATAATGAAGACAGCGTGTTTCTTCTTGCTTTTATTATTGCTCCATTAGACTTTCAGTACATCACATTTTTTTCTTAAGCCTCCCTGCAGCCCATGAACAAGCCACAATCATCCAGAACCAAGAACGTCAAAATGACATTTTCCTACCAATTCCTGGAAAATTATTTTTTCTCTTGTCATACAGAAATCCCACTCTTTCCCTTAACTTGGTAGTGATTCTCAGAAAGTCCTCATCCAGGTGTGGATAAAGCATTGCAGTCAAACCTGGTGGGTGTATGATAGTTTTCCAAATGTAAAATGCTGTCTAGTTCATCCCAAAAGCAATACACATTTTGCAAGTGTACCTGGACCACTGCTGTAAGAGGCAAAATGGGTTCTGAAATGGCTAGTACTTTTAAAACAATTTTTAGGACTTTGTGCATGCCTTACTTCAGAAAGTATAAGTTGTTTGGGAAAAAAAGTACAAGTTGATTGGGAAAAGCTGTTAAACTAACATAATGTGCACCATTTGTTACCGTTTGTTACTGTTAAGATGTTTCCATATCCATCCGACCTCTTCTGCTATAGAATTACAGAAATATTTAGGCTGGAAAAGACCTTCAGGAGTCCCACCATTAGCCCTGTAGTGCTATGTCCATCAATAAACCACTGTGCCACACCTACACATCTTTTAAACATTTCTGGAGATGGTGACTCCACCACTTCTATGGGCACCCTGTTCCATTGCCTGGCATCACTTTTGTGAAGATTTTTTTTTTTTTTTCCTAATTCAATCTAACACTTCCCTGGTGCAACTTCAGCCCCTTTGCCCCTTGTCCTGCCACTGGTTACTCAGGAGGGGAGAATGGCACACAACATTTCATTATGTGACAACTGCAGCCCATTCAAGAGCCATCACTCCTCATACTGTACACATTTCTTCTATCTTATCTGGAGAAAACTGTCCTGTGAGACCATTTCTGCAACTTCAGGAGCAGTTTACAGAATCTGTGTGTGGGTTTTTGATGTTCAGCTCCTTCAGAGCTGGCCAGGCTGTCAGAGCTCAGCAGTTAGGGCGGAGTAGAGACGGAGAGGGAAAGCATAGCTCAGGAGAGGGATTCCAGGTGACTTTTGGTGGAGGAGTTGACTGCCAAAGAACTCTTGATTTTCAACAGGAGCCAGTGTCAGGACTCTGTACCCTGACACTGCCAGACTGGGCTGAGTTCCAGCATGAAGCTGGAGGCAGAGGCAGGGAATTTCTGCAGGCTAATTTTATAGGTACAGGCATTCCTCCTGTCTTTCTGTCTGTAAATGCTTGAGTCCTGCCTGGTGACACAGCATACGCACTAGAAAAGGACAAGAAAGTGGCACAAACAGTAAACACCTTTAAGGGGCCTGGTAAAGTGATCCTGAGGGATTTCCCCAAAATAACTATCTTTGTCCCACTGTGTAGTGGGACAGGGACAGTGGGACAGTAGCAGGGCTGGAGCTGTGGAAAGGACATTTGGTGGCTCTAGAGAGGAAGGAGACATTGGGGGAATATGTTTCACAAAAGTCATAGAAGTCTAGGATGCAGGTACCTGCATGAGAGACAGGAGGTGGAAGAGGCTGGAGAAGCTCCCCACTATACACTGGAGGTCAGAGTGTCTCCCCATAGCTTGGGTCACTGACTTCATGGCCCACCCTCTGTGCCACACATCATGTTCTGCCCTGATCTCTTCCCTGTGCTGGTCCTTGCCCCTGGCTCCTAAATGACCCTGAATTCTGACCCCAGGAACTTCTTTCTTACTCTCGGTGACTTGCTGTGAATATCTGTTTAGCTTCTAATAGGTCAGGTCAGGAAGATGAGAGGTCTGCATGAAAAGTTGTCCTTGCTGAACTGAATGTCAGTGTTGCTGATGTTTGGGGAGCACAGATCTCATCAGGAGCCTGTATCTCCTCCCAAAGCTTCAGCTCAGGCACTGGCATTGACTTTGCTTTCTGGCAGTCCACAGACCCCAGTTGTTAATGTTTATTTCTTCAATGATCACTCAGGACCTTTTATTAATCACTATGGAAGTTATTCACCTCCCTCAGCTTTAGGCATCTTGACTCCTCATTTACCTATTTGTTTAGTTATTTATTGATCGATTATTTTATATATGATGAGAATAAATGACAAAAATGTGATTTATTTCATTTTAGGAACATATCTGGTTTAGGATGGGTTGGATCACCCTGTAGAGAGATTATCATATTGGCCATGGGATTTTAGATCTAGTTAAAGGTAAATCTGGACCTACGTGAATGTCTGAGGTATCATCATGGATCCCTTTACTCTTCTAAAGGAAGGAATAATACTGTCTGCCCAGTACTAAAGCTTTATTTATTATTTTTATGTAAAAGCAACACAGAATTTTTCACCCCTGAGGTGATGACAGAGCTTTCTTTTCTCCCCAGAGATTACACTTGATCATTCAGTTTATATGAAAGATGGGTGTCTGTGGACAAGTGATAAGAATAACATTTTGAAATGCTGTAAGAAATACTTACATAAATTCCTATCTGGTAACTATAACATTTATAGTTAGGTTATATATTAGGTTTTTGGAAACTACATAATGCATCTGGTCTGACCCAGGAGATCACTTGTCACAGCAAAGAAACCTCTGCTGTGAGCTTCAAAGACATCTTGATGTTTAATGAAGAGATTTTTTTTTTTTTTAATGTTTTGACTGAATACCTTGCGCCAGATGACACATCACTACTTTGGACTACAAAGCTCTCAGCGTGAACTTGGTGTTGCTACCAAAACTCTGCAGATTGCTGGTCTGCTTTTTTGAGGCTCCTGTTTCTTGATATCAGGCTTCCATGCTGCCCAGCTCTTTCCTGCCTGGATCCCATCTCTGGCACGCTGTGCAGCACAATTCAGCTGCAAGGGCTCTCCAAATAACACGGCATCACTCACCCGCCGGCCTCCCACCGCGGCTCCGCTCTCAGCGCCGGCTTCAGAAAAGCACACAGCATGACGTGCCTTTCTGAATGTGCATAGACTGCAGTGGTCAAGCTGAACAGTCAAAAGCCTGTGCCAGTTCTCTCCTGGCATTTAGATCTCGTTTACTGCCAGGCCCCGTGAAAGAAATAATCTCTCGATTGAAGAGAGCTTGTGGTGGAATATGGTGATGGGGTGATTGTTGAAATAGCTTCATTTGTCTTTCAGAGGCAGAGCTCTCCACTGTCAAAGTCATTGATTACCAGCTCAGCCGGTGGAGAAGGCGTCTTTCCCCCCTCTGAGCCACAGGATATTAAGTTCCATAATTGTTTACAGTCAAATGCCTATGCGACACTTAATTGCCTTCTGTAAGCTGCTTGGCGATGGAGCAAGAGCAGTGGTTTGATGAGTAGAGCTGGAGTCCAAAACACAGTGGAGCTTGCAGCAATAGGATCCCTGCTGATAAGAAGCAAACACGTCTGCTTCTGTGTCATTGTTTTTTTGGCTGCATCAGGCAAGTTTTGGGAAAGTTATTGTCTCCTAGCAGGCGGTGTAATGGACAGCCAAAATGTGCTAGTTCACCAGCCTTTCCTCTCCAAAACCAAGCTCGAATTTTGGCTCTAGTCACTCTTCAGAATTACTTTAGTCCATCCACATTCATACTCATTTCAGTGTCACGGTGGCTGGCACAGGCAGGCGAAGTTTGCTTCAGGTTGCTGCAGACATACCCAAAAAGAATCTCTCAATAACTTGGTGCTGAAAGCCTGAGCAGAGGTGTTTTGAGAGCAGTGTGTGTGTGTGAAGAGGCAAGAACCAGACTGAAGCAGAGTTCAACAGGCAAGTTTTGGGTATAAACCCCAATATACATGCAAAGTACAGTCCTGGCATAGCCAAGAGCTATAAACCAGGACTGAAGTTGTATTATTTTTCCAATATGATTTTCAGCTTAGACAGAAACAAAAGTCTTTCCTAATTACGAAAACAAACAAATAAACAAAAGAATTCTCTCTTCTTTTTTTTTAAACTGTAGTACAGAACTGTGTTCAAAATTCCTTCAGGGATTGTTTTTGAAGATCAGAGGATTAAAAATGTTATCCTGCATCCTGAAACTGAACTTCTTTAAACGCTTTTTCATGCTTGTTTCTTTTGAGGAATCTTGTAATTTACAAAGAGATAAAGGAAGAAAAACAAATTAAAGAAAACAGGTGAAAAATAAGTCCTAAGGTACTTTTTAATGGCAAGTCAATGTACAGCTGTAGTTAATATGGTGATACTATTTCTAGAGTAAAAGATATTTAAAGATTTTTTGTCTCTTGCTGGCACTTAGCTACATAATAGGAGCACATTTTTAAATATACATATTCTTAGCTTTAAGTAGTCAGGTAGTTTCATTATTTTTATAAATACATAATTATTTAGTTCCATCGCTTTAAGCATATTACTGGTTTCATTACAATGTTAACTAAATTCAAAGTAGTAAGGGACATAAGTAAAGCAAGATACTATGCCTTTTCAGGAACTAAATTTTACCATTCTCATGCTCATTGTACAGAAGTCTAATCTTAGACTGCTTGGGTAAATCAATAATTCAGCTAGTAGAAGTTAAAAATAAAAACTAAAAGATTGTTATAGATTTTTAGAAAATACTATTTTGCTCCATTTATTTTTGCAGAGGACATATTATTTAAGACTTTTTCAATTTATTTTCTAAAAATGAAAACAGAAGGTATGACCTTTGATATAAATTTGATGTTATAAATTAAGTGCTTGACTTTGTTAGGTAATGGCAAAGAATTTTGGAGGACATAAAGATGGTGGAAAAAAGCAAACACTTTAAAATACCAACCGCCCTTTTGTGGGGTCTGGATTGCAAAACTAAAATCTGATGCTTCTGGGACTCTGACAGGCTTGGTGATGTGACTTCTTCCCTGAGAGCCTGCTCCAGTGACTAACTACCCTCCCAGTGAAGAAACCAACCATTTCCCACCCTGATGGGGAATTTTGAACATCTATTATTGTTCAATTGTAAGTGTTGTTTTTATTTTTGTTAATTTTTTGGGAATTCTGAAATTCCGGTAGGGGAGGGAAAGTTATTTGAAAACTCACAACAAAATCACTTTGACTTTTCTTTTGGTTACTTACCATCCTGAATGATTCAATCTGTTATATGGTACTTCTCCATTCTAGTGGTTGTCTTTCTGAAGTAGTGTCTCAGAATGGTTAAATTTGCAAAAGACTGTTTTGGCAAAATTATGTATCACACATTCTACCTGTTGAAGAAAAAGTTGATAGTGATACTTAAACAAACAAAACCCCACTTTTTTTTACAACTTCTCTCATTCTGGATGATAGAAAAAAGGAAGTGCTGAATTAAGTTCTGAAGAGCAGTGGAAATCACTTCAGGCAAAAAATCAGTTGCCTGAATATGGGTGCTTAATGCCTTTAATCCTTTTTCCAGCAGTAGCTGAATGGGGGTGGGATAATTTATGATATCTAATGCAAGAGATCAGTGTTTGGGCAACTGAATCACAATCCTAAGATCGGTGACTTTGAAGTGATCTAGGTACCAAATGCCTGTGTTGAAATCAAAGGGAACATAGCACTTCAAGGGTTTTTAAAGATTAGGTTAAAAAACCTACATTTAGTATTTTTCACTGATATTAAAGTCATAACTATTAAAGTTATATAAACACAATGAAAATCGACAGGTTTTGCCATGTTAAAGACCAAATGCCCCCCTCTTCCTCCCAGTGAACAAAACCTGAATGATTCCATATGCATTACTTACATTTTTATCTTCTTTTCATTTTTTAATCTGGGACATGTCTATTTTGCAGACCACAGAAATAGTGTGTGGGTTAATTTTTTATCTGCTTAAACATTGTGAGCTGAAAGTCATTATTGTAGTGATTTATGGCAGCTACTATATTGCCAACCTTAACACAATATTTTTCTTATTACTTAATTGTTCTAGTAGGGCTTCAGATATTAGTTTCTTAGTTCTGAAAATAGGAAACAAGAGTTTTCTATTACAGATGCTTGGCTAATTAGTTTGGAGGCTGTCTAATGGGGACTATTAAAAATGCAAATAAGGAGTGATCAAATAGTGCAAAGTTTTGTCCTGACAGAGTATACTAATAAGTTCCTGCCAAAATAAATACATAAAATGATAGAAGAGAATCAAGCTTTAGATGGCACCCTTAACTGTAAATGGGATAGCACAAAGATAACATGGATGAAAGCCAAATACCTCATGACATTTAAATTTGGATATAGCTATAAGAATATACCTTGGAGGAAAAAGGGGGGTGATGAATCCTGTGCTGACTTTAGAGTAAAAGATAAACAGTAAGTAGAGGTGTTTCTCTATGTACGATCTGATCTGATTCATGAAATGTCAAAATGTCAATGGAAACCTCACATTCTTTATCATTGCATCATATAAACACACAAACATTCACAATCTAGCCCTTTTTTTTTTT
>VWZP01009630.1:1061250-1071753 GCA_013396995.1 Dicaeum eximium
TTTTTTTTTAAGATGAAAAACCATAGTGAGAAGTCTGTATAAGATGTCTCACATAATTTTTAGGATGTTATTTGAATTTAAAAGAGTTTGAAAAAGCTGGTCTAAAGGACTAATAAAAGGAACTCCAACTTCCATGATGGAGTAAATATACATTTCTTCAAATCTCAAGAAACCAGTACAAAGGAGCAGAAGTTAACTGGATGGGGGTAAAATCTTACTTGCTATTCAAAATAACAAATTTTATTGTAGTTTTATTCACCTTAGACACCGCAATAGACTGGTGGACCTTTGCGAACTGCAATGTGCTAACCAACTTAAACAATGGATTTGCTACTCCTTATACATTATGAATTGTCCAGAAGAAAAAAAAAATGGGACATGTCAGATGTTCTGCAAGGAGATTACGTGGCTATTTGTCTCATGGTTTCTTTTTCTTATGGTGAAAATATTTTTAAGTAAGAAGCAAATCACTGCAGAAAGACTCTAGAAATGGAAAATGCTTAACTGCTCTAGACTGCTCTGGAAGAAAAGCTCAAGGGAACAGGTAGAGCTGCTAATGGGTAGAGAGAATGGATCTTTGCAACAATTTGGGACTATTTTTTTTGCTTTGGCGAGCTTTATGTCACCTTTGGTGACAACTTCATTGTCATCTCCTTGCTCTTATTCCATTACTGAGATGCCTTTGTATTGACCTCCGTGCTATTTTTAGGAAATAAATTTTGACGAATTTCCCTCCTCTTCCTTCCCACTCTTTCAGATAAATCCCAGCCTAATGTTTTGCTCCACGGTGGTCCTTTATTTGTTCCCTATTATTGTTCCCTCTGATAGGGCAGCGTTATTGATTTTCTCTTCCCATTGCTACGGAGGGATTGTCATTTACATGGCTGTCATACGCTGAAACCTCAGGGCCAAATTCCTGCCCATTAGCAAGCTGCCTTACCCTATTTAAAAGACGCATTTGGTGTCCTGTCAGTCTTCCAAATAGGCCTCTTGCTGGCTGTAGCTCCTGTTGGAAGTGCCTCTCTCTTTCTGTGCTGATTAGAGTCTAGACTGAACATTTGCTAAGGAGGTCCAAGACAAACTTCTTTATGCACAGGGTAAGTCATGCATAAGATTGGATCCCAAAGGCAGCAGTACAATCAGCAATAGTTTATATACAAGCTAAACAAACACTCAGAGGGGAAAAGTCTTTACGGGGTGTAAACATGAGTAGATAACTAGGCTCATGACCTCCTTTCATTGTAAAATGTTACTCCTCAGCTGTGGTCATGAGCTAAGTGACTTTGCCTTCAAGACTTTTCCTTGAGCATTAGTCCCTCTGGATTATTTTGGTAATTTCTACTGAAACAAAAACAAACAGGATCTGGTGGATTTGAGAAGAAGGGCCTGTAATGAGCAAGCTGTTCCTGCAGAAGATTTCAAATGCTTTTCTGTTTCAAAAAAAGACATATGGTGGCTTTAATAGGGGACATGACCTGCATTCACTTAACCATGTTAAGCAGACCATCATCTTTCTCTCAGTTTTGCTTGTTAGAACTCTAATACTCCATTTGTGCTACCTCATATATACCAATATATATAAGGAAATGTGCTGAATAATTTGATGCTAAAGTAACTAACATACTTACATGAGAAAAGAAACAGTTCAGAAAAATCAGAAGAGAAACTGAAAACCTCAGTGCTCACTCATCCTCTCTTCTGGGCTACCCCAAGATGAGAAGCTTTTGCTTTCTCTGGTTTTAATCACAAGCCCCAGTGGGGAGCTGAGAAAACTTCTGTGAGAAAAGTTTCCTCTGCACTGCCATATCTTCATGAAAAGTTTCAGTTTTGATGATTCATCATTCTCACACACACACAAAAACACATTGTGTTGAAAGATTTCTGACCAGCCCTAGTAATGAATCCATCTGCTGCAGTCAGCGAACACAATTACGAGACAAATCACCCATCCTGAACGGTAAAGCTGAGAATAGAACCCCCTCTCTTTTTTTTTTTGCTTTAAAAAAAAAAGAAAGAGGGAGAAAGAAAAGAAAGAAAAGGCACAAACTGTTATCTTTTGATTTTAAGGAGGTTTTTACCATCCTCTATTAGGAGATGACTTATTCTACTCTCCTAGGCATGGCCCAGCTGCAAGAGACAGACATGATCTTCTGCCCGCACACAGATACACACAGAGAGAAAGAGACAGGGAATCTGTGTATGTCCTTTGCTTGCTCTGTGATCATTAAAAATCTGACAACACTTCTGTTCAAGAATGAAGGTTAGACCCCACCTGCTAGTCATGCTACCCAGGTATCTGCTAAACAGATCTTCCTTATTCTCTGTAGTGTAGCTGTTACACACCCGCTGTGCTCTGCACAAGAGATGGCTGCATATGAATGGGCAGCGAGTTGCTCTTCCTTTGTGCCTGGTCTACCTTACAATGCATCAGTGTGAAAGCCCATCGGTTCTGAAAATGATAAGAAAGTAAAGAATGTTATTGAAAGATCAAACTGGAGGCCAGATTTTGCCTGAAGACTAAACTGCTTTATGAGCAAAACACTGAGGTTCAGGTAATCGATGTTCAATGTCCATTTCTACCTCAGATTTCTTTCAGCCCACTGGGGACACCATTTAATTTAGCTGTTTGCTGTAAAACAAAGATTGTGCTCATTCAGCCTCTAGCCTCCAGCCTCTCCCTGGTCTTCTTTACTTACACTGTAAGGTCTTCTAGTCAGGGAATTTAATGTGTTTGTACAGCACCTCACAGATGGGGACCCATCTCCCACCTGGGGCCTCTACACATCACAAAACCCACAGAAGCCTCCGTTTGGAAATGAGAATTTAAACGTCAAAGTTGGCATTGTTTGCACCAGCTTAGATAGGGTTAACCCATTCTGATATCTTTCTCTTTCCCTCCCCAAAATACAGATATTCCTCTGTTACACATCTGACATATGGGGACGGTGAAGAAACCAGGTGGAAAAAAAAAAAAAAGGAGAAATAATCACAGAGCAGATACCACCTGCCTGGACTTCTCCATGGGAATGAGTGATCTGACAATTATAGACTTCAGGTGCCGTGAGGAATCATCTTTCCAAACTGCTGCCAGGGGGGAAAAGACTAGTTCTGATGTGATATCTAGACAGTCTAAGAGTTATTTTTGTCCTTGAAGCCTAATAGTGGGTTATTGGTAATTATAGGAAAAAAAAGTAACCTAGAAAAGGGGTGGGATGTATTTTTTTATTTCTTCCCCATCTATTCAGTTCCACAGAAATCTTGTGGGGTTCCTATTCCATAAAGCACCACTTTAAGGAGACTTTAGCACTATTATTATTTCAAAATAAAATATAGCTATTCTGTGAGATACTCTTTTTAGTTTTAAACCAACATGTTTATATTATTTTTGTAATTTATGTTTAAACTGCAGCAAAAATCTGCTACAACACTGCCCAGAGAAACAAAACCCATTTTGAACAACAGTGCTCTTGGAGTGGGTGAGGAGATATTTGTATTGCCAGAGAAGAGAGAGACCAAAAAAATGAAAGCCAGGAGCAGATGGCAAAGGAAGAATAGTATCAGGAAGGAAAGAAAGGGGGGCTGAGGGGACAGAAAGGAGGTTGTGAGGGAGGAGGAAGAAAAAGGCAATAAAAATAATATAGACAAGAGTGGGAGAAAAAGGATCACAGGTTTCCTGTACGAACTTGGCATTCCATAGAGAAAACTTTCCATAAAATATTTCAAAATTTTGCTTAACTTTATTTAGGGATGGGGTTTGGAGCAGCCTAGAGGGAGCCTTGTTGAAGAGCCCCAAAGGCTCCTACTGGCCATTTGAGCTAACTGGAACAGGCAGCAGCCATCTGTGTCCGTCAGTGGGCAGCAAGGCAGAGGAGGGCACTGCCAAATGATGAACGGCAAAAAAAAAAGAAATAAAAAAAAAGAAAAAAAAACCAAAACCCAGAAAACCAACAAACACTACTTCCATCTCTTTATTAGGCTTTCAAGACAGATCACTAAATGTCACAAGTATCCTAAATCCGTTGGTACCTCTGCAGATGCTAGGACAGAGGCAGGGAAGGGTAGGCACAGGTCTGAGAGAGCAGATGCAGCCCTTCATGGTAACACTTGTGGGAGAGTCTGCACCAACATCCTTGATTTCAATGAGAAAAACAAGCCCATTTGTCATTACATCAGAGCCTCTATACTGAGCATCTCTAAGGAAGTAATAGGACTCAGAAATGGAATGTGGAGAGGATATATAGAAGGTTATGGAAATTGAAAGCAGGGGAGACCCTGGATTTGAAGCAGATAACAGAAAGCTTCATCAAGAAAACTTGGTCTCCAGCCTGATTCAGTTGCAGAGATGTTGTAGCTATTTGCTGAACTGCCTGGCATTTTTTTGAACTAGCTGAAAAACCAGTGGCATTCAGGGCAAATTACATCTAATTTTCTGTACAAATTGCTGAACTATTGGACCCAGCAAATGTGTTTATTAAAAATCAGAGGCATAGGCATGGGTCACATATTTGTGGCACCAGATAATCAGAAAGAGACTAAGCCCACTAATCTGGACAAATTGCATTTGATTTTTCATGCTGGAAAGGTAGCCAATAAAGGCTCCTTCATCCTTACTTTCCCTGTCCTGAAGTATCTGTGGCCCACAAGGGGTGCTTGCCTATTCCAGCACCATTAATTTATTTGGGGACCTTAGTCATTGACCCACACTCATGGTTAGGACTGAGTAAACATTTCCCTCTGTTTGTAACTCATGATGTTTCCTAGCAAAGAAGAAGTAACTACAGAGAACTTAGATCAAGCTGGAAGACCGGTGTGAATAACTGGGTTTCTTGAAAAGTATTGTCTTCCATTTTGCTGTGGATATTCAGGAGCCCTTAATGCAGTGGAACTATGAGAATAGATGATGAAAGAGAGACCCTTTTGGAATTATCCAGGGTCTCTAAGGGAGGGGATAATGTTTGAATGCATGCAAAGCTGGTGAAAGCAGATCTCCTATTCTCCAGCTAATGTGTAAAAAGAAATAGGAAAGAGATTTGTATATCTACTAGTTTAGGTCATCAAAAAATTTAACAAATCTCCTTGCGCTAGCAAAGAATTATTGCTGAGCTTTGGATCATTTCAATTTAAAGAGTGCACAGGGTCTGGACAGAGTTTTCCCTCCCACAAAGAAGAGGACAATAGTTTGAGGGGCATTCCTCAGGGCTCAGTGTTGGGACCAATATTACTTTACATCTCTGTCAAAGACAAGGACAGTGAGATTAAGCACCCTCTTGGCAGGCTTGCAAATGGTATCAGGCAGCATGGTTGGTTGTAGTTCTAGAGGGAGGGGATCCCAACATAAGAATGATCTGAACCTCTGGAAGGGAGCCCAGAGGAGGCCACAAAGATACTCAGAGAGCTCGAGCAGCTCTGGATGACCTGTGGAGACAAGCTGGCAGAGCATGTTCAGCCTGGAGAAGAGAAGGCTCTGGTGAGACCTTGTATCACCATCCAGCTCCTAAAAGGGGCTAGAATTGAGCTGGAGAGGGACTTTGTAGAAGGCCATTGAGTGAAAGAGCAGTGGCTTTAAACCAAAAAGGAGTAGGTTAAGATTAGACATTAAGAAAGTCTTTACTGTGAGGGTGGCGGGGTACCAATGTGCTGCTCAGAACTCTTCATGCTCCATCCCTGGAAGTGTTCAAGACCACGTTGGACAGGGCTCTGAGAAACCTGGTTTTCTGCCCATGTCAGTAGGCTGGAACAAGAGGATCTTTGAGGCCTCTTCCAACCCAAACTGTTCTACACACTTATGATCTCTTTTGATTTGTGTATATATGTCCAGAAATTAGAGTTAGATCTAAGCATAATATTATGTGGGGAAAAAGCCCCACTTATATGGATTGTGGTGGTACCCAAAATATCTCTTTGTGATAGACACTATACAAAATAATTTTTAAAAAAAGTAAATAATTTTTACATCAGAAAGGAAACTGAATGACTCAGCCTGTCACTTCCTGTCCTAAATATATGGAGAACCAGGTTAGAAGTGCACACATACACAAAATAAATGAATTAATTGAACCTTGTTACAAATGGAGACTGAGATTTGTAATTTGATTGGAAATTAATCAGTCTGCATAGGCTTATGTTGCTCTGTTAACACCTAGCTTAAAAGGATCATCTCATCTAGAGCCCTGTTCTATTGAGAACTGATCTCTTTTGTGCAAGAGACTTATCACAGTGCAAGCTTCCATTAATTTAATGTAATATTTCTAACACCAGAAAATACATCTGAGTCATTTTTCATAAGTAAAATTCATTGAGTGCTAGATGACGACATTTGGAATAGAAAATACATAGCCAAAATTTTCCATATTGGAAAGGAAGGGTATTACATGAAATTACTGAGAATTCTCCAGGGATAATATGTAGAAAAAGTGAGGAGATGTATCCAAGGTCGATCATAAAAGCTATAGCAGTAATGAAGAAAAGGAAAAGAGTAGAGAATTTTTTACCAAGTTTCATCTCTACCTTGATATAAAGGGACAAACCTGTAATTGGGAATGTACTTTTCCCCTCTAGCATGTTGCCAAATAATTATATGTATCAGTGTATAATTATGTGCATTCAAGGTTCTCCAAAAAGCTTGATTTATTCAGCATTGCAAAGACTATGCTTTTTATTCTAAAAGGTCTTTGTTTCAATCCCCACTTACGTAATAGCTGCCATCTTGGCTGACATTTAAGGCTAGAACCAGATATAGTCAAGCTAAAAGTGTAAACTGCTTTAGCTTGAGCACAAGTTCCAGGGTTCTTTTGTTAGGGCTGAAATAAGCTCAGAGCATCTGCAAGCTGAGCACACATGGAGGTCTGTAGCACACAATCTCAAAAGTACTGTGAGTCCTCTGAACATAAATTTTGCTTGAGCACAGTTTAACATACTATGAGCAGTCGCAGCTCCTGTTGGTTTCCACAAATATAAGGTCGAAAATTGTTTCAGAAAATCATGACTGCTGTCATCAACTCTGTTTTTCCTTTCTTTACAACCACTGCTCATAGGTCAAATTCATTTCCCAGATAATGTTCCCAGAACTTAAATAACTGGTGCAAAATATTAAACTAAAAGTCAACGATGAATGAAGGTGTGAAATTTGTCCATGATTGTGATGCAAATGATGGATAATCAACAAAACTGCTGCTTTTTCAAAAATGTGTATCATCTTTGCAATGTTTTGTGAACAACTCTTTAAAGCAACAATGATCACTTATGTGCTTGTGTGCTCTGATGAGATTCAAAAGCTTGAGTACTCAGTAATTCTGTGGGGTTTGCTGCGAACTCATGACCTGTATATTGAAAACACAGCAGGTGCTAGTCTGCAAATGAGTAACATTTCCAAATTTACATCTCATGCAATTTCTGAAATTTCTGCATAGCAGGAAAAAAGGATACTTATTTAGATTTGCACAAACCCTTCTCCACCAGAGAAATCAAGGGCAATATTTCTTTGTCAGGAAGTGTTCCGGTTTGAATTCCTCAGGAAACACTGCAAGCATCACCACAGACAGTGGTTGAAAAACTATAGGAAAAGTGAAGAGGGGTACAAAATCAATCAATATAAAACTTAAACAAAATATAAACCTAAACAAAATGAAGATTTTCAGAGGTTCATCTGCACCATAGTGATTATCCTTTGATACATTTTCACAGAAGAGATGACAGAATTAATTACATCCAATTGTGAATGGATTAAAAACTTGAAACAATAAATTGTTACCAAAAAATATCCAGATGTGACTGCTGCACAGTATTCTAAACACTTATTGCAAGTATTTTTTTTTATTATTTTACTTTATGTGAAAAAAATGCAAACACTTCTTTTTCATAGTCTATTGTTTTTGTTCTCCATTTTGATCTCTCACAGAAGTTAAGGTACTAAAGTGATTTGTAAGAGCTGACTGGAGTATTTTTTTCTCTGCTGGAGTTCATGGTGGTCACTGTTTGAAATGCAGTTCTGATGACTGAAGGTTAGAACACACATAGGTATCAGAACCAAGTATTCTGAAGGGAGAAGTGTCCCAGGGAACTCCCCTCTGGCAGGCAGTCATGTAAGGTTAGGCAGTAGTTCAGTATTCCTGCTACATCCTTCAGACATGCAGAAGTCTGATCTATTCCCAGCAGTCATGGATAACTTTTATTTATATACATACTTTTGTTTAAAATGCTCCACCCTCTTCTAGAAGTTAAAATTCTTCTCTCTCTCAAATATATTATAAATGACAGTATTATGTACCTGGGAGTGGCACCATCAATGCATAGAATATAATTTACTATAAACTTTGTACACATTAAAATGAGAAACTTAAGCTGACAAAATGTATTCAGTTTTTTTACTGGAAGGTTCTTAGATATATCTGTGGTAACAATTATATGAGAAATAAAAGTGGATAGAAAAGAACCAGTGTTCTGGATTTGGTAGACTTTTGGTTGCTATCAAATTAAACTCTATATGTTTAAAGGTAACCTTCCTTAGCCAAAGAGTTATGCCAGAATTTTGTCCCACCTTTTTCTTTGATATAATTAATGAGATTTTACCAATATATAGAATCTGAATTAAATTTTCTGGTAGAAATAAGCATTATTTCCACTGCATAACTACACATGTGGTTCTCAATGACAACAATATTATAACTAATGTACTAGCAAACTGTACAAGACCTAACCACGATGCTTTTTATTTTCCAGGTGTCTGAACTCAGATAGATTCATAAATCATGAATGTTGGACTCTGGAGAGTTTCTTGGTAACTCTGTCATGTAATGATGCTTGGCAAGGTTAATTTTCTTTTTAAAAATCCACATTTTAGATAGGCAACCCATAGCATTCAAATCCAAGTAGTACTTATTTTGATCTTGCCTACCATGAAGAGAACTGAGGCCACTTTTTTTTTAGAAACTTCACAGATCTCACAGAATATTCTGAGTTGTAAGGGACCCATAACAATCATTGAGCCCAACTTTTAAGTCTGTGGCCTGTTTGGGGCCATGTTCTCTCTCAGAAATTTGACTTTCCAGAGTTTTCTGCATGTTTTCATCACACTTACCAGGGTTTTATACATGCATAAGGCTTAGGATTAGTGAGCAAAATACACACCAAGCTGTGTGAATTAAATGAGTAAAAGAAGTTCTGGTTTTCTGATGTCAGTGTAAGGTGAGCTCTGCATTTCCCCCCTTTTTTTCCCTTTCTTAATTTGGACATAGAGATTCCACATCACAGAATATTGTTTGATGCTTTTCACTGTTATCTAAGGATGTTATAGAGAATTCCCTTCATATCATGGTGCCTGGGAGAGGAGAATATGGCACGTGCTTGTCCAAGTCTGTAAGAGGCTGGTCGTGGAACTCTCCTGTGGCGTGGTGTTTTCCTGCCACTGTTTTCCTGGTGTTTTCCATGCACTGCTGCTTATTTACAACCATGCCTCACCATCCTGAGGAGTCTGCAGGACAACAAATGGCCTGCAGGGTCACAGACTGCAAGCCAGACTGCAACATTGTCCTAGCAAATTCCAGAGGTGGCAGTCTTTCAATTAGCCGTATTACAGCTATTATGGAATTATTGTCATCCCTGCATGAAGTCGAGGGCCCTTCTTGCCTGGTATAGGGGCTCTGGAAATGATCAGCAGAAAAAAAATCAAAATAAAAAGAGTGTTAAAGACAAGGCAAGTACAGAGCTAATATTTTCCTGCTGTAGCACTCCAGCTTCTAACATTCTTCTGACAAACTTCCCAAGCTGACTAAATTAATGTCTTTATACTTCACTATTTTTTTTATACGTTTGGCTTTAGCTACCAGCCCATTATACAGTAGTGAATTTCATAACAGAATGACACACTTTTAAAAATTTTGTTTTAAGTTGGCTTTATAATTATTTCATTGATTCATTTTTACATTGTATGAAATACTGAGTCATTACTTCCTGGTTGCTGACACGACAATATTTGCATCCCCTTTTTATCCTGTCTTATGTTCTTTCAGCTGTCAGACAAATAACTTTTAAAATACCTATATACAAAAATATCTTTCTCCAGAAGATTTGCCAAAGAAACACTGACAAAATCTGGACTTTTAAGAGATAAGATAGTAATTTTCAGAGAGAAATGAATTCTCTATCAATTCAGTAGGCCTGCTGTTTTCCTGAAATGGAGCATGTTCTTTGCAAGTCTGTAAAAAGTAGTTTCTGAAACTGGATATTCTGAAGTCACTGTTTCTTGATCCATGTCTAACATTATATGATCTCACCATGCCAAAACAGTTCTATTGAATAAAAATTTCTGGTACAGAGGATATTGCAATAGTGAAAGCAGTCATACTGTTCAAATTTGTTACATAGTACTCAAAAATAATTGCATTTTCCCCTGTCACATTCCTGTGCAGTCAAGTATTGATTAAAACTCTGCAACCCAAATGCTCTGTATTGTCACTTCTTTTTAGGGCTTTATTTTAGATGGAAGAAACTTGGAATTTAAAAAAA
>VWZP01009630.1:1076677-1089623 GCA_013396995.1 Dicaeum eximium
ACTCAATTTGTATAGTTTGAAGGACACATTTTATTCACGAGACCTTTTTTTTTTGTCTCTGAATGTAGACATTAAAGATATTACAATTTCCAATCTCCTTGTAGTGTAATTGATTCTTTGATGTCCGGTTTCTGTGTTACAAACATTAAACAACTTGTCTGCAGGTCAGTCATGATTTTTATTTTAGTGGGAGGTTATATTATGTTTTTCTGTGTAATTGATGAAAGCTTTCTCTTATTTATTTATTTTCTTGAAACTTCAGTGTATGACCTAAAAATCTTATGTTTTCTTTAAAGGACTATGAATTTTGAAGACAACAGACCAATTATTAGGTAACTTTGCTTTTATACATCAGAAAAATATAGAGATTTTGTAGAAATATATGATTAACACCATTGGGAAACTCAACCAACCAAATTATACAAACCAACTTTTGGAAGAAAGGCTTAGTCTAGATAAATAATAGATTATCAACATTTTTTTGTGTTACATAAAAAGTGAAAATTTAAAAATATTGAAATATTTCGTGTCCTAAGTAATGTTAATAAGTCAGCATTTTGAGAGGTCTTTTCCTAATTTAGAATATGCAGACAGAAAGGTCTTGTGTCTATCAATTTTCACATTAATGTTTTGTCTTGACCTTCAGTATTTTTCTGTAATATTTCACCTGATTTTGAATAAAAGGGATTTCTTATAGGAAATTTTCAGTTTGACGACATCAAAATCCAATATTTGAAACATTTGTTTCCAAAAATGTACTTAACAAAGAAATTTCATCAGAATGTTAACTGTTCTTTACCAAAAAGAAGAAAAAGAGAATCAAAAGAATGGGAGAACACTCATTCCTACTTTTTGGGACTGTACCAAAAAATGGTATGATAAATATCAAGCAAAACATTATTACAGTGTGTATTTTCCTAAGACAACCCTCTGAAATTATATTTAAAGCAAATGTGACAAGAAGATGATTTCATTTCTAGGACATAAAGTGTTAATATTAATTTGATATTGAAACTCTCTTCAAAGGAAAAATGGCATTTACCTTTGGTTTCAGGTTTATCAAAACAAAGTGGATAGTTCCTGTAAAATTCAAAGGACAAGAATAGCATTTTGATTGATGTCAAGAAGCTCTTGTTTTGGATGGTAACAAGGACAAATCATCACCTTGTTAAAAGCCTGGTTAGGCTATTGCCATGACTGAAGTATTAAGTCACTGTAAATGTTTTACTTAGCAAGGCATAGCAGATAACAGCAATACAACAGCAACATAATAAAACAACAACAATAATATTCCCCACAACAAATGTGAGACAAATTATGCTATGTCAAAGATCCTATGAACTGAAAGTTAATCCTATGTAAAAATAACAGGATTATATAGGTATGAAACTATTTTTTGTACTCATTAGATTTTATATTTTAGTCTACTTGTGGCCTGCTATTTCATTGTGACTCTTGTAAAACCATGGGTGTACTCATTAGAAACTACCTCTTTGATTCCCTGAAAGTCAAATACAGTATTTTTAGAGTCATCAGTTGCAAGCAAAGTAACCAGCTGATGAAAGGCAAGAAGAACCTCAACTAGCAAATTAATGTTACAGAATTCCTTTAGCATGGTTCCACAACATAAGAAAGAAAAAGTGGGCTGTTTTCTAGGCTTCAGACTCAATTGCATGTGCTGGTGGTGGTCCAAGCCTTGTAAATGTCTGACAATCATCAATAACGTTCAAGTACAAGAAGTGTTGAACACAACAGTTCCTAGATTTCAGCACGACATTTGGTGGTAAAATAGCAGTGAATATTGAATTATTTTGTCTAGGTGGCAGTGGTTTTCCCTAGTAGGTAGAAGAGAGCTTGGAGTGAGAATATCTGTAACATAAATGGATGTGGTCCTGAGAATATCTGGTTAACGCCACCTCAACAGAGAAGATTAGGATGACAAACAGAAGTAGCACACTAAACACACTATTCTGAAGTTCTTCAGGTGTTTCTGCTGGAATTTTCCTTTTGGGCATAGCTGGACATAGCCATAAGTTCCACACCACAGCAGACAATAGATTATTTCCATCCTGCCACATGTCATGGGCATACAGTTCAAGCTCCAGGTCAGGCTCCGCACCTAAACTTTTTGATCAATGCATCAGAGCTACTGAAGAACAAGGGCAATGTAACACATTGCTTGATAGATTTTGTTCCTGATGGTTTCTTGTTTGGAAGTATGAAAACATGGTGAGTGGCTTTCTAAGGTTAAGAAGCAAATTGATTATGAACTGGAGTTTTGTCTACCAACAATTTTTAATATGTAGTCTTGTCATGAGTGAACTAAAGTCATTAATAATACAGTAAGCAAAATGTGCTACAGTTAACCTTAAATTATAACTTACAAAGAGCATTCTTGCAGTTTCTGCTATGATTTATGGGCTCAGTTTATTCTATGCAAATTCATGCACAGTTTCTAATAAGAGGGAGGAGGAAAGATAAAAGAGCCCTGAATATTTTATAAGCTTTTTCCACTTACCTTAATTTAGAAATATGAAGCTGAATATGTAAGTAGAGAATAATTACCTATTACTAATCTCCCACATAGTTTATCTATTTCAGACCTGAACATCCTGAGCAATGCAAAACATAACTGTTTTACTACCTGTACCACTGTAAATATGATAATTAGGTATACTTCAGTGCTAGTTTTTGCTGATACATGAGAAGATAGATGCTGTAATATAATCAGGCAGTGCTTCACTATTGTTTTATATCCCTTTTAAAAATAATATGCCTGCTGTTCAGTATTTCATTCATTGGACACAGTAAAGTTAACTTTTAAGAGGATGATGCCCTAGATAAGTTCCTTGAGCATGCTTTTCCAGATGCGATCCTTAAATTTTAGGAATGGTGTAACAAATTTGGGGCTGCTGTAGAAACCCTTGCAAACAGCTGCACCAGAACTCAGTACTCCGTGCTCTGCAGCACAAGTTCTTCAATACTCAGTACTCAGTTGTGGCCCTGATTCATAAAGGCACTTGGGCACCTCAGTTATATGTTAGACAGCTGGATAAAACACAGCAACATGCCAAAGAATCATGGAATGACAGAGTCATTTTGACTGGAAAGGACCTCCAGGGTCCTCGAGTCCACCCTGTGACTGATCAATTTGTCAATTAAGCCATAGCACTGAGTGCCACATTGTCATTTCTTGAACATGTCCAGGGGTGGTGACTCCACCACTTCCCTGGACAGCCTATTCCAATCCCCAACCACCCTTTCAATTAAGAAATTCTTCCTGATGTCCAATTTGAACCTCCCCTGGTGCAGCTTGAGGTTATGTCCCCTTGTTCTGTCAAGAGCTGCTCTAAAAGAGCTGAATGCAACTCCCCTTCCAGTCTGTTCCTCTTCATTCTGAAATTTAAACAGAAATTTGATAAGGAAGAAAGGAAGAAAAGAAAGAGAGACACTCCTCATTCGTCCAAGATTACAGTAAATCATCTTTATACTGAATTGTGTTTTTCATTAGTCAAAAAAAACCAGAAAAAAATATTTTTCTGTTATCTCCACTTCCAGCTATCACAATAAATTCAGATCGAATCACAAAAGGCAACTAGACATCCTTCAGTCAGGAAAGCAAAAAAAATATTTTCTTGTAAATCGTAATCTTGTGTCGCATTGTCACCCCTCTTCCAAACTGTTTGCCACTGATTGTTTTTCATGCACTAGAAATATCTATCTAAAGCATATTAAGACCAAGAGCAGTGCTCCAGGTGTACCTCAGGTATGCAGTGTGTTTAACTTTTACTGGGGTCCTAAAAGACCAATAGCTGTCTTTTCTGGTTTGAGTTTCCTGGGCTTCGGTAGTATTTGCTACTCCTATCTGCCACACCAACACAATATTATGATTTACTTTGTGAAGAAGCATTCTGGTATTTAGATCCTGCCTAAACATTGATATGGTCCTCAAGGTGGATTTTCTCTTGTTTTCTGAATCTGGAGACAGATCTGTTTGTCTAAACATCACATCAGTTTTGATGTCTCAAAAGTCAGCGAGGAATGTCTGGATCAGATCCACCTTAACTTTATTAAGGGAAAGGCAAGAACCCTTAGTTTGGAACTGCACTTAATGTGACATGTGCCAAAACCAAGACCTATACCATTATCATGTGAGGTGTGGTTGAGGAAACTGGGGTAGTTCAGCCTGGGGAAAAGGGGCTTAGAGGCAGCATATCACTCTTTTCAACTATCTGAAGGAATAACCTGAGATAAGGCAAGAGGACATAGCCCCAGTCTGCACCAGGGCAGGTTCAGATTGGACATCAGGAAGAATTTTTTCACTGAAAGAGTGGTCAAGCATTGGAGTGGGCTGCCCAGGAAAGTGATGGAGATACCACTCCTGAACTTGTTGAAGAAATGCTTGTCATAGCACTCAGTGCTGTAGTTTAGTTGAAGAAGGTTGTATTGTGTCACAGGGTGGGGCTTGATGATCCTGGAAGTGTTTTCCAGCCTTGATGATTCCATGGTTTTGTGGTGCTATCACAAGTGTTCAGAGTACCAGAAGCCCCAATGCATATGCACAGTTCAGCCAGTGAAGATGCAGTGTCATATTTTGAGCATATCATTCCTATTGCTCTTAATGAATTTTTTTTTCTTTTGTTTCAGGAGGAAGAATATATTTTAGTTTTGAGTATTGAGTGAAATTTGAGGGTGGGGGGGGGGAGGAAATAATCCAATCAAATCCAAACTATAAGATTATTTCATGCTCAGAGTGCTCAGAGGTCAACTGTGGAGCAAAAAAAGTGACGGAGAGTTAAGAAAATCAACTTTCTTGACTTCATCCCCTTTCTGAGAACTTTTGAGAGTGACCCCTCAGGTATTAGATGGTCTTTTCCCAGCAGACTGAAGTCACAGCTGAATAACAATTTCTTCCATTTTGGCAGCTAACTGAGCTAAATTATCAACGTTTGTGCTCTGGCTTCTGATATACTTGGTGGAAAGAAATAATCATATCTAGATACCAGGTTCCTATGCTACACTTGTAATTCCTAAAGCAAGAAATTATACTAATTTTGTTTATAATTTTAACCTTAGTTAATAGTATAACTAACAGAATGGGAATAAATATAGAACTTGAAAATAGTTTCCTAATTTTTAACTCTTCTGTAAGGTGTGTAACCAGATTTGTGCAAAATGACTAATGAGTTAGTCCAGTTGAAACAGCAGCAACAAAGTGCCATGAACAGTAGAACACTTTCTGAATTCAGTGAAAGATTTACAGAATAAACTTCAGCATACTACATGAGTTTCTGAAGGTTTTCAATGCTCAAAATAATTTATCAGTTGTTTTACTCAGTGCTGTCCCAAAGACTGATGTATCTTCTTCTACCTATTCTTCTGCTCAAGAATGTTTGGCCAGAAATTTTTCAGGGTTTTCACCTTTCGTCCAAAATTCACTGATATGTAAAAATGCTTGAAGTGACTACAGATTTCCAGAATGTATCTAACTTCTGCTTTCTGAATAACCATGGGCTGAACTTGGAAGCTTTATCTGCAAGCTGCAGGGGCTACTCACTTAGACTCTTTATCTAGAAACTGTTTACCAGGTCTAGAGTAAGGTAAATCAAATGAGAAAATTGCAGACCCAAGACATCCCTTTGACAAAAAGCTTCATACTGCAAATGGAAGTTCACTCTTCTAAATTTCATCTGTGATGTTTTCATGATTTAACCCAATGGCAAGTATCACTCAGTCTCTTGCTCAATCTCCTATCTGCTCCCTAGTGAGAAGGAGAATCAGAAAGAGTAAAACTCATGGGTTTATATAAGAACAGTTTAATAATTGGAACAAAGTAAAATATAATGATGATAATAAGAATTACAGTTTTAACAGTAATAAATATAGAAAAAGAGAAATAAAACTGAGGAAAGACCAGTAATGCTGGGTATAACTGCTCACTAGGCACTGACTGAGGCTGTCCCCGGGCAGCCATCAGCCCTTTCCACACAACTTCCTTCAGTTTATATACAGAGCATGATGTTCTATGGTGTGGGATATCCCACTGGAGTTCAGATTAGATTTCCTTTTCCAAAGACTTTTCGTTACGATTTTATGATGTCATGCTCTGAAGAAACTCAGTTTAGGTTTTTTTCTGCCAGGGGAAAAAGAGTTCAAAATAGGTTTTCTTTTTTGTTTTGTTTTCCTACAAACTTATATTTTTAGCTCAATTTTGAGCTGTAATATAGAAACGTGACTTTCTGATGTGCTAGTGTTATCAACTGGAGTAAACCATTCACTGATGAGAAAACAGCAACCAAATAAGATGAGTTTAAAAAGTGTAAGTTTTGATTGTTCCGCTCTGCTTTTCTCTGGGACTGCCTCACCTCGAGCTCTGGGGGCAGTTTTGGGTGGCATAGTACAAGAAGGATACAAAGCTATTGGAGAGTGTCCAAAGGAGGATGGTGAGGGTGGTGAACAGTCTGGAGGGGAAGCCATGTGAGAGCAGCTGAGGGCACTGGGCCTGTTCAGCCCGGAGCAGAGGATACCGAGGGCAGCCCTCATCGCAGCTCCCCGTGAGAGGCAGAGGACAGGCAGGCACTGATCTCTTCTCTGTGGTGCCCAGAGACAGGATCCAAGGAGATAGCATCAAGCTGTGTCAGGGTAGGTTTAGTTTGGATATCAGGAAAAGGTTCCTCACCCAGAGGGTGGTTGGGCACTGGAACAGGTTCCTCAGGGCAGTGGTCACAGCAGTGGCAGAGTTCAAGAGTTTGGACAATGCACTCAGGGACATGGTGTGACTCTTTGGGTGTCCTGTGCAGGGCCAGGAGCTGGACTCAATGACCCTAGTGCACCCCTTCCAGCTCAGCTTATTCTATGATCTGTGATTCTGTATATTTTCTGGAGGACCAAATTTTGCAGAATGAGTTTGAGCTGCTCAATTGAATTTGTGTGCATGAATGCTAGTGTATACCACAAGGAGTTGTTTGTTTGTTTTTGTTTTTTTTAATATTTTACTGGCTTATTCTTATTATATCTGATCCAAAATTGGATCTTTTGGAATATTGAATGCACTGGAGAATTGAACATAAACATGGATAATGAAAAGATCTGCTAGCCACAGCAATTCTAAACTTTGACTGAATTCAAGGAATACTTTATCTGTTGATCCTTTATAGGATTTTTTATTATTGCAGTGTAAAAGGAAGAAGAACCAAATAGTTTTTGAAACCAAATGGGTGCGGCAGGCAGGGCACATATATGAATTTCTGAGGGAATGAAAAACAAGGCAACCTGCGGTGGTTAAATTGCCACTGTTGTGTTCCCCAGACACTAAGAGAGGCTTTTCAATTTCCCCTGATACATAAACGGGACAGGTTGCTTCGGGAAGAAGAAAAACAAAAGGAGTATACTCTGAATAAAGGCACTGCTAGGAGGGAAATGAGAATGCCAAGTAATTGGTGGGTATAGATGGTACCTGCCAACTAGTCAAGCTGTTTGATAGCACTCCTCTGTGGACCCAAGGGGGGCATTAGTAACACAAGGAAGAAGGGTTAGCAATAGTTTCTGGGTCTTTTATGAGGCTTACTATTGATCACAAACCATTGCTGTCCAGGAAAAAGGTAAAAGAATACCTAGATAAATGGGAATTGATGAAGCTAGGCAACTTAGAGAGCAATCTCTGGAGTCGCCTGTAACCAAGGAAGAGATATTGAAAGTGATATAATCAATGTAGCCCAGGAAGACTCTGGGGAAAAATGGGTTTACCCATCAAGTAATTGGAGGTGGAGGCATGTTGTGGCTGGTATGTTTGTTTGCATGATGGGCTCACTGAGGCTTCTACACCTTCTACATTTCATTCTGCAGTTTCAGGATTTCTTTGGGATCTAATGAAGACCATCTGAAAAAAACTCACACAGTTCCACAGACCCTTTCAGTTTTAAGCAATTCAGCAGTATTTCCAGCATTAAGAGAGAGATCCAGTGTTGTCTTGGACAGGAGTAAAACAGAGGAAAAGAAAAATACGTTTATTCTGTGCCATTCATTTCTTTCTTTCTTCAGAGAAAGAGAGATTGAGTGTAGATGCCTTCAAAAGATGCTCTTAAAAATGAAGTTAATCAAAACGCATACCTTAAAAACGATGAAAGAAAAAGGGGACAAAATGTAAACAGAACCTGAAATGAAGCAGGCTGTTGAATTCACAGGGCTCAGAGGAATAAGATACAGAATAAAACCCCTGAATTTTCGACCAGTCTTGAGTTCTATAGCTTATCCATAGATGAGGCTGATCTCCCTAGTGTATTCTGTAGTCATTGGTGAGAGGTGTGTTTGTTTAGACACCAGTTTGAGCCACAGTCTGAGAGACACAATTTAGGAGGAGAAAGAAACCATTCCTCCTCTTCATATGTGCGTAGGCCATACACAGGGGTAGGAATCTGTTAACATTTAGGCTAAAACCCTGACTTTTATAAGTTTTTTGAGCTTGTGAAGGTAGACTTAGAGATGTCATGTGCAATATGAAAATAGATTTCACAGTATTTTGGTATATGTCGCAATACATGCTCGGCTTTTCCCTGCATTGTAAAGATAGCCCTTTTATGTACAGCAGCTGTGGTTTTCAAAACCAAATCCAGGTAGCATTCAATCCTGGTTCAATGCTTAGCATGGGCTGAATTCAGTACAGTGTTGTTTTTTAGCAGAGTATAAAAACAGAGTATAAAATCTGAGTTTGAACTGTCAAGAACTTCAGTAAGGTGTGTCTCTGCATCTTCTGGGCATATTTAAAAACAAGCCCTTTCCTCCTAGAAATCCTGCTAACCTTTAACTGTGGTATAAATGACTAAATAAAATGGCACAGATTACTTCAGGTGAAATGTCCACAGGAAAAGATTGTCACTGTTGACTGTTGGCCAAGGAGAAGAGTGTGGCAAAATGTAGTTCCTGCAGTAGTCTAAGGAATAGTAAAATTCTTGTGTGGGGAGAAGGGGACAAAGAAGCAGGAGGGACAAGGGAATGTGTGCAAATCTTGTGGAGTAATTGGATGACAAAGGAAAAAACTCATTGGACAGAGAAGTTGGATTCACCTTTTTTTAAGCAGTGGCCTATGGCTCCAAAGATATGGAGATGTTCATCTCTCTCCATCAGTCACAGAGGGAGGTTAGGATGTCCATTTCACTTCCACAAATACTAAATTCTACACTTAAAATCAAGTGAGAAGTATCCAAGCCTTTATTCATATAAACTTTTTGTCTTGGTCTATCAAAATTATTTCTCCTAAGCTCAGTCCACCCTCCCACTGCTTCCAAACAGTCTGGGTTTCACACATAGTAGTGGGTATTTCCATGAATTACTGCCAGTGGGCAAGATGAATATTCAGTATTCAGGGGTCTTGGTGTGTTTTGGTTGGTTGGTTGTTGATTTGTGGGTTTTTTTTTGTGTTTGTTGTTGTTTGTTGTTGTTGTTTTGTTTTGTTTTGTTTTTCTCTTGTTTGCTTGGGGATTTTTTTGTTTTGTTTTGTTTCATTTATTTGTTTGTTTGTTTGGCTGTTTTAGTTTTTTTTTGTTGTTGTTGTTGGCTTTGGGTTTTTTCCTCCTCTGGGATGGGGGCAGGCAATATTATTTCAAAATTTTTCTTCATCAATGCCATGAGTCAAGTCAAGGCTTCTAGCACTCACAATAAAGAGCATGCACATCTGACTCAGGGTCCAGCTGAGGTAATTGTCTGTATCCATGTAAAGGTTCATCTGCACCAGTCCCAAGGCAAGGATCAGGACGCTGGGAATAGAACAATTTCAGGAGGGAACACAGATCTGCATATAAATTTATGCTGAAAGGTACAAAATTACAGCTACACTGGAAGAACTGCAGTGCTGAGAGTGGCCCTTAGGGCATAAAACCCTGCTGTATCACATGGTACAGCCTCAGCATGTGAATATAAGGACCATAATATTGAAGGTTTTACATATTTAATTTCCTGGCAGAGACCAAGCTGCAGTGATTTAAGCACTTGTTTGCCTTATCCAGGGCCATTTGCCTACGCTGCTTTTAGCACCAATGATGATATACTAAAACCTTTTGTTTGTGGGGCTACAAAATAAGAACTTATCTCCTAATAGCAGCAGTTTAGCTATGTTTATGTCAGCGCTGCACTACATGAGGACTGGCATGTCTCTGCTGATTTAAATTCTCCTGAATACAAGCCTTCCAGAGCTGTAAATAGAGAGAGGTTAAGGCCAGATCTTCCAGCTCAGATGAAGTTGCTTCATCGTTTATTATTGTTCAGTTACAATCAAATTACTGATGTTCTCAACATTGCTGGGGCTACTGCGTGATGCAAGCCACATGAGTGAGATTGTGGGAAACAAAGAAGAGAAAAATAATAATATAGAGAAGAATAGAACTCTTAGCACTTGCATTCACAATCATATGGGAAATAAAGCCCAGAATGGTGAAGCAAAACTGTGCTGGTTTTTTTTTTTTCTCTTTCCCCCTGCTCATGGGCGATTTGAAAATCTTTTGCATAGGAGAAGAAAAAGAAATAAAGTTAAACATTCTCAGGGATGTTAAGATGTCAGAGTACAGCTTTTTTCCCTAAAGCATATGAAATATTAAGAATGCTCAGCAAAAGCCAATATGGAAGCTGCTTAGATAAGAAGATGAAAAATTAATTTTAATGCACAGAGGACTAAAAAATACCCTTATTTCACAACCTCAATCAATTTTAATATTTTAGTATTTAAAATTTACATCTCTCCAATAATATTTTAGAAGTTGCTTGTGTGTTTTTATTAGTATTTCAAGTTGTTCTGCTTCCCTTTTTGCCTCTCTTGCTCTCATTCTTTCTTTCCAGTATGAAAAAAAAAGAAGGTCTTAGATGAATTTTCTTCATGGCAACTATCAGTATAGAGTGATTAATGGATTCCTCTCTTTCATGATGTGGAATTTCTTCTCTACTTTTCTCGCATTTGAGAATAAAGGATCCTTCCAAATAAATAGAGGCCAAATTCAGTGCATAGAAAACGCTCATCTTCAACAACAGCCCAAATAAGTTGCAGCAGAAGGTTGCAAACACACAGTCAAATTAAATTCTCAGTTAATTACTTTGGAAAAGTCACCCATAGGAGCCAAGGTTTCAGTGCAGACTGTAAAAATGCAGCCAGGAACTCAAGTGAAGATAAATGTGTTCAGGCCACATGGCTTTATGATGGTATTATCATTACTGCCTGGATTGTGTAGTTTAAACCTTTCTCCTGGATATCAGCATGTGAGAGTTGTCCCTTTTAGGATACAGTACACACATATTTGGAGATGAAATTCTTATCTTTCAGCTAAAATAAAAGCAAAAGCAAAGAAGGCAGTGAAGGGAGAAAAGAAAAACAAACAAACAAACAAGCAAACAACCAAAACCAAACCAAACCAAAACCAAAAATCAAAACTCAAACAATTTTTTAAATTTACATATTGACAATCCTGTCCAGAAATGTCCTTAGGACAAAAGAAAAAAAAAACTTTAAAAAAAATGCAAAAGCTACATGTTCTGTGCTGATTTCCAGGTGGATCCCTAAGATCAAATAATTCTCCTTTGCTTCTAACACTGCTCCTATGAGGTGCTTGGGAAAATATACCTGTTACAGTCATTAAATGCTCAGCTATCAGAGAAAGAGGTTTCCTGCCTTGTACCTGCATTTAGGCATTTATGTCCACCCCCGTTCACCTGACTCATTTTGTAAAAGATCCAGTGGTGGGTAAGTCATTTCTCCTGCATTTTCCCCATAATTTTATTTGAAAGCAGCACAGATTTAAGTTGATGTGGAGGGAGAACTCTCTAAAACCAGGTTCCTTTTAGGCAAAGAAATTTGTATCTTTACTTGTGCCTAACAACCTCAGACATAACTGGATAACATATAAGCATAGTACTACATATTAGAAAAATGGCCATGTGTGCTGTAGACAAATATATCAGCCTTTACTGACCACATTTTCCTCTTTATTATACTACATTTTCTAATTCTCATACCACCACACAGCTTAGAGAAAGAAAAGATTGTCTGAATGTTATCTGTTATATTATAGCAGAAAGAGCTGGTATTTTATTATTTTTTAATTTTTTTTTATTTATTATTTTTACTTTCTTTTATTTAGTTTTGGCAGCTTTTTTGTTTTGTTTTACTTTGTTTTGGTTTGGTTTGTTTGTCTTTGACATATTTTGCTTATTTTTTCTTTTAGTTTGATATAGCTTGCTTTTTAAACCTCATTTCAAACAGATCTTGAAATTAGAATTATATTCAATCAGAGAAAGACTTAAGAAAGCACAAATATTTCCGATGATATGTGTAGCTTCTAAAAAAAATGACTGTATGTATGACTCAGAACATTTCCACAGGAAACAGCCCTTATATATTTGAAAGTATAGAACAAATAAAAAAAAAAATCTTAAAATAGAAACACACAGTAACTCCTGGATATGACATAGTCTATCACTATTTCCTTTTCCTTCTTGACAAATGTTCATCAAAATAGGAACAATCCAATGCAAATAACATCCATGATTTGTTTAGTTAAATGTTTAGTATACAATAATATTTCTGGAATTTCTCAGACTATTCTACCTAAATAAGGATAACTAAAATGCAGACCAATTATTCTTGACTCTGTACACAGGGTACTCTGTAGTCACTTAGATTCAGCTTGATAATTCTTCTTTTGCACTCTTGAGCATATTTGTTATAAAAGAGTCCTTTATTTTGTACAATACCTGAACAATTTCTAGCATTTTTCTTTAGTTGTTCACTGTATGGCGTTTTATTTTGTCTGTTTGTTTTGGGGTTTTGTTTGTCTTGTTTTTGTGCCTTTTTTTGTTTTATCTTTGGGGCTGTTGTTGTTGTTACTGTTGTTGACAGTTTTTGGTTTGGTTTTGTTGTTGGCTTTGTTGTTGGTTTTGTTGTTTTGTTTTTTTTTTTTTTTTTTTT
>VWZP01009630.1:1089657-1101678 GCA_013396995.1 Dicaeum eximium
TTTCTGTTTTCTTTTCACTTCTCCTGGTACTAAGGTGTCTGACCTTGTTTATGACATCCTAAGAACAATCTCCTTAATGAGGGATCTGTTTATGAAACGCATCTCTCTGGAGTGTTATTAGCCCATGAACACTGGTGAAAATGTGTCTCTGCTCCAGAGAACCTTGTTCCGACACATCCAAGATGGATATGTAAGGAATCAGCCTAGACCTAAGCTGTTCTGATGAAAAATATTTGTTTGTTTGTATGTTTTTCCTTTGAAAAATGAGCTTTCATTATATTCACACTTGTGTGCAGGGACTGTCCATTCTGATGGTCTTTCTGATTTTAAAAAGCAGTAGTTCAGAACAGAATAAAATATTTCTTTAAAAAGCTCAGCTCCAATTTAACACTTTTCCTTTGAATTGGAATTTGAATTAAAGCAGAATTTGTGTGGCATTTCAATTTATGATTCTAATTTGATGCAAAGTGTATATTTCACATAAACTTTTCAAAATGAAACCTTTCATTTTAAATCATTGTTTACATTCAATGTGTCATTTTAATCTGCCAAAACATCTTGTTTTAATTGAAAAAAAAAAAAAGATACAAATTAAGTTACTTCAACCTTCTCTACCCAATTTTTTTTTTAAATTTAGGCCTTTATAAATTCAGCCTATTTTATTTATCAGAAAAAGTTGAGATTGAATTTACAAACACACATAAAATCTATTAATTCTTAAGAATAAATAAATTAAATTATTATAAAATTCTGAAAAAACATTTGGAAAGTTCAGGATAAATCTTAACTATATCACATTCTAAAATAATCTTTAATTTCCCCCAACACTGAATAAATAGAGAGTTTTATACACACAGTGTGTGCATCATGATGAAGTAAATCTCAGATATCTAAATAACCCTAAAACATGGTAAAAAATTCTTTAAATTATCTGTAAAATAAGAATATTTTAAAATAAGTAGAATTATATAATTACATTGATTAATTGCAAAACTTAGAAATCAGAAAAGTGAATCATTAGGAAAGGCTCTAAATTTCAGTATTAATATTATTTATGCACCTATTATAGTCTGAATTATATTAGAATTGTTATTTTTAAAAAATATCCAACAATTCTCATTATAGGTTGCAATGGATTTTGTAGGAAAAAAAAGATATTTTTCTTATCCTCTTTTCCTGTAGACATAAGATTTCATTATTGTTTTCCTATTTTTAATAAACTTTTTTGAAAGAGCAGTTTCATTAAGAGTTCCCCAACAAAAAAAAAAAAAAAAAAGGATATTTTGAAAATAAAAATTTAAAAAGGAAGCCATTGTTATAAAATATATTTGTCTGAGGACAGGCAATTGGAATTATTTTTCTTATTAGCCAAACCAATTTACTCATATTGCAAAAGCAGTGTCTCTAAAATAGCATTAACTTTGGGTCACAGTTGTATTTGAGAAGTCTATAACTGGAGAAATCCTATGTCATATAGCACAGGAAAATAAAAGCAAGATAACCTTTACTCGTGCTGATCTTTTATTTCAACTGCTTTGCTTACATTCTTCATTACAGTGACTAATACTGCCCTGCACACCCACTGTGGACAATATCTTGTACATAAACCATGGTAGTTGATAACTGAATTTTACCCAGATAAAACCCAAGGCTATTAAAATATTTACAAATCTTAGCAGAAATACATATACATAATACACTCCAACCTATTCTGACAGCCATTTTGAGAAGCTCTTTTCTATTTGCACTATGAATTAAAGCAATTATTGCTCATTCTGCTGTAATCCCCAGAGGCTCCATTATGCTACAAGTTAGAGGATGCTTGAAAATACAGTGCTGAAAACTTTATGGTCTGCATAGGGAAAGAAAAAAAAAGAGAAAAGGAAGAGAGAAGAGAGAAGAGAGAAGAGAGAAGAGAGAAGAGAGAAGAGAGAAGAGAAGAGAAGAGAAGAGAAGAGAAGAGAAGAGAAGAGAAGAGAAGAGAAGAGAAGAGAAGAGAAGAGAAGAGAAGAGAAGAGAAGAGAAGAGAAGAGAAGAGAAGAGAAGAGAAGAGAAGAGAAGAGAGAAAAGAGAGAAGACAAGAGAGAAGAGAAGAGAAGGGAAGTTCCAGGAAGGGAAGGCAAGGCAAGGCAAGGCAAGGGAAGGCAAGGGAAACAGACCTCCCCACCCCCAACTAACAAGCAAAAACAGGCAAGAAGAAAAAAGAAAAAAAAAGCCTTTTTAAAGATGTACAGCACATGAAACAGTATGCTCACACCTGCACAGAAGATCTTTGGAACCACCAAGACAAGGCAGATATTTCGTTCCCATAGTACTGACTTTAAACCCCTGACCACAGCACAGCTGAATTTCACTTAAGGAGAAATTAAGAAATGAGATTTCAGCCACTTCTCTGTTTTTAAGCCAGAGAGCAATAAGCCTCCCAGGCCAGTTGATGGAGGGTGATTTTGAGTAACTGTTGTTGATTCATTTCATCTTTGCTCATCCTATGAGCAGGCTTAGCACTTGGGAGAAACTCATTCTCTGCCAGGACTGACATACAAACAGGATGAGGACCCTGGGTACCCATCTAAAATCACTCTGGGGACCTTCTTTTGCTCCACCAAACCTTTTTGCAAGTGTACCTGCAGCGCAGACAGTTGTTTCAGACTACCTGTTGAACAAATGCAGAGATCAGTGTCACTGGGTAGCAGTTAAACCCTCCAGAAAGTCCATTTACTAGAATAAATTGACGTTCCTGGCCTCTTAAAACTGCATGTGACTTATAGAGACTGAGGTGAGAACAGGCTCACTACAGATAAGTCTATTAATTGCTGGAATGACTCCTGCCTGGAGTAACTTGATGTTGTTGAAGCAGTGGTAGATCTCCACTGATACCCACATAGTTTGGGTTCTGTCTTTCATTAGCAAGAAAATGTTTTTCTATTTCAGCACACAGACATTAAAAATGAATACTGTGTGGTTTTCTCACACAAAATCTCAGTTGATATCTAAAAAGGCAGAAGGATGTAATGCAGTAATGTTTTAAGAAACTCAAAAAATTATATTAAAGATTGGGGTGGTTTTTGTTATTAATTGAAAGAGAAAAGTTAAACACAGAAGGACCCACTTTGCCTTAATCAAAACACAGCATTCAGCTTGGTGAAAGAGTAAATATATTTGAAGCCAATTGTAGGGAAAAAAAAATAAAAATAGGTTTTTTTACTAATCTGAAACAATTAGGAATACGTGGAAATGGTGGTAGTTCTCACCAAAAAAAACCCCATGTCCTCATCTTACTTACAGTCTTACCTTTCAGATGTAAATATTTTTTTCTTTCGTTGTGATTTTAGGCCACTGTTTTGAAGCTGTTTCTTTACCGTATAAAGCAACTACTGAAATAAGTCCAGGAAGATTTTGTACAAGTTAGACATGAATCCCTCTGCTCCTCTCTCTCACTGCTCTTTTTAGTTCTCTATCTGCCTCCATTTAATTTGCTATCTTTGTAGCCTCTTATGAAAACTGCCAAATGCCAATTTTTAGTGTGCAGTTCCCTAAATTAATCACACACAAGCTGTGAGTTCTCTTACCCCTAGAATTTCACTGAAAAGAAAAATAGTTAAAAGTGATAGTTTCATACTATATTTTGTTTTCCTCTTTTTGTTCTTTTCCATTGCTTATTTTCATGCAGCTTATTTTCCTGGCAAGACAGAAACATTCTGCGATTACTGTATTCTTTAAATGAACCCTGTTTTATTTTAACTGATATAATTTTCAGTTTGTTCCTAGAATCAAAATGGAAGCATCATGTATTTGTTTTGTGGTTTATTTATTTTATAGAAAGGGGCTTGAGAAGGTCAGAACATTAAATTACAGGAAAGGCTGGTAAAGCTTCCATGGACAGGGCATCATTACCAGAGTTTTTACTGCAATCCAGCTGACAGCTCCTGAGCGCAATTTCCTCCTTTCTGCTGCATGCAGAGAATTCTTGGAGACACAGGCACATTTCAAAAAAACTTTATCTTCTTTATTCTCCACTTCAGAAATCAACCTCTGCGGCTTTCTCCCACCCCCCAGTGGGGGAGAAGCTGACCTCTCCCTTTCTGCCCCATGAGGCAGCCCCACTGCGTGGCACGTGCTGGACATGGGGTTCCACAGTGCGCTGGACTAAAGCACATAAAATAATCTCTGATTTCAGCACTGCAGTTTCCTTCTGATGATATTTATTTACCATGTGAGGTAAAGAAACAAGAAGCTTATGCACTGTTGTTCTGGCCTTGTAACTAAAGCAAGACTTGGAAGGAATGATTAAAATTTGTTTCTCAGATAAGATTTATCTTTCATTGGGGAAAAAAAAAACCCAAACCCTTCATTTGTTCTTCAGAGTGAGGCTGGGCTTCCAGACTAAGTTTTGCAAGCTCGGTTTTCTACAAAAACAGCAGGTATCTAAGCTTTAGTTACAGAATCTGGAAAGTCTAGTGAATCATGGATTCATCATAGAATCATAGGATAGCTTGGATTGGAAGGTACCTTAAAGATAATCTTGTTTCATGAGCAGGGACACCTTCCACTAGACCAGTTTGCTCAGAGCCCCATCCAGCCTGTTCTTCAACAATTCCAGGGAACCAATTTCAGTACAGGCAAAAATTTCATGTAACCACAAAAGTGTACCCAGTAACATCTGAGATTTGTTAGGGTTTCAGAGGTATCCACAAGGGACTGACAGGTATGATGTGAGGTTATGGGATACCCTTAGCTGGAGTCCATAGAACAGTTTCTTGGGGCATCATGGTTGTTTCAATGACCTGTGTAATATAAACTGAGCCATTTATAAATGTATTATTTAGAGCTCCTCTGAAAACTCTGGTTCACATGTAGGAAATTATGCAGTGACTTAATTTGTTTTATTCTGTGAATTGAATCTCACTCCTCAAAGGAAGCATGCCACATTTATTATCACTGAGGAATATACACAACTTTCAATGGTGAACCAAAACTGAGATTAAGGAATCATTCCCTGGAGGTAATGCTCTCTAGGAAGCTTAGCAAATTGAGAGATGTTTACATTTTGGAAGGATGAACACAGGTGTTAGTGGCTGTGGTAAACACAACGACTAAACTGAAAATGGTTGGTTCAGAGATGGTTTCCATTGCCATCTGAATGTGTGCTAGCTGAACAGAAAAGTGTGTGCCAAGACCAGTGAGTACAGCAGTTCAAGGCTCTGAAATGAAGCTGAGGCCATTTTTGGCCAGCTGCCCATTTGAATCAAGCTGAGCTGAACTGGAACCTAGCATAACCTAGCATCTGGTGGTGGTTTATGGCAGTAGGTCTCACACAGCTTGCAGATCTCCAAAGTACAGGAAGGCTATGCATTGGGTTGAAGGGATTAAGCACAAAAATAGAGTGTCCCACCAGCTGAATCTCTGTTGCTAAGGAGATTTTTCTGTGCTGATCTCTACAGGTGTACCAGTGGTCCTGTTCTCTTCAGTGTCCTCTCATTTATAAAAGTTGTTGGTACTAAAGTGTTTCAGCTTTATTTCTTAATTTTGCCTTTATCAGGGACACCACCAGAAAATGAGACAGCCTGTGTGACCACCCTTAGTGTTTGTAACACAGAGTTAGAGCCTTGGATTTGAGAATTAGCTTTTTTTCCTAAGCATTCTTCTATTATTTCCAATTCCTCGTTCTTCCTGTCTTTTTTGGGTATGGCACAATTTAATTGATGGTCAATGGTCTGAAGAACTCATGGCATGGATTATGGATGTTGTACATTGGATAGGACAAAAGAATTAATTATTGCTCCACCAGCATCAACTCTTTAGATTTATAGTGTTTGTGATCTAACAATATTATGCTGGGCATGAGTATACTTCCTACCTTCTCCAACCAACATATTTAAAATAAATAATTAAACATGTAAGAGACACGTTAAATCACTGAATTTCCACTAGACACTAATGTAGTACAAACTATGCATGCCAATAGATATTTGGGGAAATTGTCTGCTGGTCCAGCTTCATTGGCTTTAATCAGTAAAGAACTCAGCTGAGGTTTCCCAGGGGAAGATGTTGGATTTCAAACTGATGCTGTGTTTGAGTTTGGCCAAGAAGCCATGATAAATTAAATCTATAGTCAAATATGCTGAAGAATTTATCAAATGACATTTCAGGCTAGTTCACTTAAAAAAAAAAAATATTGCACTTTATTTTACTTCCCTGTTTCCACATCCTGAATTCATGTAAATGTCCATTTGTTAATGTTTATATAGAATTAGTTGAGGTGGAATTGTCCAGAAAGGGGAAAAACATATAAGTTGTGATGAAGGAATATGAAATATAAAAGCATCTTCTTTTTCTCCATGAATGAATAAAAAACCTTATTCTGCCTCTTGCTACCTTCTCCATGCCCCAAGAAAGGAAAAAACAAACAAACAAACAAACAAACAAACCAAATCAAACCAAACCAAAAAGTCCTAAGAATATATAGGGAGAATTTTTCTTCATTAATGATATTCAATTGTTCTTAGAAGGAAAAACTGGTACTAAGTATNATAAATATCAATATGTATATATACTTGTGTATATATATATATATAAAAATATGCTTTTATATTTTTGAATAAATATATAAATATATGAAATCTGATAGATTCTTCAGGAATCATATAGGTTTTTTTAATTAGCAAAGAGGCTGCAGAGAGGAACCAGATAGTATTTGAATGAATTACAAATTTAGCATGAGCTGCAAAATTTCTCTGATTTCAGGGGAAACAAATGATNTGCTGTGTTTGAGTTTGGCCAAGAAGCCATGATAAATTAAATCTATAGTCAAATATGCTGAAGAATTTATCAAATGACATTTCAGGCTAGTTCACTTAAAAAAAAAAAATATTGCACTTTATTTTACTTCCCTGTTTCCACATCCTGAATTCATGTAAATGTCCATTTGTTACTGTTTATATAGAATTAGTTGAGGTGGAATTGTCCAGAAAGGGGAAAAACATATAAGTTGTGATGAAGGAATATGAAATATAAAAGCATCTTCTTTTTCTCCATGAATGAATAAAAAACCTTATTCTGCCTCTTGCTACCTTCTCCATGCCCCAAGAAAGGAAAAAACAAACAAACAAACAAACAAACAAACCAAATCAAACCAAACCAAAAAGTCCTAAGAATATATAGGGAGAATTTTTCTTCATTAATGATATTCAATTGTTCTTAGAAGGAAAAACTGGTACTAAGTATAATGAGATGCCAAATACAAAGAAGCCATGCTGCTCATCTCTAAGCCCTTCTGTTCCTTGAAGTGAAAACTCATTTTAAGAAGATTATGCTGCATATATTAGAAGATGGGCTGATATTCTGCATTCATACTCTACTGGGGCTTTGGCAGTAAAATAGAGAGAGGAAGGGAAGGAAAACAGCCCAGCTAAAAAACAACATTTGTTCCTGTTTTCCTAATAGACTAATGTGAGATTTAAGTCTCTTTTCATTCATTTATCCTTGAATATAAATATCAATATGTATATATACTTGTGTATATATATATATATNGCTCAAATTCCCCAAAAAACACTTCCAGAGTTTTAAAACTGTTAGAAGCTTTAATTCCTTTACTGCATGAGGGGCAAGGACTGTAGCTCCAAAGAATGAATGGCTGAATGCAAGTTTCTTAATGAATTTGTAATAAACAAAACTTTTTCAATTCATACTGAAGGAAGATATTGTTGGGGTTGGTGCTGAAACTTTAAATAAGAGATTGTGAGTCTGTTCTTCACTTTAATTATCTCTTAACAATATTTTTTTTTTTTTCATGGGAATTATCTATAAGTTTTTGATCTAATTATTTGTGTAAGAAAAGAAAAATGTACAAGTAAGATTTTAGGTTAACTTTTGAATGGTAGCATGCCAGTTTAATCTAAGTTTATCTCTCTGTGGTTGGAAATGCAATACTTGGACTGTCCATATCTCTTTCCTAGACCCATCTAATTTATTTTCCTAAAAGAATGAATACAAAATTGTGTTGCTGACCTCATGTCATATTGAACTCATATTGTGTTAAGGTCCTGCTGTGAGTGAAAAGTTGGGCCAGGTGACCTCCTACTCCTCTAACATAAATTATTTTGCTTGTTCGGCCGTTATTTCATCTAAAGATTTGTCACCTGTTTTATTTCTTTTTGTTGTTTCTTTTCCTTTCATTTCATTAATGCCAGAAACTGTTCTGGGAAGAAATTAGGGCCTGATCCTGAATCATTACACTTTGAATGATTTTTGCATTGTGCATGAGAGGAATTAGAGTTGCAACTAGAAAAAAGAAATTGGACAGTTTTTTCTCTGTTAAATTTCCTCCTTTTGTAAAATTGAGGCATAATTTACAATTTTACCTCATGAGAACAAAAGAATGACCAATATTTTTCACTATCATAAATTTATACCTGCACATGGAATGACAGAAAACAAACATATTTTAGGTTCAAAGAAGATATATGTAAAAAACCCCAGGTGCTTAAGGGTATTGGGGGATAATTTAATTTTCATTTGTGTCTTTCATGCTTTAAAGTCTCATAATATTTGTAATACCAGGGATTTAGAAGTCTGAATACTGGGTTACCACTGAAAATTGAATTTAGCCTTCTAAAATAATTTATGAATTCTGAAAAAAAAACCCAAACAAACCCCTCCAAACTTTGCATAAAAAATATTTAAAATGAAAGTCTTCTGTTATTAAACTTAGGTGCTCTGACTGCGCGGTTAATGAAATGAGGAAGGAAGAAAATTGCATTTTAAACTTATACACTGTTTTTTAATGAAAAAAATTTAAACTTTTCAGTTTTATACCTGCCATCTAGGAAATTAGGTTGAAACAACTGTTCAGTTTGTAATGACAAGAGATAATACATATATTTTTATTGAATTTTGTGGAGTTATTTCTGCCCATGTTAGCCCACTATCCACTCCAAAGCTATGGTGTCAGAGCTAGGAGAGCTGATCAAAGTAACTTGAAATGCAGTTCATGAAAGTTGAGCAGTCCGGAAAACACAGGATCCATCTAATGTTTTATGCATGCCCATAGGTCGATAATGTTATTTATCATTACAGCACACTGGCATGTAGACAGAGCCTGAGAGAGGGCCACAGGGCCATAAGCTGAAGGGAAGTACTAACAAATGACAGCCCAGCACTGCAGTGCATCTATTTGGTAGAAATTATCAGTTTGTGAGTAACTAGCAGAAAACTGCAGAAAAAAATTACCTAATGACCACGGGTGGTGTTCAGCCACCTCTGCAGCTTGTGTGGAATAATACTGAAAGAAACTTGCTAGCTGTGGGACAAACTAAGTTATTTCTTAACTAAGCAGTAATAAAAAAACCCCCAAAGCTCTCATGTGTTAGTTGCAGTGACATTACACAATGTCAAGGAATGCTTTAAAATTAGCAAAAGAAACAAGTGTCACAATTAACGAGACTTTATTGAGTATTTTGCTTATTTATCGCTGCCACCTCAAATTTTAATCAGATAAATCAGTTAATGTTTTCCCATGGAAGTAATAATAAAAGTACTCAGGCTATATTACCTAACATGTCACACATATGAAGGAAAAAATCACTGCAAATGCCCCTGCAGGAAAATAGGGTATTCACCTCTTGCAAACATCACTGCACACAAAGGCTCGACTACAGTGAATTTTAGCCATGCTGATCACAATCCAAGGCTGAAACCAGGCTTTCCTTCCTGAAAGCTTGAGAGAAGAAGAAATGTAATTCCAATGCACTCCCCATTCCTTGACTACTGATACAAGGAAAGTTGTGTTCTCCAAACTGAACTCTAGGGAACTGAGAGAAGAGGGAGGATGTGAAATGAAAACCCAGCCATGGAGGAGGAGTTACTGGTTTGGTAAATGCTTTTCTTTGTGCATTCCTCTGAGCCATAGCTTGACAAATGTTAGCCCACAGAGTGCCCTTGGGTGTTCTCCAGAGAATTTCCTCCCAAATGGCAAACTCAGTCTGACATTCCTTAAGCTGACATTCCCTTGTTATTGCAGCCCAGTCTGTCCCCCCATGAAGAGCAGCATGGGATGTGTTTCTATATTTCTCTTGGCAAGTTTTTTCAGTAGCAGGATTGTGACTTCCCTTTCTGATGCAGAAGTCTCCACAGTTGGAAGGGCAGTCTACAAAGGTGTTGCTGGAGAAATGAAAGATTCAAGCCCCTAAAAGTCTTTTCTTCAGGAAGGTCCAGACTGATGCAAATAGGAGGTTATAGTTAGAGAATTCCATTCACGTTCTCAGAAAATGTTAATTTTGTTAAAATTACTTTGAACATGAAGCCATTGTCACACATAAATTAGAACAATAAGCTCTCACCCATCTCAGCAAACATGGTAAGATTTTAATTCCAGATGTGACTGAGGTTCATAGGCACCTGGGGTTTCCCTCTGGCTTTTTTAAATGACTGCAATGACCACAGAGAAACCCTAATTCAGGCGCTTCAGTTAAATGCCTAAACTTGGATGGCGAGAGTCAAGTCTCTAAAGATTGTGATTGTTCTTTGAAGAGTGGCTAGAGCAATGAAAAAGGCCAAGTAAAACTCTAATACAAAATAATATATAGGAATAAGGCACATAACAATAAGTGAAGTTGTTTATTACAAATCAAATCAAGTGGCATCTCTCAGGCACGAACCTTGATTTATTTCCTTTTTCCTGGCATGGCTTATGGCATGTGCTAGCACTGTTATCCATGCATTATAAATATTTATTTATGTATTTATGTTTTATGTTTTTACAGGCCAGTAAAAACAAATAACTGAACAAGTTTACAGGCAGTTAATTTGGTGTTTAATGGAAATAATAGTCTGAAAATGTCCTTCTTTGTGAAAGCACTGAGCTGAGTTTCTCCAGGGAACTGTTTACGGCACCAGAGATTTTTTCCCTCTGGGTGCTGGGAACCCACTCACTGAGTCCTATTTCCTTACTCTGCAAAACAATGAAAACAACAAAATTTTGTCAGTGCTGCTTAAATTTCCCAGTAATTCTTCATTTCAGGGACATAATTGCTGTATCTGGATAAGAAAAATAAACAACAGCAGTTTGCCATCATGATCTGAGAACATGTAATTCAGACTGTGTCCAGACTGATAAATAATATTAATGAAAATTCCAGCTTTTGCTTTTTTTAAATAAAAATGTTTTTGATTTTTAAAGAAAATATTAAGACATTTAAAAACTAAATGTTATTTACCTTATCTTTTTTTTTTAATGAAAAAATGGTATAGAAAAACAGAGGGAAGTAGTGGGAAGTTATGGAAAGAAAATAAAAGGGAATATAAAGATAGCAAAAGAGAGTGCTTTCAAAAAAATGTTTGTTGAAGTAATTTCAGTGGTCCTGTTTTTATTAGTTTCTTTGATCTTTTTAGTTGTGCTTTGCTGAAAATGAGAACAGTTAGAGAGCAATAAATTTTTTATGGGAAACACATTTTTCTACAAAAAAAACCAAAACAAAACAAAAACAGCCTTATTGCTTCAACACATTTATGCACAACATTATTTCCCCCCCTGCCCCCATCCCACCCCCAGGTCTTACGTGGTCCAACTGTCTCCTTATTACAATTTTAGCACTACAAAGGGGCTTTTACTTCACTGAAAGATCATGTCTCATATGGGATAATGTCCTGCCTAGCTTAGAGCCAAATTCAGCTCCACAGCATGGCAGGGGANNATTCAGCTCCACAGCATGGCAGGAGAGGCACAGACCGGGAATGGCTGGGAACAACATTGAAGGTTCAAGCTTGTGCTGGAGGCCAAGTGCCTTGTTTAAACTTTGACAAGCTCAATAAATCAAGAAGCAAAAAAAATTATAAAAAGACCAATCTCATCCTTATTTCTGTTTGGAGGAGTATAAATGATTATTACATCTCTTATGAGGCAAAAAACGTGTAACAAATTTCTTGCCACTGTAGTTATTTGCTTGTTCCAATGTACTTTCCTTGAAGAGGAATTTTGATTTTTCTTGCCTTTGGTTTGTTTTTGTATTTTGATTTTTAATT
>VWZP01009630.1:1102088-1114401 GCA_013396995.1 Dicaeum eximium
TTTTTTTTTTTTCTCTCTTTTTTTTCCCCTTTTTTATTTTTTTCCCTTTCTAATGAATAATGCATACTAGTGAAACTGAAGAAAAAGAAAAAAAAAATGGTGCCAGAAAGCTGGCAGGATATAGTGACGAGCAAGAAATGTAATGTGGTGTGTTACCAAAAAAGCCTCTAAAGAGGAGCCAAGCGCTGCATTTCCTTTAGTCACAATTACATCATCAACCTTGAACTTAGGGGAAAGTCTGCAAACTGTAAAGCACTGAAAAAATGTGGAGGGAAAATCTCATCCATGGGAAATTAAATAAATAAAAAAAACAACTCTTATATTTGGGGTTTTTGTTTTAGTTTATACTGGAGCCCAAATCAGGTACCCTAACCTGAGGCTCCGTCTGCCTACTTGAAACCCTTTAATCAAAGGCGCCAGCAGTCTTGGCTTTCTTTATAGAGGAACAAATCTGCACTCTCACTGCTTCACAGGGATGTTTGGTTGATTGAACTGCTGGAGCTCCCAAGCTTCCATCACTGTGGCTTGAAGGAGTTTTAGTCGATTGGGCTTTTACTTGAGACCGTGACTTTAAAAGCTTAAACTTGTGTGGGTTGAATTTAGGTTGCAGTTTCATCCTGCTGTCGCAGACAGGTGTCAACTACCATGAAACCAGTTGGATAATCACAGTTTAAATGTAACACAAGAAGGTCTCAGTGGAAGATGTATAGCTCTGCACGTAACACAAAAGAGCTGTAAAGCAAGTCTAGAACATTTCTCTGGAATGTTGGAACTCAGGGAAAACTTATTGCACTTAAGAACCTACTACTTTTAACTGAGATTTTGACTCTAAAATACTGCAGTGTCATATCTGAATCATAAAGTTCATAGAGAAAAACAGCAAAATATTTTTCACTCTCTCTCTCTCTCTCTTTTTTTTTTTTTTTTTCCTTGCTCTGGATTGGTTTATTTTGAATTAGTTCATTTCAATGTGGTTCTTTTAATTTGATTTCTTTTGGCCTGGTTTCTTGTGTGTTTTCTTCCCTGCTCCTTAAATTCTTCCCTGTTCCTTAATACTTAAAAGAGTGAAGAATTGCAAAAAAGCTTCAGACTACAGTGCCCGTACCTACCACAAATATTATTAGACTGTTTGAATTTCATCTCATGTATTGAAATATAGTTTCAATAAAGAAAATAAAGTATATTATCTCTAAAGTTAACCACAAACTTCCTGAACTTGAAGCCATCTTTTTTGTTCTCTAAATATTGTCACCCCCTAAGTAGAAATGATAGAATGAGAGGAAATGGACTCAGGGTGAGCCAGGGGAGGTTTAGACTGGACAGCAGGAAAAGGTTTGTCACTAAGGTGGTTGCCAAGCATTAGAACTGTGTGACTCAATGCAGGTGAGTGGCTGAGTCACCAGCTCTGAAGATATTTGAAAGATGGACTGTTGTGGTGCTTGCAGACATGGTTTCATGGTGGACTTGGCAGTGTTGTTTTAGTGGTTGGACTTGATGTTCCTAGAGGGCTTTTCCAAAATAAATGATTCTGTGATTCCATGGATTTCAAAAGCACTTGGATGATTAAGCTCCTGCAGGTTTCTTTAAATACCTCAGCTCTCATTGCAGACCTATGAACATGTCCCTCTGGTGAATTAGCACTTGAAGCACTGCCTCTACAAGACTGTTCCTGATCCAGACCTAGGGAGGGGCCACATTTCACCCCCTACTCTCCTTTTCTTTTAGTCACCAGCGTTGCTAGAAGACATATCAGAGTTTATGAGTTTCTTACTGTTTACAGGAATAATTTCTAGTTCTACTGCTAAAGGACTTTCAGTATTGAACATATGGCTTGAGTCCTTCCTATTGATCAAATTACACTTTCCTTCTTACTCATATGCCTCCATTCAGGGCATAAACACCGTGATGTCTGCTGATGAGTAAATGCTGTTTGCAAAACTAAGTTTTCTTCCTATTTTGTAACAAGATAGAAATCATAATTTTTTATTCTTTTGACTCGTAAGTTCTGTTGCTGCTGCTATTTATTTATTCCCATCTCCCTCCTTTCTGTCCCCAAGACCACCAAAAATTCCTGGCGTCAATAGCCTTTGTAAAAACATATTTCATGGATGGATAAAGGCCCAAAATCAGGTTATTTCACTAGGACATAGCAACATGTCTTCTAGCATATGTTTAAAAAATCAATAAATTGAGGTTGAATGGCACCTCTCATTGTGTTAGAAGCCAAAATATATTTATTGTCCAGATGTAATTTCAGTTTTATTGCCCGGATCACAGATCATTGGTTAGCAGATGCTGGGCAGGGAATCTAGCCGGTCAGCTAATAGCCTCCCCACTGCTGAAATTAACTAACAGTCAAAAGGTTTAATAACCAAAGGTCACAATAAGCTGTTTGAAGAGTCAGTAGGAATCCATCTGATAAATTATCTTCTTCTGTTCTGGGGCAAATGCTGTCTCACCTCCCTCCGAGATATAAAATGAGAATTAGGAAAGTAAACTCTTACTCCAGGCCAAAAAGTTGATTTTCACAGCTTGCTAACATCTTCCAAGAAATTCATGTCCTGTCCTAAACTCTTGCCTGTGTTGTTGCTGATTATTCTGAAACCAAAATTAATGAAATTTGGAAGTGGAGCAAAAGCACTCATTAATGAGTTGGGAGTGAATGCAGATTTTGAGGTTTACTTTTTAAAATGTATTTGATAATGTCAACAAAAGTTACTGTGCAAGAATAAAAATCCTTGTAATATTCAATTTAATGTTTGAATTTCAGTTATTTACCCGATCTATCATGATAGGGTTAACAAAACTTACTGGAGTTAGGACTAGAGTCCTCAAATAGATAACAAATTTACCATCAAATTATATCAACCCAAAAGTCCTGAATTTAATTGCTGGAGAAACACAGAAGTATATTTTGTCACTTCCCTTGTTAACTTCATCATTCTTTTCTAAAACACTAAGAAAATGTGAGTCTGCAGCCTTGATAAGTTGCTGGTGTTTTCAGGAAAAAAATGGCCATTAGTACATAACGAATGCTTCCTGCTTATTAAAACTGCTTCCCCCCACCTTTAACTTCTCCCTGAAGTAGGCAGAAGTTTATTTTGCACACCCAAGACCTTGGCCTTACATTGAGGCCTGAAGTAAACACTCCCATGACAGAGAAATTTCTAGTGAGTAGTGAGGAAACTTTTCTCTACTTTTTCTTTGATAACTTCTTCCTTATGGGATGCCTTATTCACATGATGGAATGTTTGTTAGGTCACATTAAGCTGCCATCGTGGAATTTTGTTCATGCCTTATAAGAAAGGTCCAAAGTGCAAAAGGATTAAAGCCATGGGCACAAGGTTCCACTATTCTCACCCTACTGTGATGATAGTCTTAGGCTTGAGCTTGGTCTAACTCTAACTCAGCTCTCATCAATCAAATCCATGCTCCCAGTAGCAGGAAGAGCTTGCACTCAGACACTCAGCATCTGGATCAATTCCTGTGCCTGAGTTTGCCTACCTGGATGACCTCTCAGCTCCTTCTACATGGAAATCAAGTCATAGTCAGCTCAAATAAGTGATGAGCATGATCTGGAGGCTGAGCCTGTGTACCACAAAAGCATAAATGCAGAGCTGCACTCTGGCCATGACAACAGGACTAAGTAATAGGAGTGGGCTTGCATAGTCATAAGTTAATGATGGCCCAAATGCAGTCACAGATATGGTTTTAAAAATCTCACCTGCATGGAAAAATTTCACTCACAGCCTCAAGGATCAAAGTTTATTTTGTGTTTTTCTACAGTTTTTCATATCCCTGTGCTGCACTCAGGCTGAATTAATCATCTCCTTTTCATTTTAAATTTGTGCCCTGGTTCAAGGAGTCTGAGGGAAATGAAAAAAGACACGTGAATCTCAAGATCAGTGCTGCAGACACACTTGTAAAGGAGAGCATGGCCATCACTGCAAGCAAGTCTAAAATACTGCAGTAAACATACAAGCCTTCAGCAAAACAGAGTGAGCTCAGCTCATTCATGTGAGCATGAGAAAATTGATGCAGTGAGCACTGGACTAGGAAATAAGTAAAGAACAGTGACAGGACAGGACTTGTGATACTGTAGAGAGTATTATTAGGAATTTGAAGTTTTCAACACGGCAAGAAAAGTGAGAGAGTTCATGACTATCAGTGAGTGATAGTCATGGATCTTTATGAACTGCAGCCCAGAGTAGCAAAAAAAGTCTTTTTTCCTTACCTTTTAGGTGATATTCATGGCTTCATGTTTTCAATCCATGGGACTCATGGCACTGAAATTCACCTGACACATACATATTAGAAGAAAAATGGCAATTTGCTGTGAATGAGGCTGGACAAGAAGAAAGAGAAGGGCTGTAAAAAGAAACAATTAAAAAGCTATGTTTCTGATGAAACAGTTTGGATTACTAGGTGGGACTCGTTTGTCTGAACATAGATGAACTGATCAATAAATCCTTCCTGGAGTGATCGTCTCACTTTAAGATATATATCAAACCTAGATTAATACAAATCAATCTCTGGAAATGTCTGTTTCTCTCTATTCTGGACTGTCATGAAGGAATTCTTTGGTAATGAAATCAGACTTAGGCCTCTAAATTTTAGACAGCTGAAGTTAGAGAAGATGAATCACATCCTTACGTATTTGTGATAAACTAGTCCTCAGGTAATCCACCTCAAAGGGACACACACAACCCTTTCAGATAATAGTAAAATCAGGAACATGGGGTTTACTCTATAAAAAAAAAAAAAAAAGGGCTGATTAGTTTTTAGCTCAGAAAAACATCTAATAATTTATCACCAGTACAGATATTGATTTGATAAACACAGATCCCACAAATAGCATTGGTGCTTAGGTTGCAGTGATCAAAGTCAGTGAGATTTTATGAGTGGGTGATGAGGCCTCAGTTTCCCCTTTAGGCAACAGTTTTACCAGTGAAATGCAGTGAAGTACTTCAGAAACAGGGAATATGTAAAACTCAAAGTCAGATAAAGAGCAATTCAACATCCAAAGACTTTCTCTGTACTTGAACAGAGATTTTGGTGTCGGCCAAAATACGTTCAGATGTTCATATACGAATATTATACCAGAGTCCTTTAAACCCTTCCTTTTCCTACTCAGCAGTTTTACTCTTTTATTACCACACTTCCCTTGACCAATTACATTAATGGGTGTTTGTCAATACCGAATTTCATTTGCTGCATAACAGCCCAGAGCCCAGAAATCTTGTTGAATTTTCCTTGCCTCTTAAGCCTGAGCTCCTACATCTTCCCAGGTTTGTGTTGTCAGCAAAACTTAACACATTTACAATAGGTCTCTTGATCTAGGGCAATTACAAAGGGAAGCAATAGCAGGTGCAAGAAGCTTAACAAGAGATGGATGTTGTACTATCATTGTGGTCTCTGATCCTGTATTAGTATCGGGGTTGTCAAATTGGTTCAAATTAAATTGACATAGCAATGGAGTAGGTATCACATAGTTGTTGTAAATCTCAGAATTTCTTGGCTCTGATGCCTAGAGAGGAGACAAGGAGAGGGAGACAAAGAGGAGGGGACAAGCATGTGCAGAGGCAGAAGCTGAAGGTGAGAGTGAATGCAGGAATAAAACGGGCAGAAAAGCACATTTAGGAAGCTTTAGGAAGCTGCCCACAGCCTCTGTGGATTATCATAATGAAACAGTCAATGAGGACTTGCATAGTTCAGAACACATACATCATCCTGCAATAATTTTTGAATAAATGAGCAGGCTAAACCTTATAAAGGACGAAATCCTCTGTTACTTGATGCCATATCACCCAGATTTTCCCCATCAGGCCAACTGTGGAATTCAGGGCCCTGAAATGAAGCACCTGGAGTGCTCTCCTGGAAAGAGTGAAGAAGAAATTTTAGGAAGGTCTGCCATAACTTGAGTGATCCTCTGGGTCATTATACTGCTGTAAAGTTAGCATTCTCTAACTGTAATTAGATTAATTAGACTTTGGGAGTTTTGATTCTTCAAAGGACTTATGGAAGGGCTTATGAGGCCCTTATTTGATTCTTCAAAGGACCTATGAGTAAGAAAAAGGTGAAAAGCCTGTCAGACTGATGCATTTCTGTGCACATGGAGTGAGAGAACTTTGTTCTCCCAAATAAGCCTGATGGCATGTAGAATGTTCACAAAGGTATTCAAGTTGGGAAGATGGAAACATTGAAGTCTGGACAAAGAAATATTTCCAGAATAAGAAGACCTAAAGAGACAGCAAAACTTCTTCAACAAAAGAAAATTTAAAGCCTTGGAGAAAAATAGGTACCAATATAAGCTGAGGGCCAATTGTCTGGAAAGCAGGTAGAGAAGGACCTGGGGCCTTTCTGTTGGGCAAGAAATTGAATAAACAGTCTGGTTTTGTAGCAAAGAAGGATAACAACTTCTTGGGCTATACTACCAAGAATGTACTAGAAGTTTAAGGAAGGTGATCCTTCTCATCTGCTCAGCACCAGTGAGAAATCTCAAGTTTTGTGCTTGTTTCTGGTCCCTGTAGAGCAAGACAGGTATAGGTACACTGGATAAAATATAGTGATGGTCCAGGAAGCAAGGAAGACAATGGTGTCAAGGTGTCTGCACAGAGAGGATATTTCAGTTTATATAATAGTTCACAGATGTTGATTGTCCAAAAAAAATGTATTTAGTTCTAAAACCCACATCTAAACTTCATAAGCTGAATAGCTCTTTACTGTGTTTGTAAGAAAAGTGTTTGCTTCAATTGACTGGTCATTTGAGATTATGAGAGAGTATGAATTATCCATATGGGTCTGGCCAGACTGCAAAATGCCTGCACTGCTCTGGACTGGAATGTGGAAGTCAGAAGCAATTGTCTAGATTATATTGAATGAATTAGACACCTCTCTTTTAACAAGAAAACATCTGAGTTTTCTTGATGGTAACAGGAGTTGAGAAGTCTAGTTCAGAGGTAGACCTTTAGATCTAAATATTTACGTGCATTTCTGCTAAAAAAAGAACAGTAAAGACAATAAAAACTTTACCCAATGCACAAGAGAATTCTCTTTTCTGTTCTATCACTTGATTAGTCAGAAAGAGGTTTAGTTATTTCTCTTGTTCTAAGACCTTTCACAGAATCAAGTGGTCCTTGAGTCAACCAGCAGTTAAGATCCTGACTCTGCACACAGCCTTTGGTTTCTGAGCTTTTTTCAGCCTTTCTGTCCACTACTTAAACAAATGGCCTGCTCAGGAGATAAGGTATTTGATACTGCATCTACATTTTTGGGTAGAAGTGAGGCTGTGGTTCCCTAACTAGACTATAGTGTTGGTAAAATTACCAAGCCCCATGTTTTGAAGAAACTTTGTGTGAGGGACTCTGCTTTTAAGGGCACTGCTGTGTGCAGTCTGGCTTCATTATTTGATGAAAGAATTAAAGCAAACAACTTGACAGCTCAAGAGAATATTTAACCATTGAAGTAATTATGATGAGATGGACTTTTTTCCCATCTTCATCTCTCTCCTTCAAGAACCAAGTCTTTTCCATAAGGACTCATGGCAGTTACTATAGCTTGAGTGCCAACCAGTCAGTATTTATCCTTTTGATAGTTTTAATCAATCCATTTTGTTTATTCTTCCAGATGTTTCCCATTTAATAGTTTATTTCACCACCATTGTTCACCTGTTTTTCCCCACCAGATCTCACCTTCTCATCTCTGCCTTACAGTCACCATTATTTTATCCAGAGGTTTACATGAAACTGAGATTATAGTCCTCTCTATTAATCAGCAATCCAGACAGTTTAAAGTGATAAACATAAAAGCACACACAAATAGAGCACATCCTTTCCCCTTCATGGTACCTACCACTTGGTGCTCTACAGAAGAGAACCTATTACTTAAAGGTGAATCCAGTACTCAAGTATACATTTCTCAACAGTTATGAGCTGTTTTTCCACCAGATTCTTGAATTCTGACATGATCCTACATTTGTCTTTGCCTCCCATGAAACCACATCTGTAATTAGAGCTGTTTCAAAATGATCACAATAAATCCTGTCTCAGGGTCAGCTGATATTGCCTGGTCTTTTACTAAAATCTGGAAAATCAGTTTTGTATGTGAGTCTGAAATTTTTAGTAGTATTTTGTTTAGATCAATTTTTTTTAGGAAACATAAATTGTAGAAAATTCCAAAATTTTTATGCAATTCAAAACCAGGCTTTGCAGAAAATACTTAACCATACTAGCAAAGAAAAAATATTTTTTTGCCAAATAAAGGCAATAAAAATTAAGGTAGATAAAGGGGTACAGTAATGATGAAAGACATGGAGCAAATGGTCAGCTGAAAAATAAACTGTGGAAATGTTTGGTCAGTTTGTATGATTCTCCCAGGGAATGTTGGGATATTCTCCAGCAGATGTTTTGTTTGTTCAGACATCTAAAACTAGATTAGGAAAAGCAATGGGAAAGCAAGTGCAGTGAATAATAAGTCAAAAAATGGATGAGATTGCCATTAAAACAGATTAACTGATTCAATCTGCTTTATTAAGTATTATATTGTGAAGATCCTAACGGCCCCTGTAATTCTCTTTAACATATTTTTATGTTTTTAAGGCATTATCAAATGGAATAAACAGTAGGAACGTAACTTTGATTAAAATTTATCAGGAGATTACGTCTTTTAGATATTTAACTAAGAATAATTAAACCAAAATTGTGATTAATTCAATGTTCAGGTTATGACATAGTTCACTAATGTCAAACACTTTCATACTGACTGTTTTAAAAAAAGATATATATACAGAATTGAACTAGAGGAATTATGTCACCTATCTCCTTCACATTGTCTTCCTCCACATAGCATATCCTTACATTATAAAACACAGGGAATATCTTGTTTTTTTCTTGTCTCTAGACCATCCCTAGGTTTATGGACCGCATTATGATCTCCATCCCCTGAAAAATAAACATATAGCAGGTACCAACAAATGGAAGCAACTCAAGACAGAGCACTGAAGCATAAATGATCCTTTCAGTCAGGGTGCTGTGATTTGTGTGCCTGTGTGGGTACATGGATTGTGCACAGTGGTGTGGGGAAGCTGAAGACTAAGGAGAAGAAATAAGGCTGCACTTGAAAATTAAAATTACAGCCCCACCAAATGCAAAACAGAAAGGGAACAGAATTTTAAATAGGTTGGTAGATAACATCAGCTCATTAGCAGTTCTGTTACAGCTTACACTGGTTTGTTTTCTCTAAGCATAAAAAACACCCAAGTGATATGTTTGTGTCTATGTGTCTGTGTGTGGAAGGAAGTAAATTAGACAGACATAGCACAAATTATGCCTGAAAATTCAAATGCACCTTTCAAGATGACAGGAGGTGTGAAAGGGAAGATTGCTGAAGATGATTTTTCAAAATGCTGATATATCTTGGGTAGACCCAAGCCTTGTGCAGGACTTCCACTGCCTCACTCTGACTGTAATCTCTTCTGATTAAAAAACACGATATTCAAAGTCAAGAATGCTCTCAGACCAGTGGAAGCCAGGGCCTTTCTCCTGCAGCTTGTGTCACAGCAGTCAATGTCAAGAGGGTAACTCAAAAGAAAGCAAAGGCAATAATAAACACTCTAATTATTTGCATTTATAGACAAAAAGTTCACCACACCAAAAGGTTTCTTGGGATTTTTTTCCATTTTTCGTTAGAAGAAATGAAGAATCATCAAGGATAAATTAGAGATTTTACAGTACTAGTGAGAAAAAAAAAATCAAATTCCTTGCTACTTTAAAACTTTCAGTTTGCTAAAAACAAGGTCTAAGAACTCTGTTTGTTTAAGAATTTATTGCTATTGTCTCTGTGGTAGCAAGTCAATATATACCAGCTCAGTAAAATGAAGACTGAACAACAACTGCATGCAAATATTAAAGTTAGATCACTGGAAGACAAATAGATTGTGGACAATTGGACTGTGAAGGGAACTGGGCTGGGAAGATTTTAATGGGATATAAGAAGGAAGAAGCAGTAAGGTTTCAGTGATAGGCTCAAACAAGATGGAAGACAAAATTACATGTAACTTTTGCCTATTTGTTTTCAGGTCATAGGGATATTTGTTTACAAATAAATACATTTTTCTTTAAAATGCATTTTTCTTCCAAGGTTGTTCCCATTTTGAATTTTAGAAATTTTTATAACTGGATGAAGTCTAATCACAGGAATCTATAAAGATTGATGCATCTCAAAGTAGCACAAGTAATTTTGATATTTTTTAAATTTCAATTTTGTTTGTACAAGGAATATTTCCCTTTTTTTTTAGGAAAATAATAGTTGCAGATATGATCTTTTTACTACATAAATCCATTTTTCAGAAAGTGTTTTGCTACCTAGTTCACACTGAGTCAACGGAACTTGAAGGTAAATTCATGTCACTGCCTGTGGTTCATAAGAGCAATCTCTACTCAAGGTGTGAAAGTCAAACAACCCAGAATTTTAGATGCAGATGTTTTAATTGGATTGAATACGTCCCATCATCCATTTACCAGCAATGCAGTCTGGGCCACTGTATTCTTCCTACAGAATATTGACACCAGAAAGAATTTCTATGATCAGACAAATGTTATTTATTACCATTGAAGGTTTGTTTTCTAGTGTTTAATCACCGGACACACTGTGAAATAAAACACCAGTAAAACAAACAAACAAACAGACAAACAAACAAACAAACAAACAAACAAACCAATCACTAGGAAATAAAACACTGGCTGCTTCACACTGTAGGGTACACTTGTAGATTTTCACCTCCTGGATCCTGAGACTATCTCCCAATCAGAACACAGGTGATTCCTCAGTAGGTTTAAAATTACATAGCTGTAATTTTGATGGTTTTGATGGAATTATGCCATCCAAAATTCCTCTAAAAACATTAGCTAGTAGGTGCTTTCTAGCTAAAAGGAAGTACTGGGACATTGTATAATCTTGTTTCATGTTTCTACGAATAATCAGGTACATTGGAGACAAAGAGGCTTTAGAGGATGTCATGTAGTGTAGGGGGAGAGGTTAGGTGCCTTCCACTTGGTTTAAAATAACCTCTCAACAAACTAGAGCAGCTGTGGTTCATGCCATGGAGGACTTTAATATTATGGTCTCAGTCCATAATTGTCCTTTCTGGATAATTAAAACTGAGTTAAGTTAATGGGAAAGACTGAGCAAATTTATATAAAAAAGAAAATAATGAGAAAAAAAAAAAAAGAAATAGAGGACAAAAGAGGCAAGAGAAATAAAGAAAAAAGAAAATAGATAAAAGAAAGAAATTACAAAATAAGAAAAAAGAGAAATGAATTTAAAAATTTTAAAAAAAGAAAAAAAAAAAAAAAAAAAAAAAAAAAAAAAAAAAAAAAAACAGAAAGGAAAAAAAAAAAAAATAAAAAGAAACATGAGTTTATCATTCTTACTTGCATTACTTACCATAGAGTAGTCCATAGCATCAAGTATACGATGGTGAAGACCCTGCTCATGTGTTTATTCATTGTGTTGGACCAAGAGTTATTGACAAACTGAAAATTAGTTCTTACATAGTATCTTCCTTGAGCTATCCAGTCCATAAGTGTTATCCAAAAATAGGCAGTTTATCTAGGTCTATTTATCTCTAAGTAAATACCCTTATTTTCTCTAAAAGTTACCAAGAGAGTTACAGATAGTTCAGAATCAGATTTGGTGAACTAATTTACTATTCCTCACTTATCACTGAAATGTAACTAAACCAGGGAGTATTTGCAACATTTCATAGCAACCATACTCAAGAATCTTATTGAGGTCCCAGTTCCAATGGAATCAAAATGGAACATCTCCTCATCTGGGGTTTACATCTTCAGAACTGTCCATTACCCAGCAGAGGTGAAAGGCACTCCCACTCCCCTGGAGTATTTCACAAAGCAGAAAAAAACCAAACAGACACTGGGAGCAGTCAAGTCCAACCTCAGTGATTTCACTCCTGCTACATTTAAATTAAGCCTTCTATCCTCTAATTTACCACTAACTGTATTACACAACATGCACACCACAACTCCCTCCCTCACACATGCACTCAATACAGAAAGACAAAAGCAAATTTAAAAAAACCTCCAAAACTTAAAATGGTATGTATTGAGTCAAATACCCATTAAACAAACAAGGAGAAAAACCCTGGAACATCTGGAAACCTTAATGAAAAACAGTACTTCCTCTGCTTGATAGAAGCTATTTTAAAAACAGCTTTGATTTTTTAAATCAAAAGCGAATCCATAATGACAGGACAAAGGGAGACATAGTGGGTAAAGGTACCAGGATTTCTGGTAAG
>VWZP01009631.1:53515-68510 GCA_013396995.1 Dicaeum eximium
GGGCCGGGGGGGGCCCGGGGCCGGGGGGGAAAGGACAGAGCCCCCTCCCCATCCCAAACCCCCCTGGAGGAACGGCCCACGAGCCCCAAGCCACCTCCCAAATTTCCCACCACGCCCAGGGGTGCCACACCCACCTTGGCCAATACTCCCTCTGGGTGGGGGTCCCAAAATAGGAANATTCCCGGGGGGGGCCGGGGGGGCGGCTGCCCTCCGGAGCCGGGGGGTCCCGGGTGGTGCTGCCCCATGCCAGGGGGGCCGTGGTGCACCTGCATCGGTGGCATTCCTGGGGGGTGATGGAGTTAGGGGTGAGAAGAGAAATTCCAGCTGGGGCTGGAATTCCAGCTGGGGCTGAAAAGCCTGGCTGCTTCTGAGAGGATTCTGCTGCTAAAAAGGGGCTTTAAAAAAGGCAAAAACTGAGGTTTTGGACAAGAGGAAAGGGCTTGGGTGTGAAGGGATAGTGAGGAATCCCCATCCCTGGAGATTTTGGACAAGATCCCAGAGAGATCCAAGCTGGAGGTTGCTCTGCTCTGACTGGGGCAGCAGGGTCACCCCAAACTTCCTTTCTCCCATATTGTCCCATTAAAAAAAAAAAAAAAACCAACCAAACAAATAAAAGATTCTTTTCTCCCGAGCCTGGTTTTCCCCGGCCAGGTGTAATTGGCTCTGCTCAGGCCCTGCAGCATCTGTTCCTGGCATGGCCAGAGTAGGATCACACAAAGCTCCCTAATTAGGGTGGCTCCGGAGCCACGGGATCAAACAAATCCCAGAAAATCACTAAACTGCACATTTCACAACTGCACATTTCACAATTTGTGCTTTTCAACCCCGAGCTGAGATGCACACACAGCTCCTTCCCAGCACCACGGGGCCAAAATGTGGGGAAATCTGGGAAAAAAAAACCTGGTTGCATTAAATTATTAATGCCAAAATTAGCTGCTGCTTTCCTTTCTTCCCGTGTCCCTTCATCCCACACCTTCCCAGCCCAAGGCAGCCACCACCTCTCTCTGCTCAGGTGATTCCCAGACAGCAAAAACTTCCTGAATTCCCCAAATCCTTCAACAATCCAACCTCAACTCCAAACAGGAAAGGCTATAAAAAATTCCTCAGTGATTGTCAGGGTTGCTGTCCTGGTTCTGTGGTGTGGCAGATAAACAGCACAATGCACTTTCAAAGCATGATCCATTAAAAACTCATGTGACATCTCATTTTTTTCCTGACAGAGTGGTTCAAACCTTCAAAAGGTTTTGTTTTGGTGGACAGAGGAGAGATGTTCTTTTTGATCTGTCTCTGTTTCAGAAAATGTGATGTTGTGAGCTGTGGGGACCTCGGGGTACCACACCAGGTGGGCTAAATTGATTTTTCCAAAACTGATCACTGAAAATGCTATTGCTGACAGTGCTCCTACAGTTATTGTTTCCTTTGGAGCTAATGACAGTGCTCTGAAAGGTGGAGTAGCTTGATTTCTGTCTTTTTTTTTCCTTTTTGCTGTCACCTGTTCTCTTAAAGCAGTTTTACAGTTTAGCAGAATAGGCAGAACATTGCAAAATAGGCTCAGAGGAGGAGGATGGAAAGGAGGATGGAAAGGGGGATGGAAAGGAGGAGGATTGAGAGGAGGAGGATGGAAAGGGGGATGGATGGAAAGGAGGATGGAGAGAAGGATGGAAAGGAAGATTCAGAGAAGGAGGATCTAAAGGAGGGTGGAAAGGAGGATCGAAGGGAGGATGGAGGATGGAAAGGAAAAGGATTGAGAGAAGGAGGATGGAAAGGAGGAGGATGGAAAGGAGGATTGAGAGAAGGAGGACGAAGAGGAGGAGTATCCCCAGCCCCTCTCCCCGCCCCTCTCCCCGCCCCTGGCCGTACCTGGGTGGTGCATCCCCCCCGGCGGGAAGGGGTGCGGGTGCGGGGGGTGTCCCCCGGCGGGGGCGGCTCCCGAGGGCGGCCCCGGGGCTCCGGCTCCCGGCGGCATCGGCGGGGGCGGCATGGCCGGGGGCATCCCGGGGGGCAGCGCCCCGGGCGGGGGCACCGGCGGCGGGAAAGAGCCGGGCGGGGGCAGGCCTGGAACAGAGCGGACACAAAGGGCTGAGGAGGGGAGAAAAAGGCGAAAAACCCCCGGGGGAAGGAGGTGGGAATTGCCAAGAGTTGGGAAAGTTGAGCCCCGCCCAACTCCTGGGGTTTACATTTTCAATTTGAATTTTTTTAAAATTTTTTTCTCTTTTTTCTTCTTTTTTTTTCTTTTTTTTTTAGGATTTTAAATTTGAAGCCTTTTGCAGTTGGAGAATGATGTTGTAATGTCTGTAGTTACTATTACTACTGAGAGTAGTATTTACTATTACCTACAGTAACAGTATTTACTATTACCTACAGTGATAAACCGTAGGGTTTTATTTTTTTATTTACTATTACCTACAGCAATAGTATTTGCTATTACATACAATGACAAAGTGTAGGTAATAGTAAAGGTATTGGTAGGTTTTGTGTGTGAATTTCAGCAAAGAAAAGTATAAAATGCATTGGGAGCAGGGACTTCAGGCATGAAGGGGACTAAAATTAAAATTAAAAACTAAAATGAAAACTAAAACCAAAACTAAAACTAAAAATTAAAACTGAAACTAAAAACTAAACTAAAACTAAAAATTAAATTAAAACTAGTTCAGGCGTACCCACAGCTTTGGCTGACAGCTGTAGGCTAGGGAAATAAAGCGGGAATAAAACTGGGAAAATGGGCAAAAAATGGAGGAAAATGGGAACAAGGGGGAAAAGATGGAAAGAAGGGGAAAAACGGGAATAAAAATGGGGAAAATGGGGAAAAAATGGGGGAAAAAATGGGAAAAATAGGAATAAAACTGGGAATAAAAATGGGAAAGATGGGGAAAATTTGAGGAAAATGGGGGAAAAACAGGAGTAAAATGGGAATAAAAATGGGAACAAAAATGAGAATAAAAATGGGAATAAAAATGAGAATAAAAATGTGAAAAATGGGGGAAAAAATGGGAATAAAACGGGAAAAATGTGAATGATGGGGAAAAAATGGGGAGAAAACAGGAAAAAGGCTGTGTCACCCCCAACCCCGGACTGCTGCAACACCTTGAACACACCAAAGTACTTTAAAGAACCATCCCCAGGCCACATCACCCACCTGGGGGGGTGACCCCGGGCCCCAGCGCAGTGACCACGGGCGTGGGCACCGAGGGGGGCGGGGGCGCGTCGGCGAAGAGCTGGTGGGGCCGGTCGGCCTGGGACAGCGGGTTCTGAGCGGCCAGCAGCCGCTCGGCCGCCGAGCCGTGCCGCTCGCCCTTGGAGTCCTTCTTGAAGGCGTAGGACACGGTGATGGGCCGGTTGCACAGGTACTGCCCGTTCATGGCCTCGATGGCCGCGTCCGACGCGTCGAAGCTGGCGAAGTTGATGAAGGCGTAGCCCTTGGAGTTGCCCGTGTCGGGGTCCCTCATGATTTTAGGCGTCTGCAGGATGACCCCGAAGGCGCTGAAGGTGTCGTAGAGCAGCTTCTCGTCGATCTCGGGGTCCAGGTTGCCGATGAAGATGTTGGCGCCCACGTCCAGGTTTTTGTTGTGCGCCGAGGCTTTGTTGACACGGATGGGTTTGCCGTAGAGTTTGATCATGTTCATGATTTTGATGGCGTAGTCGGCGTCCTCCTCGCTCAGGAACTCCACGAAGCCGTACCCTGGGGGGCCCCACATGGATCAGGGGTGGGGAAAGAGAGCCCAGCAGGGCTTCAGGATGGAAAGAGACCCCCCCTCACTTGATCTGAAACTCCAGCTCATCGAAAACCCCATTTAATTATTGACTGAAACCCTCCTGATTTTATTTAAATACCATCTAATACTTGATTAATTTAAATCCTGAGGACCCCAAAAGGACTTCAGGACAGAAAGACTTGATTTGAAACTCCAGCTCATCGAAAACCCCATTTATTTCTTTAACTAGCTCCATTTATTACTTAATTATTGACTGAAAACCCCTTGATTTTATTTCAACACGACCTAATGCTTCCTTCTATCCCCACTTCCTTTAAACCCTGAACCCCCCACACCTCCTGAGGGACAGCAGATGATCCCCCCCCCCTTTTCCATATCCCAATCCCACCCCCAGGATGGGAATTTGGGATTTTTGGAGGTGTCCCTCACCCTGGTGCTGGCCCGTGACCCGGTCCTTGGGCATGTGCGTGTTGACCACGGGCCCGGCCTGCAGGAAGAGCTCCCAGAGCAGGGGCTCGCTGACCTTCTCGTCCAGGCCTCCCACGTACACCGTGGCATCTGCGGGGAGCCGAGGTCAGAGCCGGGAGAGCCCCGAGATAACGGGGGGACTCCGGGCCGACACCACCAAACCCAATCCCTCACCAACCCCAACCCCTCGCTCATCCCTTAATCAGAAAATACGGCCCCCAGCCCCCCTTTTTCCTTCAGAGCCCACCGCGACCCCGCAGCGCCTCACGCCGCGTCCCCACACAGCCCACAACCCCTCCACCGCCATGATGCCCGCTCCCCTCAGAACCCTCCCCAGCGCCCGCCACGCCCCTCTGCGCCCCAGGTCCTCCCCCGCGGTGCCCCCCTGAGCGCTCCCCGCGGTCTCTCCCCGTCCCCGGTGTCCCCGGTGCCCTCGGTGCCGCTCCCGCCGTTCCCACCCTGGTTCCTCTCCGAGATCGGCCCCGCCGCCATCTTGTCCCGCTCCGCGCGCGCGGCGCCCGCCCGCCCGTGACGTCAGCGCGCGAGCCCGGCGTCCATGGGACGGGCCGGAATGGGGAAGGCGCGGCCGCCATTTTGAGTGTGGGCGGGCAGGGAGGGCTCTGCCCTTCTGTCGCGACACGGCCCATCTGTCGCGACACAGCCCTTCTTTCGTGACACATCCCTCGCTGCCAGGAGGCCCCTCAGTGCCCCAGTGCCGGCGGTCCCAGGTCTGCGCTCCCGCAGCGTCCCCGTTGCAGTCCCAACCCATCTCCTCCAGCCCCCATCCCTGAGCTGCTGGAGCGTGAGGGAGGCAGCACGAATTTAATGGAAAAGCGGGACACGGCGGGAGCCGCCGCTCCAACCTGCCCTGCCCGGGATGCCCGGCATTGCCGAGCGCCCCGAGGGAGCAGCAGCAGCTCCGGGGAGCGGCCCGGGGTGCTCGGAGGCCTCAAGGCCCGAGGGGTCCCGCGGCGGCCGGGCTCGGTGCCCTCGGGGGCTCAGTGCGGCCTCCGCCGGTTCCGGGCGCGGAGCCGGTCCTGGAGCAGCTGCAGCTCCTCGGCCACCACGGCCGGGCATGAGGGAAAGCGGCCACGCTGCGGAGAGAGCAGGGGCAGAACGGTGTGTGGGGATATGGGACGGGACAGGGGTGGGAATGTGGAGAGGGTGGGGGTTCAGTGTGGGACAGGGACACACGGATGGGAATGTGGGGCAGAATGTCCAGCACAGGGTAGGGGCATGGACGGGATAGGATGGATGGACATGGGGTCCATCCATCCATCCATCCATCCATCCATCCATCCATCCATGGTCCCCCCAGCCCCAAACCCTCCCCCGTGCCTCAGTTTCCCTCGTACCTGTTCCTGGGGCAGCCCCCTGAGGTAGCAGCGGTGCCAGAGCCGGATGCAGGGCCCAGCTGTGCAGGGCAGGAGCAGCCCTGGGGGGGACTGGCAGGTCCCCAAGAGCCCCCCCAGTGTCCCCTGGCTCTCTGATGGGGTCACCCGGGCTGGGGGACGGCTCCACCAGGGCAGGGGGTGGGGGCACAGCGAGCCCTTGGCCAGGGTCATCACCAGCCTGGCCTTTCCCCATGGGCAGAGGTCTGCGGGCTGGGAAAGGGGCAAAAAAGGGATTAGGAAAAATGGGAGGAAATCCAGCTGGGCTGAGGGATGAGGGGGAAATAAAACGGGGAAAAAAAATCCCTTGTGAAGGGAAAAACGGGGTGAAAAAATAGGAATAGAAGGGGCTGGAAGAGGAAATGGAGGGGGGGAACAATTGGGACTAAGGGAAAAAAGGAGGGAAAAGGCAGCCAGGAGGACAAAAAGAGGCACAGGGAGGGTGCAGCCCCCCCCCACTCACCGTGCCTGGGGCTGGGGGCTCCGCAGGGGCCGGGGGTCCCGCGGGGTTCCGGAATCGCTGCTGCTGCTGCTGGGAGTAGCGCCGCCCCCAGGCCCAGACTGGGGGGAAGGCGCAGGTCTGGGGGTGTCCCCTGTGCCCCCCGGGGTCCTGCCGACCCCCCATGGGCCGGTAGGTCTGGCTGGGGAGCCGGGACTGCGGGGGAAAAGTTGGGAAAAAATCAGTGAGTGCCGCGTTTGGGATGGGAGAAACTGAGGCACGGGGGGGTGTAAAATGGGAGATCTGGGGGTGCCCATGGCCAGTTTGGAATGGGGGAGAAGAAGGGGGGGAAAAAGGAGGGTTTGGGGGTGCTGGAAGGTGGCCCTGGCCCTCACCATGTTGCTGCGGCCCCGCTGGCGCTGGCAGCTGAAGCGGAAAGTGCTGAAGTAGGGGCTGAAGCTGCTGTCGTGGAGCGCCAGCAGAAAAGCCTCAGTGAAGCCAAAATCCGCCGGGAATTGCCCCAGGAGCTGCCACGTGCAGTCCAGGAAGAGCAGGAACACGGGGGCCTGGCGGGGATAGGACATGGGGGGGTCTCACCTCCTCCCAGGCAATGTCACAACCCCTGTCACCTCTCTGGGACAGGAACTGGGGCTCTCACCTCCTCCCAGGCAGGTTCCCAACCCCTGTGACCCCTCTGGGACAGGAATGGGGGGGGATCTCACCTCCTCTCTGGGGGTGTCCCGGCGCAGCAGCCCCAGGCGCCGTGGGAAGGGGTGTCCCGCTGCCACCCACTCCCGCTGCACCAGGCTCTGGAAGCCGGGCAGGGAGCGGGCGTGGGGGTCCCCCAGGAGCTGCACCAGCGAGGCCAGCAGGCAGTTCAGGTCCCGGTCCGAGGGCTCTGGGGTGGGGAAGGTGGTGAGGAGGGGGATCCCCTTTCCATCCCCTCCATCCTTTTCCGTCCCCCATCCTGCTGTCCCCACCTTGCAGCACCACGGAGCAGCGCTTCCCTGCCAGCAGCGTCGCCACCTCCGCTGCTTTTCTCAGGCAGGAGCTGCGGGGCAAAAACAGGTTCAGGACACCCCAAAATGTCACAGTCACCCGTTCAGGTGGCTCATGCACCCACCACGGTGCCAGGTGGGCGGGGGGGACACTCCACCGTGGGATTTAGGGTGAATTTTCCCCCTACACCCCAAAGAACCCCCTTGTCCCCTGCTCACCGGACGTGCTCCAGCCATCGCGTCCCCTCCAGGGCCGAGAGCCACTTCTCCTCTGCCACAGCGCCTGGATCCCACGGGATGGGGTTGGAGCAGAGGGGAAGGGCCCAGCCAGCCCCCTGGGGGGGTTAGGGGGTCCCCAGGGTGGCCCTTACCTGGCAGGCAGAGCGCCCGCAGCCTCAGGTGGGCGAGCTGGATGTCGGCTAGCGTGGGCAGCTCGGCCGTGTCTGCCAGCACGCAGGGCCCGCGCCCCCCCAGCAGCAGAGCCTCCAGGCACCTGGGGGGCACAGCAAAGCCCCAGGTGGGGCCAGGCCAGGGGGGCACACCCTGAGCCCCCCACCCAAAACCCCTGACACCCACCTGATGTCCTCGCTGCCCGGCTCTGAGGCCGGGTGGAAGCCGGCGGCTCTCAGCAGGTCCCCCCCGGCCGGGTGGCGCCAGCACAGGCGCTGCAAGAGAAAGGGGGTGACGCCCCCCACATCCCCCTCCCAACGCCCCCCACCCCATAGGGCCCGCCCAGGCACTCACAGGCACCCGNAGCCCACTGGGCACCCACAGGTACTTGGAGAGGCTGTGGGAAGGTGGGACACGAGGTGGGGTCCCCCAAATCCCTTCCAGCGGCTGGGGCAGCGCGGGGGAGTGGCGGGGCTGTACCTGGGGGCCATGTCAAAGCGCTCATTGACGGCGCTCACCCTCCAGCCCGCAGCGCCCAGACGCTGCAGCTCCTTCTCCCAGTCCCGCAGGCTCTCGAAGAGCAGCGTGGTGGGCGAGCCTTCCTCCTCATCCTCATCCTCATCCTCATCTTCCTCCTCTGGGGGGGTTTCGCCAGGCCAGGAGCAGCCATCAGCAACGTCCCCCAGCCACGCAGCCGCCTCCCGTGCCTGGGCGATGGCGTTGGCCACCTGAGAGGGGTGTGAGGTGTGAGCCCTCCGGGCTCCCTCAGGACCCCAGAGTGAGGGGACAAGGCTTGTGCCCCTCCCTGGCATACCCGGAACGCCTGCGGAGCCAAGCCGTTCTCGGGGAAGGAGAAGTGGAGCAGGCGGAAATCCCGGCAGAACACGGCGAGCTCCTCGGGGATGAACTTGAGGGTGGAGGAGGCCGTCAGCACCTTGGGCTTGGAGAAGCTGCTGGCTGTGGTCAGGGGGATGGCGCTGTCAGGGCCAGCTGAGACCTGCCCCGCCCACTGCCCGGGACTTGGCCAGCTCATCCCTCGCGGCCCCAGACTGTCCCCGTTACCTGCCACCAGTTTGTGGATGCAGGGCAGGGCCACCTCGTCCTCACAGTGGAGGAGGCCACGGGAGCCAGGAGCCTGTGGGAGAGGGGGGAGGGCTGGAAATGCCCCGGAGTGTCCCCGAGTGCCAGGAGGGGTGGTGGGGGTGCAGTTATGGCCCTGGTGCCTTGGCGCCCACCATGAGGAGTTCCCAGGGTGAGCACGGCGGGTTCCGCGCTCGGTGGGATGGGGTGGGATGGGACCGGGATGCGGTGGGATGGGGTCGCACTGAGGCAGGGCTCCCCCCGGGGCAGGTCCCCCCCGCTGTCCCCGCCGTTCCCGTCGCACCTGGCCGGGCAGGAAGGCGACGCGGCGGTCGGTGCAGAGCAGCGTCCCCGGGACGGAGCCGCCGCCGCTCCCGCAGCGCTGCCGGGCGCCCGCCGCCTCCTCCAGCACCCGCTCCCCTGCGGGCACCGACACTGGCTGCGGGGCTCCGAGCGCCCCGAGCCTCCCCAGAACCCCCGAAAAAACCCCGGCCCTACCTGGGAGCGCGGCCAGGGTCGGGCGGCGGCCGCGCGGGGCCCCGCTCATGGCGCAGGGACTTTGGCCGGGCGGGCCCGGAGCGCCGGGGCCGGAGCGGCCCGGGAGGGAGCCCCGAGCGCCCGGCCCGGCTCCGGCATCCCGCCCTCCGCTCCGGCATCCCGCCCTCCGCTGGCATCGCTGCCCCGCCATCCCGCCCCTCGGGGCCCGCGGGTCCGCTCATCCCGACGGTGGGAAAGAGGGGGGAGCAGCCCAGAAGTTCAACTTTGGGCCGGTTCTGGGGAACCCCAAAGCCGGCAGAGGGGGGCCCGGGCCCCTCCCGGGCGGGCGGCAGGAGACGCTCGGTGAGTCACGGCAGAAGCGCGGAGCCTTCTCCTCCCAGGCCGGCACCGGCTCCCAAGCCAAGCCGGCCCCCGGCACCTGGCAGCAGGTGGATGGTGGCCCTGCGGCTACCTGTGCCACCCCTCAGTGCCACGAGACCTCCGGGCACTCCAAAACCCAAGGCAGCCGAGGCAGGATAAATCCTGATAAATCCTGACACACGAAAAACTCAACAGAACTCCGGTTCCAACTCTGAGTTCTGCTGTATTTCCCCCCAGATTTTTGGGGCAGTCCCAGCTTTGGAGGCTGCAGCTCGTGCACCCCGATTTTCCTCCTGCAGGAGGTTCCCGGGGGCTCGGATCAGATTTTGGCACTGGCACCTGGCAGATGACAGGAATTTCCTGGAGGCTTTGAGCCCGGAGCTGCTCCAAGCCAGGACGGGGTCAGTCTGGGCCATGGCAGGAGGAAAGATGCTGGAAGAAAATCGTCCAGCACAGAAATAGTGCTGGGTGTGGAGTGTCCACTCACAATGCCAGGAGAAAGGAAAAAAAAACCCCAAAAACAAAAACCAAACACCAGGAGCTGGGAGAGAAAATCTCAATGACAGAAATCCTCTGGGAAACTGTTCCCAGGGTTCCACCTTCCACAATCCATCTCCAAACAGCCCCAAACTTCTTTTTCATTTTTCAGCATCCATATGGATCCACCCGTGCTGGATTTTATCCCTAATTATTTTATCCCTAATTTTATAATAATAATTGTATCCCTAATCCCTGGATTTTATCCCTAATTTTGTCTTGAGACTCAGGTACCAAAGGGAGCATCCCTCTGGGAAAAGGCTCCAAAAGCAGCAAGGACAGACAGAAACAGGGAGGGAAGGATGCTGAGGGTGTTCTTTTTAAAACTAAAGCCAAGAATTAGTACCAAAATGGAATCACACAATAAATAATATAAATAATAACCCCCGAAGTCCCAATATTTGGGCGGAGAAGTGGATGAGGAGCAGCCCCAGGAGGGAATTGGGGATGCCCAGAGCCCTCAGGGTGAGGGGATGAAGGAGCCTCAGGTGCATCAGCTGAAGGTTTTTATTGTCAATGAGTCTGTGGTGCCACAACGAGGCCACAGGTACAGCCCAAGTGCAACGCCCCAGCCCTGTTCACCAGGAGGCCAAATATCACCAATTAATCTGGAATTAATTATTAAGAATTAAAAAAAAAAAAGAGGGTTTTTTTGGTGAATAAACCGCTGCAGAATTAATTCAGGTCACTCAGTGTCGCGTTAGTGAGACCCAAAGCTGCCCCGGCCTCCTCCTCAGAAGGTGAATCTCATTTAATAAAATCAAAATAAATCTCATTAACGGGTTTTACACGCGCTGAAAGACAAAGTTTTCCTCCACCAGGATCCCATGGCAGCAATTTGAATTCCAACCACACCAGTTAAGTGCACTTAGTTTGATCTTGGGGTCACACCACGCTCTCCCCGTCCCCATCCCCGTGGAAAAATCCCTCCTGGGGGCAGCTTTGGTGCTTCTCCTCCAGTTTTGGGAGTTTTCCCTCCAGGACTGGAGCTTTTCCAGCAGGTTTTGTGCTTTCTCCCTCTCTCTCCTCCCACCAAACCAGCGAGCAGGTCTGGGGGCTTCCCATCCCCACCCAAATCCAGCATCCACTGGGATGGAGCTGACCAAACAGGAGAGGAATTCCCCCAAAATCCGAGGGACAAGTGATGAAGCATCACCTCCTCCTCCTCCTCCTGGCACAGCCAGAGGATATTCCCAATGCCACAATAAAGCTGCTGCTCCTATTTGGGGAAAATTAAACAACATAAACCGGAATTTAAACCGAGCACCGTAAATAGGGAAGGGTTTGGGTTGGGTTTTAACCGTTTCAGCTTCAAATTTGGGGTGAAACAAGTTTGGGGGCAAAGCTTGTGCTGCTTAACCAGCACTGCATGTCCCTGCCCCGGGGTTAAAGTCTGTTGGAATTCCTGCAGTTTGAGGGAGAAAAACGTGGAATTTCTTCCGAGGTAAGAGGAGCCAGCTGGAGTGGGTGTCACACTTCAGCTTCAGCCGTGCTCGGGCAAAATATAAAACCAGGGATAAACAATTTACAGCGGAGTCAAACCATCCCTGGGGCATCTGAAATTTGGATTTGAAAAACCTGCACAGGGAGCATTGCTGGCTGGACTCAAAAGTGTTGGGATGCCACTAAAAAAGGCCTTATTTGGGGGCATTTAGGTGTAGGAAAGGCCTTAATTCAGGCAATTTTAGGTCTAAATTAACATTTTTAGGGCCAGGTGTAAGGCATCAGGTGATTCCCCGAGCTCAGCACACTTCCAGCTCCTCTGCCTCATCCCTTCTCCTGGAAATGGCCATGGGCAGGAAGGAGTTGCATAGATTGATGCCTTCTGGAAAACCAACCCAAAACCGGAAAACGAGGGAATGTTGGAAAGCTCTGGGCTGAGGGATGTAACTCCTGTTTTATTTCCGTGCGATGGGAAACGCTGCACCTCGCTCAGGTGCGGGATCAGGCCCGGTTTGGGAGCTGCAGTTACCAAAAAAAACCAAAAAAACCCCAAAAAACCCCAAGGAATTCTGTGCAAACATCGCAGTGCTAAAGTGAGTCCCACCCTGGGAGCCAGGGGGCCGGGATGGGGCCAGGAACGGCGAGGGACGTTAGCCACGGGAGGATTTTACCTTCTTGTTCTGCTTTTGTTTTTTTTAGCCCTGTTATCAAAAAAATATGGATTAATTCCGCAGCCTAAAGGTCAGTTGGTGGCTCAGCACAACGGAGCCGAGTTAATCAGGATCAGAGGTAGTAGAGAGTAGCTGTGCTCAAGTAGGAGTTACAGGGGCTGTGACACCCCCCTGCTCTACCCCGGGACTGGGGGTGCTCTGGGACCCCTTTCCAGTGGGAATTCCTGGGGGATTTGCCCCCACACCACTGGGAATTCCCTGCAGGAGATGCTGAAGGATTTCACCTCAGCTCTCCTGCGGGCTGGGGGTTCTGCACAGGAAGAGAAAATTCCAATCCCTTGAGAGCTGGGCGTCCCCTTGGCTCCCCCCACCCTGCCTCAGAAAGAGTTTAAAAACAACATTTTAAAACCAGAGTTCAGCTCATGGGGTAGGAGAGGAGGGGACAGAGCCCTGAGCCTGTCCTGGTGCTTGGAGTCACCCAGGGGTGGGTGGGGGGTGTCCAACCCACCTCACCTCATCAATGTCCAACTCCACCACGGCGTCGCTCAGTACCAGCAAGAAGAAATACAGAATAAAACCAGTGTTAAAAAAACTCCATTAAAGGGTTTGTGACGCTCAAAATGGGGGCATTTTTTTTTGCTTCGTCCCAGGCGGTCAGGAAGTGGGAAGGACCTGGCAGGAGCTGCTCTCCCTGCCCACTCCCAAAGCTTTGGTCTGGTTTATTGAGTTTGCTTTTTGAGGAATTCTCCCCCCTCACCCTGTGCTCCGACCCGAGCAGCCCCCAGGCACCCTTGGGAATCTTCCTCCTCCTCCTCCTCCTCTCTCACAGGGGCTCCAGGAATTTAGGGGCTGGTTCTCCCCCTTTCTCCCTCCTGCACCCCACCAATCCCAGCCCAAATCCCGCTCCCACCTCCTGCAGAGTGGGAGAGGAGCATCTGGATAACCAGAAGGGGTCTGTGTTATTGCACCCCCGGGTTCCAGGGCTCGGGATCTGCGCGGGGGCAGCGTCAGAACCTGTGCACCAGCGCCTCGCGCTCCCTGCGCCGCAGCTCCTCCTTGTAACAGCACGAGCAGAAATTCCCGGTCTCGGGGTGTCCGTAAAAGCTGCAGTTGGGCTGTTTGCACTTGGTCTGCTGGATGTTGTACAGGGCTTGGCTTCTCGTTTTATCCACCTTGTCCTGCTCCAGGAGCTCCCTGCAGCCGTTGCTGTGCGGGGGGAGGCAGCCGGAGCCCTCGCACTCCGAAGGGAAGGGAGCCTGGATGTCCATGTCCGTGGGGGAGAAGCGGCCCAGCTGGGCAGGGCCAGTGGGGCAGGGGCCCAGCCGGCCCTGGTGGTGCCTGGGCAGGGTGGCATAAGGGGGGAGGCTCCCACAGGGCCCCCCCGCCAGCTGCCGCCGGCCCTCGGCGCACCCGGGCGGGTGCAGCCCCTCAGCACTGCCCATGGAGGGCCTGGGGAAGGTGAAAACACCCGAATAACCGGCAGGAAAAGAGGCTATTTTAGCACCCACGGGTGCCTCCAGGGGCTGGGAGGGATAGCTGGGGGGTGGCTGGGAGAACACGGGGCTCAGCGCGGCCTCCTCGCCCCGCTGCGCGCTCGCCTCCCCTTCCGGCCTCTTGGCCGGGGCAGCGCTGCCCAGCGCCTTCTTCTCGGCCTCCTTCTGCCTCTGCTCTGCCAGGAAACGCTCCTCAGCGTCCAGGAGGTACCTGTGGATCATCTCCTCCTGGAACTGGTGCCGGGTGCTGGTCTTGAGGTGGCTGGCGAAGATGAACTTGCGCTCGCCCTGCATGGCCGCGCGCAGGATGCTCAGGCTCAGCCGCACGTCGCTGCTGTACTTGTGGGGATCCTGTGGTTTCTCCACAGCTGCTTTACCTGGGCAGGTTTTCTCTGCAGAGAAATCTCCTGGGGAACATTCCTCTTTGCTGTCTTTCCTCACCTTCAGGGATCCTTTCTTCTTCTTCTCCAGCGTGTCTCCCTGCCCGTTGCTCAGGCCACCCTTGACGGCTTTGCCGTGCATCAGGCCCCCCATGTTCTTTTTTAGTTTGCTGCCCAGAGTCTTCCCGAAGCTTCCCAGCTTGTTGGCCACCGAGTCTGCTCGTTTTTTCTCCTTTTCCTTCTCCTTTTCCCGCTCTTTCTTTGGTTTGTCCCTGTCCTTGCCTGCCCTGGTGCCCCCGTTGCTGGCAGAGCTGCTGCACACCGACTCCTTGTCCGACTCGCCCGACTCGGCTGCCGAGCGAGCGTCGTCCCCTGCCGAGGCCGTGGGGGATTCTGGCTGAGCCAGAGGTGCCTGGGGAGGAAGAAAAGACAAATATTAAAGTCTAGAAACTCCTCAGGTAAAGATTTTCAGGTGGAAGGTGAAGCAGAGGAGGTGTTGCTTCGAACGTGGAGGGGACACGCTCAGAAAGGCAGTGCATCCTGCACATCCCTAAATATCCTAAAATAACCTAAAATATCCTAAATATGGCACCTTTTCCACCTGAGATAGTCCAGGATTTTATGATTTTATTCTGTGATTCTGTGATACCTCTGCCTGCTCAAGATTTCAGGTGCAAAGGCAGGGAAGAAAAGGGGGGTGAGGCTTGTCCCAGTCTCAAGGTGGCCATAAACCAACAGCTCCCATTTGTCTGGAGCATGGGGCATCCCTGAGGGGTGTGGGGGCTTCTGGGTCACATGAAGACTGAAAACAGACACAAAAAACTCTAAGGAAAAGGTGCCCACCCACAAAACTGAGTCAGAAAAAAAACCAGCAGAATTCCTGCGAGCACAGAAGCCCAGATGAGGCAGAGCCCACAGGTCTAAAGCCCTTCCCTGTGGAGAGGAGGGTTGAATAATTCATAGGTAAAGAAGATCCCCCCTGGTCCCTTTACCTGCGTGTCACAAGGCAACGTGATCCACCTGACATTCATGTAGCTGTGCAGCAGGTGCAGTTTGGCTTCCAGGGACAGCGTCACACTGGCATTAAAGGGGGGGTAAAGCAGATGTTAGAGCCATTTCCCACCTGGAAATACC
>VWZP01009631.1:68545-85274 GCA_013396995.1 Dicaeum eximium
CCCCCCCCCCCAATATTTACATTATTCCTTGTGCTATGTATTGAAATGGGTGTTTTCCTACAGCAGGTCCAAGGTCACAAAAGGGATAATTCTGCATTTCCTTTCAGTGAAAAACCCAAAGGGAGAAATCAGATTCCTCAGTGTCGGAATTAAAATGCTTCTGCCTCAGCCATAGCAACTGCTGGGACCAAAGCATGGTGAGACCTGGCCAAAGCCTCACCCAAACCAGGCAGGGTGTGGTGGCCACCACCCAGGGATTTGGTGGTGAATGGAAAAATAAACCTTTTTTTGTGCTGCTATGACAGAAGAACCTCCACTGCTGCTGCTGTCTTGAGCTACACCCAGCCCAGAGCTCCAGGATCTGGAGCATCATCTACTTCCTATGTGGGAATGAATCTGAGATGTCACAGCCCCACCCAAATCACACCAAAATCATGGAAAAGGAAAGGAAAAACTTTCATCCAGCACAATAAAACCCAGCTGGGGTCAGGACTGACCCCTTCATCCGTGACCTCTCTGCTCTGCAGGTCACCCAGACACTCAGGGGAGCCTCACCCTGCAGATCACCAACCTGGCCAGCTTGACATTGTCACCGTCGTCCTTGCCCCACTGCCACTCCTTGCCGGGGTCCACGGCGAAGTGCACGGGCAGCAGTTTGTGCTCAGAGTCTGTCAGGGGGATCACAGCTGCCCCAGGACACAAATGTCACATTTACAGCCCAAAAACCACAAATAACTCCACGCTTGGAGCCAGCTCTGAGCACCCACCAGGAGCGTTGTCACCTCTGATGGGAAATCCCAGTCCCTGCCAGGAGCTGGGGTCATGGGATTGGCAGAGCACCAGGGAATGCCTCATCACCCTCACAGGGAGGGGTTTCTTCACAATATCCTATCTAACTCTGCCCTGTGTCACTCCAGGCCTTGTCCCAAGTCTCCCTCCAGCTCCTGGAGCCCCTTCAGGCACTGCAAGGGCTCCAAGGCCAGGCCACTGCTGATTTTTTGGGCTGACAGTGGACATTGATGGGTCCTGGCCAGCTCTTCCCCACCCCCAGCACTCCCAAATCCTCCTCCTCAGCGCTTTGTTCACCTGAATCTCATCCCTCACCTTGATCCTTTGTGTTTTCCTTCTGCTCCATGGAGACCAGGGCAGAAAAATGGGCTTGGTCATAAGCCAGAACCAACGGAGAGCGGTGGCATTTGTTGGCTGGGACTTCCAGGGGAAGATAAATCCCTCCAAAGGGAATTGGGGCAAAGGCTGGGAAGAAATGAGAGTGGTTAGTTCTGATCCCAGGTTCAAGAGTTCAGAGTTGTTTGTGCTGCAGCTGCTCCAGAATGAGCTCTTTGCCTCCATCGAGGGCTCACCTGCAATTATCTGTCATCTCAGGGGACGTGAAACAAAACCACAACCCAAAATAGGTGTTTATTTTATATCAGGAGGATTTAAAATGTAGAATGAACTGGTATTTTCTATAAAAAGTCCTCCTCTTCGCTCCCCCACAAGACAAACTTTGCCCACAGAAGGATGGAAATGGATTAACCTTCTCTGACAGGAAACTGAAGCTGGTGTAGTAGTATGTGTAGTAGTGGTAGTTTATCACAGGGTGAAGAATTTGGGGTTTTAGGATTTTAATATGAGAGTGAACAGGAGACAAGATGGAGGATTTGAGGTGTTGTCCCTTCTTCCTTCTTGTCCCTCTTCAGCTCCATTTTCTGCAGCACTGGTGGCACAAAGTTATTGGTTAGAATAAGTAGTAATGTAGAAGTTACGTGAATAGACTAATAGAAGTTATTGGTAGAAAAGTAAAAACAAAGTAGGTGTTAGAAAGTAATTGGGTTAAACAGCTTTAAAAGGCCTTGGTTTGGGTGTTTGGGGTCCATTTTGTGCCTTGGTTTGGGTGTTTGGGGTCCATTTTGTGCTTTGCTTCTTGTACACTAAATCTGGTGTGCTGAATTTAAGATAAAAATCAACAAAAACCTGAAGACCAAGAAAAGAGAGTCCTGCACATTCTTCACCCTTGGAAAATAACTCAGCAGGGGAACCCCCTCCAAAGGGCCGAGGGGGTTGGGTTCCCATCCTGGTTGGGACCACCCAAAACCCAACAGGGAGGAGAGGAGGTCTCACCTTCACCCCCCGAGTCCCTCAGCATCGTGTCTGCCACCACCACGATGGGTCTCTTGAGAACGTGGGCCAGGACAAACACGTGGAACTCCTCCAGGCTCTCATACACCGGCTCCTCTGAGCTCTCCACCCTTGGGGAAAGGAGAAGTTGAATGGCAGCCCTTGGATATTCACCCCTTGGATATTCACCCCTTGGATATTCACCCCTTGGATACTCAATCCTTTGCTTTGCAACACCAGGAGGAGACAGACCAACACCTGAAGCACCATGAGGGCTGTGCCCAGAGGGAATTTGTTCCCCTTTTTACACCTGGAGCACCATGGGAGCTGTGCCCAGAGGGAATTCCCCCCCCTGCTCTACACCTGGAGCACCATGAGGGAATTCACTCCCTGCTCTAGCCCAGGACGTGTTCCCTGCTCCACTGCCCTGTCCTGGAGCACCATGAGGGCTGTGCCCAGAGGGAATCCCCCCCTGCTCTACCCCAGGACGTGCTCCCTGCTCCGTACCCGCCGCAGCCGCCGCCGTTGGTGCCGTAGTGCACGCGGGGCTCGCTGGACGCCAGCTTGATCAGCTCATTCCACTCCTTCTGCCACTCCTCCTCCGTGTAAACCAGGCCAGACTGAAAAATGGCAAAGAGAACTCAAAACCCTCCAAGTAAAGCTGCTGCAGTCGCTCCAGTGTGGGTTCATACCCACAGCACAACTTTTCTCTGTGGGTTTATGCAAAAATTATCAACGTACTGCGCACCACGTCCTCAAAAGTGCTTCCCAATACTCATCCAAACTTCCCCCCAACTCTCAATTTAAATCCATTCCCCTTGTCCTGTCACTTGTCCCAAGACCCTTCCATTTTGCTGCAGCTCTGACTGCAGGACACCCCTCACCACAGCACAGCAAAATTCCAGACCCAGCAGGGAAGAAGCACCTCCCAAACCCAGGGGATGTTTTCCCAGGATGTTCCCCTTGGCAAAGAGGGTCTAAAGCAACACTCAGTTGTTGGAAAGCAGGGCACAGAGAATGTTTCTCTGCCTGTTTTAGGGTTCCAACAGGTTCCCCCTTTTGCTGGGACCACCCAAAAACTCAGCACTCAGCTGGCTCCCACCTCCTTGTTCTGCTGCGTCTGCTGCCAGCGCCATCTGCGCCTCAGCGCTTCCCGCTCCACTCCCTTGTCCATCAGCGTGTAAAGGGATTTTCTGAGCATCAGATCCCGGTCATGGAAGCCCCACATACCTGCAGAGAGAAGGAAGGAAGGGGTTGGAAGGTCAGGAGGGGTTAGTGTGACTCCCTGACCCACTGAGGTCCCTGCATGGATGAGCCAAAAAAGAGAAGGGGCTGCTCCGTTGTTGGATTGTATGGGGGTTTTTTGGGGGTAACTGAGAGGTGTTTTTAAAAAAATTTTGTTCTATTTTTAGTCTTATATGAAGGGTGAGACAATACAGATGTTATAATTCACGCTACTACAATTAGTAGCCAACTATTTCTTAATTACAATATACTGTGTTTCTTGGTTTATCAGCTTTTATCACATCATGCTGTAAAATGCCTTAAAGCTAATAATTTTAAATTACCCTTCGTGAGTCCTCCTACAATATATTTTTCATAGTTTTATTTCTCTAAGTAATTATTTGCAAGGCCATCCTTTAAACTTTTTTCTAGCTCCATTTCTCTCTCAACAACACCCATCCTACTTCATGGCATTTCTAAGTCAACATTTCTTATCTCAAAGTTTGCATGCAGATCTTCTGTCAAGCCCTAAAAACTCTCTACAAACCCATTTCCCATACTCCATTATCCCACATTTCTTTGGGAAATCCAGGGAATTTCCTGGGAAATTCAGGAATCCAGGGAAAATTGCCAGACAGAGGGGGGAGAAGGATTGGAGAAGCTGCTGGCAGCCCCTTCCCTTCGAGCCATCCCACTCCCACGGAGTACCCCAACATTTCTGGGGGGATGCTGGGCTCTTCCAGGCCCTGGTGGGCTGTTCCCTGGGGATTAAGCGAGGCCTTAGCTGGCTGTTCCCTGGGGATTAAGCCAGGCCTTACCCAGGGAGGCAGCGTGGAGCAGGCAGTTCCCATCTCCGGTGGTGGCCAGGGGCAGCAGGCGCTGGCAGCTCGGATCCACCGACACCCACCAGTTGAGACGGCCTGGGGGGATTTGGGAGAGTGTGAAAGTGTGGTACAGCATGGGGCTGGGGTCTGGGGGTCATTGAGGGGCTCAGTTCTTCTGAAACAACCATAAAACCATGGCACAGCACGGGGCTGGGGGTCATTGAGGGGCTCAGTCCTTCTGAAACCATGGCACAGCACGGGGCTGGGGGGGTCTGCCCTCAACATCCCTCCTTGGCTGCCCTATTTTCCAGGAGTTTTTGGATCCAGTGCAACAGGGCAGGTTTTTTTGGCTGGGTGAGGCTGTTTAGGCTTCCAAGTTGTATTTAAATTGCTCCTGCAGGAAACCAACCCTTTCCCATCGTTCCCAAAAANCATGAGGGCTGTGCCCAGAGGGAATCCCCCCCTGCTCTACCCCAGGACGTGCTCCCTGCTCCGTACCCGCCGCAGCCGCCGCCGTTGGTGCCGTAGTGCACGCGGGGCTCGCTGGACGCCAGCTTGATCAGCTCATTCCACTCCTTCTGCCACTCCTCCTCTGTGTAAACCAGGCCAGACTGAAAAATGGCAAAGAGAACTCAAAATCCTCCAAGTAAAGCTGCTGCAGTCGCTCCAGTGTGGGTTCATACCCACAGCACAACTTTTCTCTGTGGGTTTATGCAAAAATTATCAACGTACTGCGCACCACGTCCTCAAAAGTGCTTCCCAATAATCATCCAAACTTCTCCCCAACTCTCAATTTAAATCCATTCCCCTTGTCCTGTCACTTGTCCCAAGACCCTTCCATTTTGCTGCAGCTCTGACTGCAGGACACCCCTCACCACAGCACAGCAAAATTCCAGACCCAGCAGGGAAGAAGCACCTCCCAAACCCAGGGGATGTTTTCCCAGGATGTTCCCCTTGGCAAAGAGGGTCTAAAGCAACACTCAGTTGTTGGAAAGCAGGGCACAGAGAATGTTTCTCTGCCTGTTTTAGGGTTCCAACAGGATCCCCCTTTTGCTGGGACCACCCAAAAACCCAGCACTCAGCTGGCTCCCACCTCCTTGTTCTGCTGCGTCTGCTGCCAGCGCCATCTGCGCCTCAGCGCTTCCCGCTCCACTCCCTTGTCCATCAGCGTGTAAAGGGATTTTCTGAGCATCAGATCCCGGTCATGGAAGCCCCACATACCTGCAGAGAGAAGGAAGGAAGGGGTTGGAAGGTCAGGAGGGGTTAGTGTGACTCCCTGACCCACTGAGGTCCCTGCATGGATGAGCCAAAAAAGAGAAGGGGCTGCTCCGTTGTTGGATTGTATGGGGGTTTTTTGGGGGTAACTGAGAGGTGTTTTTAAAAAAATTTTGTTCTATTTTTAGTCTTATATGAAGGGTGAGACAATACAGATGTTATAATTCACGCTACTACAATTAGTAGCCAACTATTTCTTAATTACAAATACTGTGTTTCTTGGTTTATCAGCTTTTATCACATCATGCTGTAAAATGCCTTAAAGCTAATAATTTTAAATTACCCTTCGTGAGTCCTCCTACAATATATTTTTCATAGTTTTATTTCTCTAAGTAATTATTTGCAAGGCCATCCTTTAAACTTTTTTCTAGCTCCATTTCTCTCTCAACAACACCCATCCTACTTCATGGCATTTCTAAGTCAACATTTCTTATCTCAAAGTTTGCATGCAGATCTTCTGTCAAGCCCTAAAAACTCTCTACAAACCCATTTCCCATACTCCATTATCCCACATTTCTTTGGGAAATCCAGGGAATTTCCTGGGAAATTCAGGAATCCAGGGAAAATTGCCAGACAGAGGGGGGAGAAGGATTGGAGAAGCTGCTGGCAGCCCCTTCCCTTCGAGCCATCCCACTCCCACGGAGTACCCCAACATTTCTGGGGGGATGCTGGGCTCTTCCAGGCCCTGGTGGGCTGTTCCCTGGGGATTAAGCGAGGCCTTAGCTGGCTGTTCCCTGGGGATTAAGCCAGGCCTTACCCAGGGAGGCAGCGTGGAGCAGGCAGTTCCCATCTCCGGTGGTGGCCAGGGGCAGCAGGCGCTGGCAGCTCGGATCCACCGACACCCACCAGTTGAGACGGCCTGGGGGGATTTGGGAGAGTGTGAAAGTGTGGTACAGCATGGGGCTGGGGTCTGGGGGTCATTGAGGGGCTCAGTTCTTCTGAAACAACCATAAAACCATGGCACAGCACGGGGCTGGGGGGGTCTGCCCTCAACATCCCTCCTTGGCTGCCCTATTTTCCAGGAGTTTTTGGATCCAGTGCAACAGGGCAGGTTTTTTTGGCTGGGTGAGGCTGTTTAGGCTTCCAAGTTGTATTTAAATTGCTCCTGCAGGAAACCAACCCTTTCCCATCGTTCCCAAAAAGCCTCTCCTTCCTCTGGAGCACGATGCCTGCCAGAGATCCCAGTACACAGACGTGGGATTGCTGGAAATGCTTTGCACAACCTCAAGGAGAGGAACTACATGCAGAAAACAGGGACTAAAACATTTAGAAAACACTAGAAAGCAAAACCCCACCAAGCTCAGTGTGACACAGGCAGGTCCTTGCTGTTCCCAGCACCAGCAAAGGGACCCACCAGAGCTGGAAGTGCTCTGCACTCAGCTTGGGGACAATGGCTCTGCACAGAGAAGCTGCTCCCTCAGCACAGCTCCTGGCACAGCCCAGGCAGAAGCCTGGCCAAGTGGCCCAGGGCCAGGAGAGCCAATGTGGTGCCTCACAGGAGCTGTCCCACACATAACACCGCTAAGGGCAGCACCCAGAGCTCCTGCTCAGCCGTTTTCTCCTCATTCCTGCAGGATTTGATGCTCTTCTCTACGGAGTCTGGACATCCAGAGGGTGCCTGGAAGGCTGGGCAAGCTGTGCCCAAGTCAGAGCTGAGGGGACACACCTTGCAGAGGTATTTCTGTGCCCAAGTGTTTGCATTATTACGTAAGAGAAGTCGTCTCCAAAGGAACCACACGCCCAACTCTCCTCCCAATGTTTTGCTACTGTCAAAAGGAAAGGCCAAGAGGCTGCCCAGAAGTGTTGGAAACAACACTTTCCTCTCTGTGTGGCTCTTAAGGGCCAGCCCTGAGAGCTCTGCAGGGAAATCTGGATTTAGGAGCCTGAGGGATCTTCTCAGAATGGCCCTGGTGGTAACAGATCTTCTGCAGACAGGAGAAGGCCACTGGTATCCAGAGACTCCCTCTGCATCCAGCACCATCCCACACAACACCTGCTTGTCCCCACAGGGTTTTTGGGGAAATTTTCCATCTGGAAATTCCATTTTTCTGGGGGAAATTCCAGCAGGAGCCACCTGAGCAGGTCACAGAAGGAAGTGATGGCTCTGCCCAGCCTGGAGGGAGGATTGCCTCATCCAAACCACAAAGGGCTTCCCTAAGGCCACTGGGAATCCACTCTCACTTCCTGACACAGAGAGTGTCCCTGGGATTGCTCCCAGGCCAACACAAGGGATCAGGATCTGTCAGTTCTTCGTGGTTTTTATCCCCTAATATCCTCAGGTGAGGCACCATGGACTGCTCCTCCCCGTGTGCCACAAACAAACCCACTCAGGAGCCTCCCAATTCAGAGCAAACCCATCCTGCAGCTCCCTAACTCAGAGCAAATTCACTCTGGAGCTCCCCAGCTCAGACCAAACCCACTCTGGAGCTTCCCAACTCAGAGTAAACCCACTCTGGAGCTTCCCAACTCAGAGCAAACCGACTCTGGAACTCCCCAAATCAGAGCAAGCCCTGATTCCTGACCCACAAGGGTTTGTGTCAAAGGACACCCAGGCTCCACTGAGGGCCAAGGTTTCAGCTCCACCAAGACCTTCCCATACCACTCCCAGCACATTCAAAGCATTCCCAGAGGATCTCACTGAAGTTTACAAACACTTTGAAAGTGCTTGCTCTGCCACAATGGTGTTACAGGACCTCTGAATACATGAGGAAGAGGATCTGAACATTTACTAGGCTACAAAACCTATTTCCTTAATCCCCCAAGGATGGTGTGTGCTAAATTAATAACGGGAGTCCCTGTAGATCACAGCACCAAGCTCAAAACCCTACTTGGAATCCAGCTTGGAATATTTTATAGCTGCACTACAGCCCTTTGTTACAGACAAAACACTCATTTACAACAACCCACAGACACTCAAGTCTCCAAAAGACATTTTCTAAAACTCTGAATTTCTAAATTCCTTCCTGTTAACAGCATCTCAGCACACCTGGAGGTGCTCCCAGCCCACGGATGAAGCACCCAGCAACCCCCAGCCCCACACCCCATTTGTGCTGGGCCAGAGGAAGCCAAGCCCTGGCTCCACTGGGATGAGACCTGGGGTTTATCTGCAGCAGGGCCAGCAGCTCTGCTGTCACCTCCCGGCGTCGCCGTGTAACGGGATCGCTGGGATCAAGTGCTCATTCCCAAAACATGAGAATATTTCTTACAGCAGCTCCTGAGCACGAAGTTGGGCCCTCTGTTCTCCCTAAGGATAATTTTCTGGTATGTGCAGCACCACGGAAGCAGCAGGGAGTGTAAACCCTTCTGAAATCCCTCATGGCATCCTGCCCCTGCCCCTTCCCGGTGCCAGGGATCAGGTTTTTCCCTGCCAGCACAGATGTCCCCCTCACTCCCTCATTTACAGACCCCCAGCAGCTCTTAAGGAGCCTGATGGAAAAGCAGAGCAGGGGGTTCCTCCCCAGGCTCCCAGCAGGAGCAGCAGCATCGACCTCCAGGGTCTGTAATCAATTTAAAGGATTTGTCAGCAGGACAAATGTGTTGGACAGGAATTCCCTTTTCCCTGTCTCTCCACAGGACAGAGCATTGGGGTGAGACAATGCCAGTTTTGGGGTGTTTTCCCTCTGATCACAGTGACAACAGCCCTGGGTTGTTACACTCATTTTCCATGGGTGAAAAGGAAGTGCCTCCTACTCAACTTTCACACCAGCCATAAAAACCACAGAAAAATCCCCTGTGGGACATGCAGCCAGGTGATCCCCCAGGGTGACAGCACTCACCAGCCTGCTCCAGTGCCACCAGCATGGACTGCTCGATGAGATCCCTCTCGATGAAGCTGCGGAAATCCTCGCTGTAGACGGTGAGGTCGGGCAGCTGGAAGGTGCAGATGGGCATTTCCAGCAGGTGCTCGCTGCTGCAGCCATTGCTGGAGACGTGGGAACGGGCCAGGGACACGATGCTGGAGCTGGCGTGGGAGATGCCTCGGGACAGGCGTTTCTCTGGGGGGAAAAAGAAGGAAGAGCAAAGAGCAAAGTGAGGCAGGAGCAGCAAATCAAATCCTGCAGTTGGAAGGCAGAGCAGTGATTTACAAAGTCCTTCTTCAGGAGGTTTTAGAAGGCTTGTTACAGAAGGCTTCAGATTATTTCAGCAGCTATACAATTGTAACACCTCTTATAATACTAAATTGATTGGTTGGTAATCAAGACCAGCTGTCACCAGACATTTTATAAGTTTCTTTATATATAAACTTGCTGAGTTTTTCCTTCCATGGGAGAAGCTCACTTCTGAGCAGATCTCTGTAAAAACAAATCTTTGTGTGTGTGGTTTTAAAGACATAACTGTTCTGTCTCTCACAGAGGAGATGGGAACTGTCTCTCTTTCTTAACCTATGAGGTGGACAATTCTTATCTTGGAATTCTAAGCATTCCAGGAGTCTTGTGCTGACCATGAAGAAGAAAGCATGTTAGCTCTGAACATGGGCACCTATAGCCCAAATCCTTCTGAACAATGGAGTCATTTTAATAAATAATATAAACCTTCTAATAATGGAGTCAAAGAGTCCTGATTCATCACCCCACTCAAGAAGGAATTGCAACAACCAGCTCCCTCTTACCTTTGGTTAAGAGAGAAAACTATCTGTGTTTTGGGAACAGAACAGAAAAACACCACCTGTGGCCTTGAAAGGAACACAGCTTAGAGATATGTTTATAGGATCTCAGCTGAACTTCCCCTTGGGAATAAAAAACCTTAGCAAGCTTGCAGCCAGGAAAACCCAGAAACCCAAGAATTGCCGACACCACTCTGCGGTTTTGGCAGCGAGCGGCCGGCGATCCGGGGAGATCTGACAGATCCCCGTGGCTTTAGCACACTGACCTTGCACGAGGTCATCCTGGCGCTGCAGAGGGGGCCTCCCTGGCCGGGCCAGCTCCCTGTCCAGGGGCCGGGCCCCGCGGGCCTCGCTGAAGGAGTGCGGGAGGTTCCCGGCATGCACCTGCCGCAGCTGCTCGAAGTCGCTCAGCGCCGCGCTCACGTCCCAGTTCTTGCCTGCACAGGGAGGGAGCAGCACCCTGAGCCAGTACAGAACTGAGACACTTCCTAAATACCTGTGTGGGAAACGCTTCCAGCTCCCAGCTCCCTCTTCCAACCCTTCTTCCTCCCCATCGGCCATTTCTGTCGTTATTCCCAGTTGTCCAGACCTTCAAGGAGGTCTCTGGCCAGCCAAAACTGAGGCATTCCCTAAATATCTGTGTGGGAAACTCTTCCAGCTCCGTCCCCTTTTTCCTCCCCACCAGCCATTTCCACGGTTATTCCCAGTGTTCCATACCTTCCAGGAGGTCTCTGGCCAGCCCCGGCTCTGCCCCCGTTGAGCGAACAAAGTCGGACAGGACGATGTCCATAGCCAAGGCCAGGCGGAGTCAGCAGCACCAGCCCTCGGCATCAATCTGGGAACGACACCAAGAGCACCCCTGGGTGGCACATCCCCACCAGGAATGGGCTCAGGGGTGAATGAACCTCCTCCAGAAATTAAATCTGCTTCAGGGACCGCTGGTTTATTCCTTGGGAATTTGGAGAACCAACTTTGCTGTGACCAACAAAATGGGCATTTTTCCTTGGAGAATTCACAGGCTAATCCCAATTCTCATCTCAAAGGTGGTGGAGCCTTTCTTTCCAAATTAGGAATAAGGATCTAGGAATAAATTCTATAATAAATGAGTATCTGAGAGCACTGAGAAAGCAGAAAGTTTCTCTTGTGAGTTTACAGGGAGCAAATCCCTGCCCCATCCCACTCCAAGCACCCCAGCTGTGAGGCAGGGAAAGGAAAGGACAAAATGCTGGAATTAGGAGATGTGTCCTAAGGAAAATACATTTTTAAAAGCCCCTTCCAAACAAACNTCCCAATTGCTCTGGCAGATAAAAATCAATGTCCACACAGAGCTCCTTTCCACTCCAGAGCCCCTTGCCAGGCTCTTTTGACTCCAGAGCCCTTCCCAGAGGGGAACAAAACCACAGATCTATTCTGTAAATCTGGATTTTGTCGGGTTCTGAGCCTGCGGAAGGCGTGTGCTCCTGCCATGCCTTCAAATCCTGATTTTCCGCATTCCTCGAGGCAGAGAGGGAAAGGAAGAGCAGCCTCATCTGTAGGAGTCCTGATCAGCAAAGCCCTCCATGGAATTTGGGATAAAAAATTCTGTCATTAAGGAACAGAAAAGAACGGGGAGAAAGAATTTATTTCAGCCGAGCTGAAAATCTGGAAGGGGAAAATCTGGGAAGGATGGGAGAGGGAGGTGCTGGTGGATTAAATATAAGAACAAATTTCAGGATGGTGTGGAGTATGAACAAACCTGGTTGTTTTCCTGGTGCCTGGGAAATAAAGTCTCTTTTTCAGGATTATCCCTAAAGACAGGCATGGAAATGTTTTTATTTTCCAAAATTATCCTTAAAGGTGGCTGAAATTCCCTAACAGCACAACTCCCCACAAGCAACCTTTACACCCAGACTTCAACCTGGAATTTCTTGGCTTTGCTGGAGCGACACTATTCCCACTCTCACACAATTTGTTAAGTTCCTCCTCCCAGAAAAACCTCCAAAAAATGAAAAATTCCTTCCCTGCCGGAGCAAGCCGCGTTGGAAGAAGCGATGCCAAAGCCCAGCACATTCCTGGAGCAGGATTTGGCAGCGATTCCTGCTCTTACTCCACCAATTTAGGGAACATCCCTAATTAGGAGCCGCCGAGTTTGGATCCTCTAATCCCTGGCAGGAGTTGCAGGAGCAAGGATGAAAAGGAGAAAAAACTTCCTTCAGGTTGGGCGTGGAATTCCAATGGAAATGGGAGGGAAGGAGCAGCACATCCCACCCCCTCATCCACAGCATTCCAAACTCCCTCGTGCCCAAAAACGCCAGGGAAAACACAGATGGAAAACTCCAACGAGGTGCTGATGGATTTTTGGAGATTTACTGAGGGATCAGATGGAGAAGTGTCCCCCAGCCCAGAGTTATTGATTGTTTCCTCTCCCTGTGCAAGGGAAATCCTCTCTCCTCTTCCCTCCTTCCACAACAGGTGGGAAATATGAGCCCAGGTAGGAAATCCAAGCCTCAGGAGATCCACAACTGCAAATCCATCCCCCAGCCATGGAGCAGGTGCTGAGCACACCCCAAAGCCCCCAGGGGTGCTGGATGTAATCCAAAGTGAGTGTTCCTGGCACATTCCAACCAGAAATAGGTGGAAAACTTGTATTTAGGACTAAGCCCAGGTGTGATCCCAGCAGTTCTTTGCAGGACACATCAGCAGGCTTTTCAGCAAATGTTTAACAAATATCCTCCCACGCTTCCACCGCGTTTGAGCTCCTGACAGAAGTGAGGAGTGATCCGCTGGAGCTGCACCAGGAGGAGCTGGAGCTCCATGCAAACAGAATTCTACGGTCACACGCCCGTGGGAACCCAATAAAAGCCCCATCCCAACGTGCCAAGGGATCCACCCAAGGCTGACACCAACCTTCAGCCTCCCAGGCAGCAGCAATCTGCCCAGTTCTGCCTTTGGGAGCGGGGCAAAGCTGGGTTTAGTCCATCCTGGCAGCCTGCAAATCCTTCCTAACGGGAATTCAGACCTTTAACACCAAATGTCCTCAATAATGGGAAATAAGGGCATGAACTCCCTGCCCCAACACCATCAGAGAAGTTAGGAAAGTGAGGGAGGAATTCAAGAGGACAACAAGGTCCAAGAGCTCGATGTGTCTCAGCTCCATGCTGGGGGAAATCAGCCATTGGGAACACTGAATTGAAGCAGTTCACCAGAACCAACTGGTGGAGCAGCAAAGCTGGATCCATTCAAAGTTCCAGACTGGAATTTACAGGGCTTTAATTCCGTTATTTTGTTAGATTTCAATCGTGCTGAACGTGCTGCAGAAAAAGGAAATCATTCTCTTTGTTAGGGCCAAATCCTGACCCAAGGTCAGCCACAACCGGTGGCTCCACTGTGTTTATAAAGATCCTTCCAGAAATATTTTAGGAGCAGCACAAACTCTGACGTGTCTCCCCCGGATCTGCCACGTGATGTTTTGCTGAGGGCAGGAATGGAGCTGGGAGCCAGGACTCCACTCCCAGGGCTCTGCTCCTGACCCAGCCCCTCTGCCACATCCCTTCCCCACAGGGACACGAGGAACCCCAGGCCAGACCCTCAGGGAGCTGCAGGAGGTGCCCAAATCCATGGGGAATTTCATCCTGCCAGCCCCACGGGGATGGTTTTGCTCCCACCATTGGGGAGCTGCAGCAGAGTGCAAACCAGCCCATATCCAACTCCTAAACTCCAATTCCTCCAAAACCCTGAAATTTGGCAGCACTCAGGGCTGAGCAGGGGGGTCCTGAGGGGAAAGGCCATGCTGGGAGCAGCTCTGAGCTGAACTTATCAGAGTAAAAAATGAGTTTTTCCATGAGCTCTGAGCGAGCACGCCTTGATGTTCCTGAAGGTTCTGGCCTCTTCCTGCTCCCCAGAACAGTGGGGGCTGGCTCCACCCCATCCCACATCCCTCTCTGGCCCAGCAGGTTACCTAACACGGCCAGGAGAGCTGGGATTAACGGCACCTGTCCTGAGCTGACACCTGTGCTGTGTCACTAAGCTCCGGATGGGACACGCAGCTCCTGCCTCTTCCAGGCTGGCATCAACCCAGCTCATCATCATCATCATCATCAACCAAACCCGGGTATTCCTGATAAAACTGATGGTGCAGGACACCCCTGGAGCTCATCAGCCCTCAGCACAAAGGAGGGGTGCTGTGGGTGCAGGAGGAAGCCAGTCCAGGGGGGGAGAACGGGGATTTTGGGGGACACATGGCACAGGCAGCTCAATTCTTTTGGTAGGAACAGCTCTCCAAGATTTACCATTCTGGAACCTCTGGCAGAGTTTTTTAGCACAATCCAAAAGGCATTAATCCCCACAAACAAGCTCCTCCAGCAGGGAAAAGGGGCTGCTAAAACCACGCTGGTGCTCAGGAGGGGGAGTGAAGCCACACTTATGGAAATCACCCCATTTTTATAAAGCTTCACTGCTTCAATGAACAGCTTTATCCTGGCTTTTTTCCCAGAGTTCCAGCTGCTTCCCAGTGCTCCAGACACAGCTGGGCTCCTCCCAATACCCAGGACATCCTAAACCCCTCAGATTGACACCTCCAAGGCAGATAAAAAATCTCCAACTCAACCACAGCAGCTCCATCAAATCCAGGCTCTGTCCCACCATCATCATCCCTCCTGGTTATCCTGTTTATCAATTCTCCTTGCTTCCAAAATTAGAGGATTCCCTAATGAAGCAGTGACAACAAACTCAGCTCTCTCAGTGTCTGCACCAAAGAAATTCCCTTTGAGGCGAATTCTCCTTAAACCAGGCCGTGACTATTTCCAGCCTGAGCCTGGTTCTCTCTGCCAGAGCTGGGCCTGTCCTTGCTGTGTCCCAGGGGTGCTCCAAGTGTCCCCTCTGCAATCCAGGCCACAGCAGCTCCTTCACCAATTCCACGCATTTTATCCTCAGGATATTCCCACCCAGCGCTCATCCCACAAGGAGGAATTTTCCTCCATTTCCAGGGGTGAGTTTAGGGTGGAACTCGGCGCTGTGAGAGCTCAAGTGGAATTTGAGGGCCAGAGCATCTCCCAGGGATCCCCCACGGGCACTGAGCCGCAAAGCTTCACCAAAAACACCAGCAGAAAATTAAATTAATTCCAACAGAAAACCCACACAGCTGTCACCTAGACATTTTATAAGTTTCTTGGAGGTAAACTAGTTGAGTTTTCTTACATGGGAAAGTTTTTTTTTGCCTCTACAGATTTTAAATCTCTGTGTGTGTGTTTCAAGGACAAAATGCATTCCTTTGCTGTGTCTCTTGATATGGGAGATGTGGTTTGCTTTTCTCAACCTATGATATAAAGAATTGTTATCTCTTTGATTTTGTAAACATTTTCTGGCATTCTTGGTAGTACAGAGCTGAAAAAAACAAGATGTAACTCTGTACCTGGGCAGAAATAGCCCAAATCCTTCTGAACTGTGGAGTTATTTTAATAAATAATATAAACCTTCTGATATTGGAGTCAAGAGTCTTGATTCACCCTGCCAGGACTCCAAAGGCAACAACTTGTGACCCCTGAGAGGTGGAGTAACACCCAAGCAATGCCAAGGCAGCAGCAGGAGCAGAGTCCTGAGTTTTAAAGTACTTTGGGCTCCTTTTCCGTGCTCCATCCCAGCGGGATTTGGATGCTCCTGCCCACACCTGACAAAGCTCTCACACCTGAGGCAGGCACGGGGGGGATGCCTGGATCCAGCTGTGCACCCACTCCAGAAGTTTCTGAAGCACAAAACCACCTTGAAGTAGCTTAAACATCCCATTTCCCAAAATAATAATAATAAAAAAACGACTCAGCACGGACAGGAAGATCAAACCCAGCGGTGTCAGTGATTCAGAGCAAAGAATCCCGGCTGGAAGTTTGGACTTTGCAGCTCCACCAAAGCCTTTGTGGAACCCGGAGATACCGGAGCCACCCCGAGCACTCATTTCCCAGCCCCGCAGCATTCCCGGTGCTCCGGGACCCAAAACAACTCCCGGGAGGCTCCGCAATTGAGATTCCCTGGAGCTGCGGATCGGCCGGGAGCTGCTCCTCGCCCACACCGCCAAACTCCCGAACTCCGCCGTTGTTTCTCAGCGTTTCGCTGCCCACGGAGCCCGGCCCGGCCCCGGCGGCCCTCACGGCTCTCCCCGCCCGGTTATCCCGGCGCTCACAAGGGAAAAAACTACCGAGAGCAGAATTATTTAGGATAAGGAAAACATCTCTCCCCTGCCCCAGAACAACCGGGGAGCCCGTCCCGGGGGGGTGAAGCCCTCACCCGGTGGAAGCTCCAGCGGGGGGGCAGCCCCGGGGGCTCCGCACCGGGAGCGGCCCCACAGCGGCGGCGGCGGCTCCGCAGGCCCCGGGGCTGAGGCGGGACCCGCACCCCGCACCCCCCCCGGTACCCCGGGACAACCCCCGGGAGCCAGCCCGGCACCCGCACCCCGCGGCCCACACCGGGACCGCCCCCGCCGCCCCCTCAGGCCGCGCCATGACCTCGCGGCCGCTGCCGCCGCCGCCGCCGCCGCCCCGAGGCCCTGCCCCGCCAAAACTTTGCCGAGGCCCGGCGGGGGGCCCGCCGTTACCTACGAGAGGCTCCATGGGTGGCCCGGCGCGGCGCGGCCCGGAGCGGCCCCGGGGCCCTCCCGCCGTCGTCGCCGCCGCTGCTGAGGCCGCTCCCCGGGCGGGGGGGGGGGGCGGGACGGGAC